>OX465385.1:20600000-20927500 GCA_950005105.1 Lycophotia porphyrea
AGTAACTTTATGCAAAAAATATTGCTGGCAAACAACTTTATTTTGGGGTTAAAAATCACCACGGCGCGGTAGGACTCAATGTACCGCACTCAAAACATTGTGCTGATGGATGGATTAAATAGTACGGGGGTCGTGGAGGTGTTAAAAGTAAAAAACTTACATTACTTAGAAACATGTAAGTATTTAAAATAAAAATTTGTAAAAAAGTCGGAAGTTTGACCCCCAATATCTCCGTAACTAGAAGGTTCCCAGGTATGGTCTAGATTCTAGAACAAAAAATGATCGCAATGACGAGGAGAACAAGGGACTTTCGACTTCGTGAAGACTCTTGTAATACCTATCCTTTATAGGTACGTTACTTTTTTTTTTTTAAGTTAGCCTGCTCTGTCCCACTGCTGGGCAAAGGCCTCCCCCATGGCTTTCCAACCCTGTTTACATTGAGCCCTCTCAGACCAATCCGTTAAGAATGAGTCCAGATCATCACGCCAGCGTTAATAAGAATAAAAAAAAAATGGTTTGTCTTTCTGACGATCTTATATCGGTTTGTTCCGGCTAATCTCCGGACGGTTGGACCGATTTTGAATATACTTTTACTTTTAGCCGATGTCATATCGTTTTCCGATGTCATTATACTAGGCTAGTTTTATTTTAGAAAAAGGACTAGGATTCCGTGTGATTAAAACCCATGAAATTGATTACAAAATCCGATTCAAATAGGGAAGTCACATTTTAATAATAATTACACGCGGACGATGGTAGCAAATGATGGTAAACAGCTAGTTGGTGATATTATGAACATGGGACCATACGGGTCTTCGTACGATAACATTTGCGACAAAGCAAGGCTGAATTACCGCATGTGTATCCTTACGAATTTTAGTGAATTCGTTTTATTTTAATCGACATGTTTTACCTCAAACAATCAGTAACTTATTCAGTACAATAAGTACCTATGTATATAACTTTAATATTGTGATCAAGAGGTAAATGATTATTCAGGTAACTATTAGGTATTATTGAAATTGTAAACATGAAAACCCGACCGCATCGCACTGATACTTTCCATTCCTACAAAGTTCGTTCAGTTTTTGTTTAGAAGCTCCTTGGCGGCAGGCCAAAAAAAAATTTATTTTATGAAGAAGTAAGAGGCAATGTGCTGCCTAGGGCCATGGCCATGCATGGGCAATAATTTTATCAACGTGTTAACAAATTACGCTAATAAATTGAAGTTTTAGTTTCTTGTTGATAATTTTATCGATATACGGGCTCACATCGTTGAGTATTATAGGAGAGCTAGCCTAGATAATATTTCATGCGCCATTGAGGCAAGCAACCAAAAGTTTAACCTGCGGAGGGCAAAACGCTCCCTCCGCGGTAGCCACGCTAACGTTACCGTTAGGTTATTTTTTAATTATATTAAATAAATGCATTTTTTTTTTTAAGTTTAATTTTCCCTTACGAAATAAAATCAGACTGTCAACTCATTAGGGGTTGCGTGCTCGCAACGCTCCGCAGCAGGAAAATGGATTCAGGTTATGTAAGGAATCTCTTTTTGAAACAAAAGGCAGCCCAGAGGGTTATTCACCAAGCATATTCAGCATGAAAAATTAATAGTTGGTGAGTGATATCAGTGATATGTCACAACGTTAAAACTGTTTTTGAAAGTTTGAGACAAGAGCCCTTCGGGCAGGGGCACTTTCAGTTCTCAAAAAGGTCCAAAAACTAACAATCGATTGAAAGGGGCCTAAACCACAACGACTAACAGGCAAAGCTTCTCGAAGATAGTGCAGCATTTAGTGCGGCAGTTCACAAAATGGTCAAGTGACCAGAAGTCAACGTAACGGGTTCTGCAAATATTCTACACGTGTTGGTGCATATTTTTAGAGTGTGTGTACCTACCTAGACTACTCCTAATAGGTCATTTGTAATATTTTAGTTAAGTAGTTAATATTATTTGGCTGAATATTTTAATTTAAAATACCTAATTAATTATGAATATATCTTCAGAACGGACAGCGGCACTGGTTTCAAAATATCGAATAATTTGGAAAGCAGTAAAATTTTAATGGCGGTCTGCTAAGCAGGCGGCGTCGAGCTGTGATCAAGGTGTCTTGAATACTACAATACAGTGTAGTTTATTAACATAAAAATAGTAATTGTTTTCCAGTGCGGTTGGTTTATGACTGATCTTCATAACACCTACACTGTGGTACGGCTGTGTTCCGGCGTGCTCACACGGCGCGCGGCGACGGGTGCACATTAAACCGTCGTAAAACCGTCGCCGTCCGACGAACGTACGTCTATTCTCTTAAGCTAATTACTTAAATAATTGTAAAATGTATTCGTGACAAGCGACTTGATTTATGCTCTTATTAATTAACGAGCGTACCCGCGGCGAAGCGCTGGTGATAAGGGGGCACGGCCTTACGGGGATAGGGGCCACGATCGTGAATGTGAGAACGATAGAACCTAAGTCGACGACATTCCTCGAGCGAGGCGGTTCCAAAGTGTTACCGGTTAGGGACGGTCCCCTGTCGACTATTTTTTTTTGTTTTGAATTTTCCTAGTTGATTGTGATTTCATCATTCATTTTCATCATTTCATTTTCTTTATCATATTTGTTGGTATCCTGTTAGTCGTTGATTGTATGGTACTTTTGAATTCCTTTATATTTACTGTTAGTATGAACGGTGAGCCGCATGCCGCACTCTTGAAGTCTTGAATTACGAAAACCACCCTTCCCCGATTTATTTTGCGGTCGGCGCAGCATGTCTTCTTCGTCCATACTTCTCTATTACTCGTCGTCTTAGTAGTTATATCCTTCATTGCCATCCTTCGCAAAGTCCATCCATCGTTTCTTTGGTCTTCCTTTTCTCTTATAGCAATCCACATTTATACCACGATAACCGATATACCACATTTAACTTTTCAGTCACCGACACCACTTTCAGACTTCCTCTTATGTACACATTTCTTATTTTATCCATTCGCGTAACACCACACACATCACCCTCAACATTCTCATCTCATCCACATGCATTTGTCTTTCATTAATTTCATTAATCCCTAGTTTGTGGTCCAACATCCCACCAAATTCATAATTCATACGATAACTGCGCTTACTGCTAAAAAATAAAGAGCGCTGTCAATCTTAAATTGTTATTATACCTTGAACGTAGTGTGGCGCGTGAGTGCAAGAACTAGGCGCCTACTGCGTTGTTCAGTCAGCACTACGAACATACTCGTACTACTGTTATCGTCATACTTATAGTACTTAAGTATTTGAAAGCGAGTTTCATTTCCATTAGGAGTTACAAAAAATCTGTTGAAATAACAGATTTTGTTCAAAGTGCTTACAGTTGAAACCTTAAACGTAACAATTAAATCATTTACATAAAAACACGCTGGAAGCGGTTAACGACGGTGCGCAGTGTTGTGCGCGCTCGACATTCAAGCTTACAATCATTACGAGACCAAAATAAAACGTACAACTACTAAAAGCATCCAAACGAGCAAAAGGAAAAACATGTTAGCGCGGCGGGACCGGCGGGACCGGCGGGCTCGGGGGACTGAGCCGCCCTCCAGGAAATGTGTAAAGCCTCCGCCCCGCCCAGCTGTGCCCCGCCCCCGGTGCGGTACGGGGCGGGGGCGGGGGCGGGGTGGCCGTGGGTGACCCGCGGACCGACATGTTTATGGTCCGCGGGGTGACCACCACCGACCACCGACCACTGCCCTCTCGTATACAAAAGTAACACATTATTGATTCATGTTCGCGATTAGACGAATATCACAGCGACGGCAATACGCTCAGAATTGTGATATCGTGCGAGATATTGTGGAGTACCCGCTGAGTTGATATCAGACGACGTGAGGCTTATAGTATCGTTACAGTCATTTACACCGAGCCCGGATTAATAACATCTTTTAAATATGTACTCATTGATCTATAATCCTCTACTATTATTAATCGAATTGACTATTACTGATCGAAGTATGTACTTAATTAACTCTATCAAACACAGATTTCTGTCGATATTTCCACGTAGTTAATCTGAGTCGTAATTGCTGCACAACTGTGTGGCTCGTAGCGGCGCGCGACGCTTCAAGTAAATATAATGATTGTCTGTACAAGTACAGGTTGTAGTCGCACGAGCAGTATTTGTGGTGTCGGTGTGAGGGGTCGCGCGACCGGTCCGACGGTGGTGCCGCGTGTCGTGGTCACTGACTGCGCCGCGGCCAATGGCGGCGCCGCCGGGAGCCCGCGTTACGCGACCGTGGCCCGGCGCGCCGCCATTGGACACCCGCCGTCGAGTTAGTCAAGAGCTCGACGCAGCATGGCCGGGCAGCACGCATTCTTTGTGAATAGCTTCTCATCCATGTTTACTGATTTTTTATTATCGCGAGATGAAGATAACTTATGGCTGTAGCAGGTTTTGATGTCCAACGAGTATAGACCGGATGCGATTCCGAAGAAAATTACTTTATTCAAAGTAAACGATAGGTACGGAATTTAGAGCATGACTGTTGTTTCACTTATCTTCACAATTTAACGAACTTGTCGTTCGACAAAGTGAATAAAAACAAAGACATTGTCCCGCGAGCGCGAGGCCCCGCGCTCGAGCGCCTTGCGCATGCGCATATTAACTAGCAGTCGTTCGCTTTGACTGGCTGATGGAGCGCGGGACACTCCTACCACACGAGGACACCGATCTAACCAAAATGACAGAAAAACATGGCGGTTACTTGCTTGTCTAGAGTGAATAGTTCCTATAGACTGCCGACGGCTTTAGTATCATACTATTCCTAACTCATATGTATATGATTTAACTAGCTGGACTGATCGATCAACGCACTTTCTCTGAGTCCACTGACGATTATTCCCAAGCGTATTCAATAATCGGTCTGATCCACCTGTCAAGGCTTTTTGTACTACACCGTTAGCACTGGAGCACCATAGGAGTCTGAAATGCTACCTCATATCTTGTCACTCCCATAGTTCACGCGATTATAGTTGTGTCTTCATTCACTGTATGATAAGGGTATAAACAACTCCATGACTTACAAGTACTATGTCAGCATATGAAAGTTAGAAAGTGGAGAGTGGAGACAGGGATGAATTCTGGCCCTAATACAACTAGAAGCTCTCCCTCCCAGGATTCCTTAAACAGTTAACAAGTGTCGCCTTCAGACACGCTACACAGCGTGTAGCGTGTCTGAAGGCGACACTTCTCTGGGCAGACAGTCCTCAATCAACAGGAACTTCTTTATATAAAGATACCAGCAACGTTAGCATAGCATAGCACTTATTTGGGTTGTGGAGCTCAAAAACTTGTGTGTAGCTGGCATCCTGTATTCCTATTATACTGGAAACTGACCCTTAAATAGTCGGGAAAAGGCTAGAAAGATGATGATGATTCGGGAAAAACCCACCGGTGAAATATGAAATTAGTATTAAATAAAGTATGCGTTGGTTCGCTGCAAGCACGTCACCTAGCACTCAGCAGAGCACCTCGCTGGGTGGCTTACAGCTAAGTGTAGCGATCCGACAGCACATCAGTTGTCGGACAATGCGCGGATATGTCGGCGCAGGCACACAATGCGCGCACTATCGCGACAACTTGTCCGACACGTGCGACATCTGTCGCTCACACATTAGCATATCATGTTCGACCTGGCCGCCCCTCCTGCCACCAGTACCCCACGGTCATTAGTGCTGACTTCATTACACGAACTTCAGCCAGCTGTGGGACTCGCGAGCTTAGATGAATGCATAGTGGTTAAATGGCCGCTAGGCCATAAAGTTATAAAACGATAACCACGACCCCTAACCAGCCCGGCGGCGGCGGCGGCGGCGGCGGCGGTGGCCCGGCTACCACTCAGCACTCACTCCTTCACTTTCTGAGTGGTAGCTTTCCCTTCTTGCGGGAACATTAACCAGTTTAGTATACTCCTATAATGGTTGTTCACTTGTTCAGTTAAATGTTAACCAGTGTTATTTGGAGCCATTAATGGCAGGCTGTAAACCGAGAGCACATGTTATAAAATTCTTATCCAGCGCATCTGGAGCGGAGCGGAGCGGTGAGTGGCGGAGAGGACCTATCTTAGCTCCGGAACTTAATGTGATATTTATATTGAAGTTCATTGGAAGCTTCACGTATTAGTGGTGACTGGAGGAGCGGCCGACGGCTCGATAACTCGTATTTTATTATTCATATTGTGATAAGAGTGGATAGTAAGCAGAGGACAGATATCCGAATGTGAGGCGATGGGCCTGTGGCATAGTGCGCCGGGGACAGTTTCCCAAGCGAGTGGCGCCTGTCCCGCGCCCTCGCACCGCGCCCCCCAACCCCGCGCCCCGCACCCCGCCGGGACCTCTCTCTGGCGCCGCCGCTCTTAAGTCGCGACAAGTTTCGTTTTTTTGTGGCTCTCAATGTAGAGGTAATTAATTAGGGCGCGGGTCTCTGTGAGAAAGCGACGCGGCCACTGCGCACACTCGCCACTCGGCGACATCGACATCGCTGCGACAGATTTGCGAGCAACACTTGCAGGCAGACGCGCGGCCGCGCCTGCGTGCCACTCACCTACTTAATACACCAGCTACGTCCGCGCATATAAGTCCTCACAACGATAGCTTTTGACTTCTGAGCGCTTTTCTGAACTTTAAGCGATGTAATGAGGTCAAGAGCTCATACTGGTATCAAATCAATTGAGTAGGTTTTCCGTAATTAAATTTGAACCGATTAAACCTTCGACAAGATTGTTTTGGTAGAAAGACTTTACTTATTTGTTGGAGTGGTTGTTCATGTCCCGCCGGTAAGGCCGTAAGCTAAAAGCTTTGTTATCGCTCATCAGATGTCCTCGTCTGGAATGCTATTGTTACAAAGTATTTGCATCAGTATTGCGTGTGACAGCGGCGCGGTGTCCCACTGTGCCCCACTGTGCCCCACTATGCCCCACTGTGCACTGTAGACCTCCACCATTGCGCAACCATTCCTTACTAATTCACTTCGTACTGCTGGCGATGCGTCTATAAGCCTCCGAAAAATGAGCCTGACGCGTTACGCTGACCACACGGAGCCTTCCGAACCGCGCTTTTTAATAATTCAAAATTTTGTATCGTCCGTGTGTGTGTGTGTGTGTGTGTGTGTGTGTGTGGGTAGGTTGCTAGTGTCGGTTGCCTGCGCGAGCGAGTGAGACGGAGCACGTCTGTTTGTTGGCTATTAATAACAGAGAAACAAGGCGATCTGAGTGGATTAACACATTAACAGGTCCCGCGTCGCAGGAATAAAAGCATTCCCGCCGTATGTCGGTAAGAAAAAATTGTATGAGAGCGGCGCAGGCGCAGCAATTAGTAGCCGATGCAGAGCCGCGACCGCGACCAGCGACCGGTGACCGCGGCATTGTTTAAACGATTACCGCCACGAAAATAATAATTAGGATTAGTAATTTTTTTTTTTCCAAAGACTTCCAACTTAAGGTTCAGTCAACCCGTTTTGGACAGATTCAGGATTGGATGTTGACAGACAATTCAGTTGGTTCCTATACTGTTTGTCAACGTACGGTGTCAAACGTCTGCTCCGCAATCTGATTTTAGATAATTTTAGCTTTACAGATAATTTTAAGTAAACCTATATTTAGGCAGACAATGTCATACTCATCATGACATAATGAATAGGGATTTTTCCTGAGTAAAAAATATATAATTCTATTTAGTCCGTCAGTTAGATTATCGAAAAATATTGCATACGCATTTTTTGTTTTATTAAATCAATAAAAAATAACGAAGATAAAACGCATCAAAGTTCATGAGTGGGTGCTTGTGACGTCACTTTCCGCTAAAAAGTGTACCGAAATGTGACGTCACACGAGTTTTCGACGCACTGCATCGTTCTCATTTTTAGTCTACGAGAAAAAAAAAAATACTTGTTCAATATTTTTTGGAAATCTATCTGACGGACTAATCAGATTTATTTGGTCAACTACCCTATTACAAAGAATTCGTTAGGGTCGCAAATTCACAAACCTACTTACACATCGCACCTTGTATACCCGTTATTTTATTGAAGTATGTTATGGTGTTACTATACTTCTTTATGTAAATATGTTTTTATTTTTTTATATTGGCGTATATAGTCATGTAATTTGTACCTTTTAATTGTGTTTCTGTGTGTTGTGCTGTCTTTTGTGTGATCTGAATAAATGGTAACTTCACTTAGATTAGTCAGGTAGGTAGATACAGGTAGGTGGAAGATGAGTATTCTTGCTATTCAAGGGATCCTATGCACTGTAGTTAGGGCACAATGATAATGTATCAAATAAACTAAAGACATGTACTACCTGTTATAATTTAGTAAATGATCAGTCTGCTCTTAAAACCACAAGTGGGTCTCGTTTCATGAATTCTTGGAAAACAACGAACTGATCTGAATGACGTCCGTTATTCTCAAATCAAATGTGTGGCATGTTAGCTGTGTGCTAGCTATGAGGACAAGAACACAAGTTCCCTGGATATCGCTCGTCCGTCACTGCGGTTGCGGTCGCCACGCGTCGGATTTAGCCGGCTATCGCGAGATACGCGTCTTTGTCCACACCACACCGTCCACACCGTACACCGCTATCTGTGTTTACTGCCTACTCGGGATACTGTCATCATCGTTGTTGTGGCCATCCAGTCTAAAACGTGACATAATTACTAATTATAAGTCCAGTGATTCATTAAAAAGTACTGCGAGTGCAGTGTGAAAGTACCACACATGCCCTTTGACTTGACTGGGGTTTTATTGAAGGTAATCAATAATTATTTTCAAATATGGATGGAATGGATGTGTGCCCGGTTGATCAACATAACTGGCGAAGTGTGGGTCCTCTATCTAATAATGACGGATGCTGAGCCCTTCAACGTGCAGCCGTAGACTTGCGCAGTTTGGGAAAGATATAATATTTGGATTACAGACGTGACCTTATGTTAAACGTTCTTTGTGGGAGGGGGGGAGGGGGGGAATATCAGTGTTTTTGGGCAAAATATTGTACTAACAAGAATGGCTAGTGTTACCGTCGTATTGCATCAATAAAAAATCCTCTTATTCCGACTGCCAACAACATTTGGACACTAGGACTTCACGGATAGCCGGTGTGAAAGTACAGACTTTGGTAAGACGCAATTGTGCCACACAAGAGATAGTAATTTGGAAAATAGAGAGTAGCTAATTTGGCTAAATTTTTAAGCTTAAGAATCGACAATCAACTTAATTGGAAACAACATAGGTACTTCAATATTAATTTAAAAAATTAGTAAGTTTGCTTTTGCTTTGTATAAAGTAAAGAAAGTAGTCAATCAAGCAGCGTGCAGCGGCAGTCACTGCATACTATGGATATGTCGATTCTATACTACGCTAGGAGTCATGTTTTGGGGTAACTCCTGCAATAAGGACACGGTGTTCAAATCGCAAAAAAGATGCATTAGAGCTATTACCGGTATAAAAATAACTGATAGCTGCAAAAATATTTGACACACATATTTAACATATTTGAGACTGCTTTATTTGTTAAAAAGAACATGCATCTATTCAGAAAAGCATCTAAATATCGCTTTAAAATGTAGTATAGACATGAATTATGCGTTCGGCCATCAAAGACCGCCTTGATGCACAAAAGCATACTTTGCCGTAAAACAATCGGTAGAAAGTCTTACGGTTTTATGGGACCGCACATTTATGCGAAACTAAATGACCGACACAAAATCCTGCAAGTAACGCAAACTAAATGTAAAATTACGATAACCAAATGGCTTCTTACACTGGACTACGAGTTGACTGAAAACATCTTATCCTAAAAACAATTATATATTTACTTTAAGCCACAAACTTCCATATATATAAGCATGTATAACTGGTATAATTTTCAGTCACCTTCTCACAACACCAACACACACATACACACGCACACAACATTCATACATATAGGTAACCATCTGTTTTCTCCATGATTTTCTTTTTTGATTACGAGTAGATTAGATTAGATTAGATTCCGAAATATTGTAACGGTTATATCACTTGTGTATCAACGAAAATGTAAACGGAACGAAGGAGCCTGGAACTCACGACACAGGGAATCTTAGTGTGAGTTTCAGGAAACAATGTACTGAATGTAATTCCTTAAACAATAAATTATAATTATTCTTACTTTGCATGGCCCCAAAAAAATTTAATACATTACCGAATGGAATTAAGGACTTATCTTATTCAATTTAAAAACAAATTAAGACATCTACTATTGGAAAAATGTTATTATACTATTGACGAATTTCTTAATGATAAATTGTAAGTTATTTGACACTGATATTTATTTAATTTTGACATTGTATTATTATCTTTATTTTCATTCATTATTTATACCCAATTTTTAATGTTTTGCTTCTTTTTATGTCACATGTTGTGTTTTGTTGTAATTGTTTTATTTTAGTATGTTGATTATTCTTTTCTATAATAATTACTAATTTTGTGAAAGAGTGTACACCTTTAAGGTAGATTTTTGAGGAACTTATTATTTATTATTATGATCTCATGTAAAATGTACCAAAAATCACACCAATAAATGAATTTGAATTTGAATTTTTGAAGTAGTTAGCTCCTCTAATAGATTGTAGCCACCCCTCTTGAAGTAGTTAGCTCCTCTAATAGATTGTAGCCACCCCTCTTGAAGTAGTTAGCTCCTCTAATAGATTGTAGCCACCCCTCTTGTTCAAATAGTCTTTGTCTTTGTATGGTGAAGTTTCGCGCTAACGATATAAATCACATGACCACGGTTTAAGTTAAACTCCACACATTTTCCGCTAATTGTTTACATTGATCTAAACTTCAATGTAAGTATTCCCGTCGTTTGAATCACCCCTTATCTGTCGACGTACTCACTCTGCCTTTCATAGAATTTAATATTTTATAAGGAAAACTTGGCCGTGCATTATTTTGTTTATTTTATTTGTTATCCTTATAACAGTTAGTCGGTAAATTGTTAGTACTTAATTTCGGTACAGATAAAAGAAGGCATTCTTAAATGGTAATTATTTTTGGGAATAGGATTTTATCAGAAACGAAACGTCCATTATGTAATACCCTAAAAGCTAGCTAGTAAAACAGTAAATACTCTACATTTGTAATAAAATGTTCCTATTTTTGTTTCATGCTGAAGGACCATGGGCAACTTTCTAAGAAATCTGAGCGTAAGGCCAACATAAAAGAAATATATTGGTGCCGATTCCCTTGTTCACAAACTAAACTAAATTTAAGTTGAGTGCATATTTTTCTTTCTATTTCAATATGAAAAGGACAGAAGATAAATATTAGTTTATTCAGTCAGCACCTGACGTAATTTGATGTAATTTTAGTAGTCAACTTTTTAATCACGTCTAAACTTGTGTCAGGCGCTGATTAATTTGACAGGACTAAACTAAAATTTATCTTCTGTCCTTTTCTTAATGAAATAGAAAGAAAAAGATGCACTGAACTTAAATTTGATTTAGTTTGTAAACAAGGGAATCGGCACCAATATCGCAAATAGTAGTTTATTATTAGGATTTTTTTGTGAAGTTATTACTTCGTAGTCGTAGTTGTAGTTGAGTATAGAAATAGAACCACTTAACATATGTTGCCATTTTCTGGATTCTGCCAAAGATTTGATCGAATAATCAAACTAATAATTAATCTATTTGAACATAGGGATTCTGTTCATCATCATCATCAGCCTATTAATGTTCCCACTGCTGGGACACAGGCCTCCTCTCTTTGAGAGGGAATGGGCTATAATCCACCACGCGGGCCCAGTGCGGATTGGTAGATGTCACATATCTTCGAATTTTTGGTTCTAAGACATGCCGGTTTCCTCACGATGTTTTCCTTCACCGTTTTTGAGAGCAGTGGTGATGAAATAAATTACACAAAGTAATGCGCCTGCCTGGGTTCGAACCCACGACATACTGTGCGTAAGTCGGGGTCGCTACCACTGGGCCACCGCTGCTCTCTCGGGATTCTGTTACACAGCTTTATTAGACATTAGTCGATTCTAGTACTTCACCAGCCTAGCTTGGATTGATCACTGTGGCTTAGCTTACCATAATGTTTTCAAAGTGATCGATTTGAAAAACAAATTACTGTTGCAGTCAAATCCTCGACAAAATACAAGGAATTGCAACATTTCCAATTGGCCCAAACTCCGGTTTCCTGCGTGAATGGTACTTGTCGCTGTGTTGTACTTGTAGTATGAATTGGGGAACTCAGTATGAGCTTTGATTTCTATTGTGTAGGTCTTAAGCCCATTTTGTCCCAGAGCCTTTGTGTTCAGTGCTCCTTGTCGTCTGTTCAGTTCTGATATTCGATTTCAAATCATTATATCGAAAGGCTGAAAATACGTACAATGACAAAAGACCCAAAAGTCGTACACGCCAAGTGAGAGTTGATGAACTTATTATGTTAGTTAGCATAATCAGCCTATAATGTTTCCACCGTTGCACGTTGTGACTTGGGACACAGGCCTATGTGCCCGCTCTGTGTGTTAGTCGCGCCCGCAGTCGTTTGATTAAGTTTGGAAATTTATCGACGGGTTTAATTGCGGCGCGGCGGAAGTGCAGGCGCGGGCGAGCGCGGGGTAGGGGCTCGCGGGTGTGGGGGCGGGGGCGGGCGCGGAACACGGAAAGGCTTTTGAGGCGGCGCGACACAGGCACCGCGCCGCCGCGCGCCGGCCGGCGACACACCGGCCGCGCGGACACTGCACGTACCAGGACCGTTGCCGTATGACACAACACCTAGCTATGGATACTAATATCACCTAGGTATGGCGTATTGACAATTACTTTTACAAAACGTTGTGTAAATACCTAATTTAATAACGTTATTTATTATTTGTTTTGATTTTAAATCACGTAGTCATTAATGATGAATACTAATCATATGTATATTTGTTATGAATGAACATAAACAGGAATATCCAGATGGGATAACGGATTGATCAAGTGTACCTACACATGACATGAATCTCTCGCGGTGTCACGTAGTCCAGCGCGGTGTAATGTGCGCGGCAGATCGCGCGCTGTCCCGGTGTGTCCCGCGTCCCGTGTGACTAGCGCCGGCGCCCGCGCACGACCCCCCTCTATCTCCATCCCCCTCCCTCAGGCCGGCGATACACGAAATTGATATTGCTCTTAAATTAGGAGCCGGGATGGTCCGCGATGGGACACGCAGATAGCGCTAATGTACTTGTAGTACAAATGTGTCGGCTCTCACACTCTCACTCGGCCGAGCTATGCCTGGCGACCGAGTGGCCGTGACCTAGCTGACACAACTGAGCACTTACTGAACTATCACTATTGGACATAATAATTAATGACTCTTCAAATTCACAGTAATTTCGTTACAATACATACTTTTGAATATTTTTTTTAAATAATGATTACAAAAATATTCGTTACCGAACGGACTCAGCCACGCGAATGCTTCAGCATGAAGTCTGGCAAAATTGTAATCGATCAAAATATTTCGGCATTTGGTTTTCTTCAGTATCGTAAGAAACGATTTTATGCACCAAATCATTTCAGGTTAGGTTATAGGGTCTTAGGTTATATAAGACTATTAGCAAATATAAAATGTTCGCATGTGCGGTCGACGAGAAGAACAGTTAATCACTCACTGTGTGTATCTATTACATTGATGAGCGGACTGGTCGGACTCAAGTGGATTCACTGAAGGTCCCGGCCGGTTGCGGAGCCCGGCTACTGACAGAGACGTTAGTACATCATCTGTCAGTGTCCGGTGTCCGCCGGAGTATACTGATGACATCAGTCGCGCGGTGTCTCACGCGCCACACGTGGCTCGCACAGCGCACTACCTGCCGGCGCGGCGGCGGCCACCGCTTCACGGAGATACTCACATACAACTGATGATCGAATACCAATCGGAATTCACTTTAAAGCCGACCGACTCCGGACGATGGAATTTATTGTGTCGAACGTTTAATTGTAATCAAATACCAACATATATAATTGATATCGAACACTGCCATAGTATAGAGCAGGGATTCCCAAAGTGGTCAATATCGACACCTTGGGGTCGAAATCAGTTTCCCAGGGGTCGACATAAACGAAAACTGTTTTTGGGGTTCGACGAGGTTTAAAAATCGACCCCTATTAATTAAAACAAGTTTTTATTTGAAACTTACAAGATACTGTATAGTTGTGTTACGTGTAGGTACCAACTTGTTATGAGAATGACTACTATTTTAGTAGGAAGTATCACTGGTGTGCTTTGAAAAAACTCAACAAGTCGCGAGCGCGATACCGATAGCCTTAACATCACTTTTTGTGAACCAAAACCACAGCGCGGTTAAACTCGACGTCAACGCCATCTAGTTAGAAATGAGGAATCATTTTTTGTCGAAACAATTTTAAATGTAGATGCAAAGTAAAGCGGTAATGATGTCTACGTTGGAATATCATTCTCTGTTTAGAAACAAAAGATCCTCGCGTTACATCTTTCGAGTAACAGGTACTTAAAAAATTAACAAGAATTTACCAATGTAAAGAAATCGAATCTGAATATGAGTTTTGGTAGTAAATTATTTCTATAACAGGTATTCTGAACAGACAGAAATCATTTAACCAAGATAATATTCAGTATTAGCATCGTATCTTGATCACGTAGCAATAATTAACATTTACAAAAAAAAACTAATTAAATTATGAAACACTAAAAAGTAAAAAATAAAATAATTTAAAAACAAAAGGGCCTTCAAAAACTTACCTTCTCTCTACAGTAAAAAGTTGTGAATAATATAAAAAATTGCATAAAATATTATTGAAATATTTAATATTAATCAGTTTGTTTTGGAGTCGCGCATGGCAAGTATGGAGCTATGCCTGGGTTGCGCAATACGCTCGTAGACACTCGTAGCACTTTCGTAGCCGCGTAGAGGCTTTCTTTTCTGGTTGCACTCTGCTTGTATATACTTCAATCATGATTCGAAAGATACGTGACGCCACCTATTATCCTAAGAACATTATTGTTGTTTTCTCGGGAACAGTACTTTATAATCCGACTTCAAAAAAGGAGGAGGGTTCTCAATTCGTCGGAATATTTTTTTAAGTATGTTCACCGATTACTCGAAGACGCTTGAACCGATTTGGAATATTCTTTTTGAACTCTTCAATAATAGACAGCAAATCTGTCGTGAGTGCTGCAATCGCTTGGATGTCTATTGATTACACAATACCATAACATAAAATCACGCCTGTATGCTCTGAGGGGGTACGCAGATGTGTACAGTACCCCCACATTTCGAAAGTTAAGTATGTTAAGTTCCATTTTATTGGGGATAATTAATAATTACCATGAAATGTATTGTTAACAATGTAAAATAAAAGCATAGCAAATATTTTTTTATTACGACTAAAAATGGAACAATATAAAAAAATTAAACCGTGTCTTTATTTTCCAAAAAGTTTATTTATTTTTGGTATGAAAGGTACCCTATGTCCGCTTCTGTACACCTGATAATGTATATATGCAAAATTTCAGTACGATCGTTTCAGTGATTTAGGCATTTATAATATTATATTATATTTATAGTTTATATTAAGTATGGATATGGATGACTTTAGTCTTTCTGTGATAAAGTATTGTGACAGTATGGGTTTTAATTCCTAAGCAGACTGATTCGATTTTGTTAAAGAAACACACTGCACATTACAAAACCTGCGTTCACATGTGTGGGTGTGTGTGTGTGTGTGTTGACTACTGCTCCCAAGTGTGTAGTGTGTGAATGTGTCGCCAATTCACCGCAGTTAACATTCCCTAAATATTTGTACCGCTCAAAACAGAATACAACATTCCACACATGGAGCCGCTCCACTGAGTGTAGCTAAGAAACATTACCAAGGTATATCTTGATAAAACACCTAGTGGTTCATCTTTTTAACAATGACATAGGCGGTACGTATAATAATTGATAACTGATTATGAGTATTCATACTTTGGTCGCAGCAGTTTAATTTCGAACAACTCCTACAGCTGGGCACACCTTTCGTAATATTTGAATTCATAGGCCTATTCACCAAAATGTTTCTCTTCCACTTAAATATTGATTGTTGTTATGTAACTATTAAAATAAACGATTAATATAGAAGGTCATATTCGCGAATGTATGTATGTATCTCGCGGCCGTTTGCTCGCTCGACAGCTATCAACGTTAATAGTGCTATCATTATCACATAGATAAGATTAGATGTGCGATTAGGTCGCGCTCGCCTTACGCAGATAAAAGACAGCAAGACAAATTGTCTGACGTATGTGTGTATACACATATTATACATGATGTTTGTAATACAAGTGTTATAAAAAGTAAACATATATATTAAGACGCACTGCTACATGCACGAACGAGTCCGCTTCTCAGAAAATATTGAAAAAAAAAATGGAACGATCATCTAAATAATGAAATGACGCTTATCAAGATTTAGATCATTATCGAAATGTTAACAGGATCTCAGCAGAACTAGATTTGAGTCGTCATGAATGATTCATGACGAACGGTCAGTGTTTGGCACACGGGAAGCATGCGAGGCGGCCCCGTGGCCTTGTAGGTGCGCGTGGTTCTCACGACACCCTCCGCACACCGGCGCACACCCCCGCATACCCCGCGATACTAGGAAGTAAACAAACACTACCCGACTCTTGGCACTTGTCACATAATACCCGACACATGTCACAACATCACACAGATCTCGCTGATAAGATGGTTATCAAGTGTTTACGATATGTGATCGATATCAGTGGTTTTACTATCGCCCTGGGCGAGTTAAAGCATCTCCCTACCTTGTAACTGACCTGACCTAACCTAACCTAACCTGTATATTAATTCATCATCTGATAGCAACTTCTTCTCACCATCTTCTTCACCATGTCGATGGCTTCCATAATTATTTGAGCCAAATTAGCTTTGACCAGAACTTTGGCACATCGACGGCGTTCCTAGTGGCTTGGGAAAGGTACTATATAGTGCAGTGGAGTGCTATATAGTGTAGTGTAGTGTAGTGGTGTGTAGTGTAGTGGAGTTGTACAAGGAGCAGGTCAGGAGGTGGACCATGGTTTGTGGTGTGGCACTACAGTCGCCTAACGAGCTGTCACTACACACCCTCGACATATCTGTATTGTCCCCAGCATCACGCAGCATGTGGACATGTGGTGCATGTTGAACAGGCAGCATCTCAAGTGTATTGTAGTACTTCTATTGGCGCCGTCCCACCGTCACGAGTCGGTAAGTGCACTTTACTCGACTCACATGTTCTACGAATCATTATATGAAGGTACATACTTCTGGTACGTGATAGTTAGTTATTGTATATAAACAATAACATTTTGTTTTGTCAGATTTTGACTTACCCGTATGCCAGACAAACTCAATATTACTTGGTCGGTTCGACAATATATTACGCTGATGAAAGCGGTGCTTGTTATGCTTGGGGGCTTATTGGTCTGGCCTGTGAGGCGATTTGTGACTCTGCGACCTAAGTGATGTATGGCACCACGCACAGACCCTCGCCTCGCCGCTCGCACCACGTAACCTACCCATCCATCACACCTGTACGCTCCGGAGGAGGATTAGGAAGATATGTTTATTAGTTACGCCCACCTTTCGCCAGTTATAACACGACATCTAATGCTGTCACCATCCATATAACAGTGGATCCGAGAACACTAACGCCTTTGCTGATCATCAGCATGAAGAGGCAGTGCTAGTAAGTGTCCGGATAAAATGACCCCTGCGCTGTCACCGACGGCACCGTGGCAGTGTCGAAGTAAGATGGAAGACCCAACAAAACTTAAAATACCCCATAGTGTCGTGTTAGCGACACAGTGACGAAGTAGAACAGGACGTACAGTTTACTGGTGGGCTAGGCTTACTTAACCACAGGATAGAATGACTCTTTTTAACCGACTTCAAAAAGGAGGAGGTCACCAAGTCGACTGAATGTTTTTTTTTGTGTATGTTCAGCGTTTTGTTCGCCAATTGTTAACCGATTTAGATGATTCTTTTTTTGTTTGGAAGAATATTACTCCGCGGTGGTCCCGTTTAAATTTTGTGAAGATCTGATGTTGGTCTTCGGAGATATACAGTGGAACTCTTCAATAGTAGACGGCAAATGTGCCGTGATTGCTGCAATCGCTTGGATATTTATTGTGTACACAATTTCATAACGTAACATCACGCCTGTATGCTCTGAAGGGGTACGCAGATATGTACAGTACACCCACATTTCGCCAGTTATGTATGTTCAGCGATATCTTCAGCACTTGTTAACAATTTCTGATTATATTATTTTCTGTTTGGAAGAAGATTCTCTTGCGGTGGTCTGTTATGATTTTGGTGAAAATCTTCAGAGATAGACAATGGGACTCTTCAATGAACCATTGCAAATCTCCCACTATCGCTTGGTTGACACAATTCCATAACGTATTATCACGCCTGTATCTTTGAAGGGGTATGCAAATGTATACAGAACACCCAAATGTCGCAGTTATGTATAAAATCAAAGTAAAGCGGTAATGATGTCTTCATTAGAATATCATTCTCTGTTTACAAAAAAAATCGTCGCGTTACATATTTCGAGTAACAAGAAAATTAACAATGTTAAGAAATGAAATACGAATATGAGTAAATTTGGAAGTAAATTATTTCTATAATAGGTATTCTGAACAGATAGAAATGATTTAACCAAAATAATATTCGGTATCAGCATCGTATCTTGATCATGTAGCATTCATTTACATTTACAAAAAAAAAAACTAGTTTAATTATGAAATACTAAAAAGTTAAAAATAAACAAGTTAAAAAAAGAAAATCAAAACTGCCTTCACAAACTTACCTTTTATCTACACTAAAAAGTTGTGAATAATATAAAAAATTGCATACAATATTGTTGAAATATATAAACATTAATCAGTTATCTTTGGCCAAGGCTAGAAAACTTAAAAATACAATAATAATGAAAGCGACCCACACAAAGCTGTCTATAGCAATTAACCTGATAACCAAGTTTAATTAACGGCACGGTTGGCGCAGTGGCTAAGCGATTGACTGCTGCGCTGCGTGTCGCGGGTTCGATCCCCGCACGGAACAAATATTTGTATGGCCTACAGATATTTGTTCCGGGTCTGGCTGTTTGTGTATGTGAGTTTAAATGTTTTTGAACGCACCCACGATATAGGAGAAATTCCAAGTGTGGGCAACGTTTTTTTTTTTTTAAACATGAATGAATTTAGATATGAAGAGTAAATCACTCGAATTTTCTTTTAAATTAACCAATTTACAACAAGTTATTAAACATAACAATAAATAAAAGCCGACCCTACAATTGTAAAGCCAATTCACATAAAAAAAAATGGAAGGAAAATTTATTTTTCTTTCTAAAAACCAAAAGGTAATATTAAACTCTGACATCACTGGCACCGACTCCAAAAATAACTAATTAATGTTTATATATTTCAACAATATTTTATGCATTTTTTTATATTATTCACAACTTTTAAGTGTAGATAAAAGATAAGATATTGAAGGCGGTTTTGTTTATTTTTATTTATTTTTTAACTAACGAGGATTTTGAAAGATTTTCCGTTCAATCAATGATCTTCGGTGAGACGGTACCTGTACCTACATCCTATCAGGACTATGATACCAACGACAAATATCCAGACAGACAAACAAATTTTCACATTAATAATTTTATTAGTTGAGATACGAACACTGGTTTCTCAAGCTCCAGGTGTTGTGTCCATATATAACACATTAAATGACAGAATTAGCATTCATTTGATGAATATTAAATACTTTAAGAATATAGATTTTAGAAACTGCATTCTTAACAACTGATAATCTGTTTAGGCCAACAGATCATTTTTTCCCACGAGAACGTTTATACCCCCGCGTCCTGTGCTCAAGGACCACAACTCAATAACTTGTGTCCTAATGATAACTTTTTTGTGCTATTGTTTATACAACTCAATTTAAATTATATATACATGCATAATAACTATGTATGTATAATACAAACATTGAGTATCTTGACTTTCAGACTAAATTGCAATTTAGTTGAGTGATCGTAGAGGTACTCGTAGTATCTGATATAGCTCAAGAATATTCATTGTGCTTGCTTTGGTCGCGTCAGTAATTAATAAAATATTACGAGTTTTATTTGTTACAGTTACAACGATCACTGTTTTAAGCTTTCACGGTTTACAACTAAACTTATATTGTCACTTACGGGATATCATCCGTGATAGTTATTTATTTTGAGCTCCCGATATAACTATCACGGACGATATAACTATCACGGACGATATCCCGTCAGTGACAATATCAGTTTAGTTGCAACGATTTATTTTGATATTACTTAATTACTCATAGACATGGTACATCTATATCTACACAAATCAATATAAATTAAGTTTCTGTTTGTAGTTTGAAAATAACAGCTTATTACTGAATGTATATGAAAGTATTTAAGGTTGTTTGTTTGTTCTGATTAATCGTTACCCAGGTAGTGGGACTACTATGATTTGAGACAGACAGTCCCTACATGTAAAAAAAAAACAAAAATCCCGACTGCGTAAATAATAACTAACTAATAACTTTAAAATAAAAACTGAAAAGAAAAAACCAAGTTCGCAGTACTTGGGGCAGTAGCAATGGTGTTACCATATTTAAGAGAATTTGGCATTTCTATCTTTATAAAATATACATAATTATAGGATTTTGATGGTAGTAGTTTCATTGTTTCAAATATAAAGAGAATCGTTTATTTAGAGGATTCTTACAGGATAAGTATTTCATATTAAGTAATTAATTATTGTTCTATCATATCAATAATTAGTAGTAGTAGGAATGTTTTATTATGTTTGAAAAGAGTGTCCATGGAGTTTCTTGCCCATTCTTCTCCATAGAGATCTACGCTTTGGAGTGGGCAACTACAGTACTTTCACAAATTATTATGCCTTGTGTCTGTGACTGTAGCTTAACCTTATTTGTTTTTCTGACATTCAAAAGTGCCTGTAATGGTCTAATTGAAATACATTCTTTTGAGTTTGGGTTTGAATCTAATAGATTACAGAGAATAAGACTACAAACACTAGGGTTTTAATCGTAATAAAGAGTATTAATTTTAGTTGCATCATATTTTGAATTACAGATTGATGTGGCTAGCCCCATAAACATGAAACTTAAATGTAACTGACAAACATGAACTAAAAGTGTAGATTCTGAATCTACTTTGAGAACAGTTTTTTTTTTTTATTTGTGCCCATTTCGATTTTCTTCTAATTATTTGCCATGATCCACTGAATTATACGTTTTTATGATAATTTACCTGGCAATATTAAAATCAGAGTCACTGTCATACTTATAGACCCTGCTCCATAATTTTTTTTTTTAATGTTTCTGTCTTTTTAGTTGAAGTAGTATGATGTTTCCTGATATTTTTACTATTATTTGACGGCGCCTCTGCATGTCGTCGTCTATGGTTAACATTGCAACCTACACAAACGAGAGAGATGCTGGCTGGTATTTTTCTGGCGGAACGTCATCGCACTGCGGGCAGCGCTATTGGCATGAGCTGTTGTCAAAAATGGTGACGCGTGGCAAGCATTGACGGATCGCCGACGTCTGCTTTTCTAAATCTAATTAAATCTTCCTCAATTTTGTAGTAACGCTATATTTTAATGTTACATTACGTTAGCAGTGCTTAACTGAAGATGTCCATATTTTTTAAAAAAAAAAAACGTTGCCCCACACTAGGAAATTCTCCTGTATCGTGGGTGCATTCACAAACATTTAAACTCACATACACAAACAGCCAGACCCGGAACAACTATCTGTAGGTCATTATAACAGATTTCAATCAAACGAAGTTGTTTAATCCGAACATCAATCGTTATGATCTTACGTATCATGTGTGACTCTGATGAGGGTGGGCAAGAAGCCTTTATATTCATTACAGAATTTTGGCTGAAAATGAGGAAATATGTAAATTAAGTCAAATGAACGTTATATAAAAAGAGCATTATACAAATTGAAAATTATATGAAATGAACGTTATACTAAATGTTATAAGAACAAAAGAAGGTTGTATGAAATATAACATTAGATCACTTGAAATTAGGTTATTTGTTTTTATAGCACAGTGTTTTTCAATCTGTGGGTCGCGACCCCCCAGGGGGTCTCTAAGCCTCTATGGAAGGGTCGCAAGAAGTCGCGAAAACTACCTCAGTATAAAAACAATAAAGTTTAAAAAGATAAATTTAATAGGAATATGTTACCTAAAGGATATAAACATTTGTATGTATGTTCATAAAAAATAACAAAAGAAAAACCTATTCACGGTTATGGTATGGTTTTTCACTAACTAATTTCTCCCGTCGTGGATTCAAAATCGTTTTCTGAATTTAAAAAAAAAATGTGTTAATTATGTATTTATCCAAATCTTATTTGCATAAAATGCGTAAAAATGTTGTATGGATTCTATATTTGTAACATAATAAAATACATGAAAAAAAAAGCGACGGGTCGGGGGTCGCGATATATTTTTTCATACTATGGGAGTCGTGTCATTAAAAAGGTTGGAAATCTTAAGAAACATGTATGTACAACATTATAACTTCTAATACTCTGGAGGAAATTGTATTTGTACTGTATTATCATACTTATAACTTTGTATCTCATTATAGGTGGACTGTATGTTCTTACGAGAAATACATTTCTTTAAACCGAAATAATAAATAGGTTGAAAAACATATCATATGAAAATTATATAATGTGAACGTTATTCCAAGTAATATTAGACTATCGGTCATTGTGCGATATAATATTACACACCCCAGAAAAATGGTAAAAAGGTAGGTAGTAGGTAGGTAGTAGGTAGGTAGTAGGTAGGTAGTAGGTAGGTAGTAGGTAGGTAGTAGGTAGGTAGTAGGTAGGTAGTAGGTAGGTAGTAGGTAGGTAGTAGGTAGGTAGTAGGTAGGTAGTAGGTAGGTAGTAGGTAGGTAGTAGGTAGGTAGTAGGTAGGTAGTAGGTAGGTAGTAGGTAGGTAGTAGGTAGGTAGTAGGTAGGTAGTAGGTAGGTAGTAGGTAGGTAGTAGGTAGGTAGTAGGCAGGTAGTAAGTCAATTAAAATTCAATATTATATATATATAGTTGACAGGACAACGTCTGTCGGTTCAACTAGTGTTTTATAAAATAAGATGAGTGAGCGAAAATCTGTACAAAAATGTATGAAGCTTATAAGATATATAATTAAAAATAGCAATTCTGACTCATTTGAGATAATTATATACACTGCTTTGGTTTGTACTTCTTATGTGATTTATAGTTCATCTGTCTCTCAGATATCTGCACAATTAAATTTCCGATAAATAAGTCTCGAGAGCAAATTATTTGATTAAGTTAATTTATGACATCTCTAAATATGTATAGTTAGGAGCGGTTGATCGTTAACGTGTAGTGAATAAGAACCCTATAGTTATAACTATAGTACAGTTAGTTCGTTTACAGGCTCATCATCAAACATGTGTGATACTGGGAGAAAAATACAACAACGTTGTTCTCGTGGTGCTTACGGCCCCATAAACAACCTGTAGAGATACCTCCGCAAATAAACCTTTTTTGTTTAAATCTTTCCGCATAAAAACTGAAAGCCAGATTTTTTTTTAATTGGCAAATTTAAATTCAGTTATCTTGGAAATTTTCCAGACAGTTGTCTAGTTTCATAGATTTTTTTCTGTGTGTGAAATATCACGCCAAAATCTTACTGTCCAATATACTATTACCAAAGTTTTAAATCAGTCTTCATCAAGCCTAATGGCCATTTATTGAAATTCATATTAAGTGCTATTATCATCTATTCCCTGGTACGTATATTTTTCTCCTACGTCTTATTATTAATCCCTCTTAAATTATTTCCATCTCTTCCTGGTAGCTTTGTCCTATGATACCGTATTTGTGAAACTATTTTTCTCGTTATTCATAGGTTTAAATACCAGTGAAGAGAGTCCTTCCTTCCTTCTTCTTCGGAATCTTGCTCATCCCTCCGGCTTCACCTTCTTCCTACGCTCTTGTTTCCTGCTTTTGTGTCCTGCGCACTGGTTCCATGCCTTCTTCCCTGACTTCTTCCCGTTACGACTGACGGTCTCCACGACGCTTCGTGAGTGGTGCTGCGCGTCTTCGCGCCCAGTAACAAACAACGAATATGTTTATGATAGTACCTTAGTACTATCCAACAGATTTATTTAACATCAGTGGACGTTTTCTTAGTATGTATTATCCTAAGGACCTTTTTAAAAAAAAATGTTAGTCATTGTTATCTATTACTTTTGTGTTCCATTATAAATGACTCAATCATTAATTAGAAATAATCACTAACCCTAAACACCTGTATACTTTTTGAAAAAGAATAAGTAAAAGTTATTTGTGCTCTGAAGCTTGTTAGCATAAACTCCGGCACCACCACCATCATTTCTGATTATTATGTTTCTTTTTTATAGTAAGCACAGGATTTTATGTGCCCAATTATTTATTTTGTCTAATCTGTATTGATTCATGTTTATTTCAAATATCTATCTGTTTTTTCTTTCTTTATTTTATTAAATTTTTGTGAATTCAAATGGTGATCCGGTTTTTTTTTATTTTTTAATGCCACGAACTACATTATATGCCTATGGCGTTTTTATAAGATTAAAGAAGTTTATCTATGACAGTAAATTAAATGAAACATGAAGCATATTAAGGTTCTTTCTAGAACCTAAAGTAGGTCTATGCTGTAAATTTAAGATATTGAAATGATTGGACAGAACGTGACGCGACGGGGAGGGTGGCCCTGCGGCGCGGCTCGTGAATCAAACATAAACCAAAAATTCATCTCGTTTTTTTATATAACACATTTGAGTGAGATCTAATGATAATTATTAAATGGAGATAATGTCACGAGATTCGCAGATTATTATCATCAAATATCAATAATCTGCGATGCCTACTCGTATCTGTGGAATCTGGCATCTTTTAAATGAATGCTTAGAAAACCTACGACTTGTTGAACAGATAATGTATGATACCTACTTAATAAGATTTTCTCCTTTTATACGTAAAATATAACCTGCAGCATCAACTCGACTTCTACGAAATGTATTAGGTATTCCTATGGCTTTGTCCGTATCATGTTTGTGATTTTTCAAGATGCCTAGGAATATCGAGGACAAACGACGATTTAATAATTAAGATAGTTGATATTTTGAAATTTACAAAACAATCCTGAATAACTGAACTGAACCGGATCGAATTTTTCATCTCTAGAAACCATTGCTATTTGGACTTTGAATTAAGTACGGACTAAACTATTTGCTAAAGTTGACTTACATAATTATTTGTTTGTATCTTATCTGTCTATGCGGAAACATGCAAAAGTTGAACGTACTGTAATGGCGTCCATATAAGTAGGTAGAATGCATGTTTTGGTTTAACATATTAATATATTTTTAATGACAAGGAACCAAAAATATTTCATGAAATCTCTTTTATACATTTCTTCTATGCTATACAGAATGAAGGAGCAACCAAAATAATAATAACTACAACTAACAAAAATGTATAAAGAGCAATGCCGATGTGGCAAATTACAGTTTGTTCGTAGAAAAGACATCAACGCGCACGTAACTACAAAATGGGAACATGTTGACAGTGATGTATTTCATTGTATTTACCATATCGTTGTTGCTAATATTTCAGCTGACAACTGGATCCTAGAACTAGTAGATAACATCATTAATTTTATAATAATCATTGGAAAAAAATAAAGTTGAAAGGGCTAGCTGCAAAATCCTTTGGATTGAAAGTTCAGATTCACTCTTTGTTAATGCAATAACAGTCTAATGGTTTATTTTAGTAGTAACTTTTGCCTACGGCTTCGCTTGCGTTAATTTAGAATGTTATCATCAATTCGGGTTGTACTATGCTTGTTAATCGATCATGATTCGAAAGACACATGGCGCTATCTATTATCATAAGAACGTTATTGTTGTTTTTCTCGGGAACAGTAATTTTTTTCTGGATGAAAGGTACTCTATGTCAGTTTCTGTACACCTACAACATACATGTAAAATTTCACGTTGATCGGTTCGTTGGTTTAGGCGTGAAAAGGTAACAGACAAACAAACTTACTTTCGCATTTATAGGTTACCTATCGTAAATTCGAAAAATATTTGACTGAGTTTCATTGCACCTAAAACTTGTTGACTATTATCGTTTAATTTTTTTTCTTCACCGAAGTCACGTCTGCCACTGTATCAGATTGATTGACCTATTAACAATTCGATTTTTTTCGTTACTCCGACGTTTCATTTGGTTGAAAAAATGTTTACCGAAGTTACACTTAGCTGAAATAACATTAGTTCGAAGTATTATGTTTCCGAACGTTCATTATTTATTTATTTAGCTTTATTTATCCCCTACATTAGGTTGTATCTAATGTGCTGCGTACTTATTATTTGTTAGTCAAATTAGTGTTTGTACTTAATTTATTTTGTAAATCGGCAAAATATGATCTAAAAATATGTCAAATAATGCATATATTTTCGGTAAATTAAATTCGAACAAAAACAAAATTCCTAATGTGATCGGTTCCCGTACGTAAAGTATGGGTATGTAAAGTAAATACGCGCGAAAAATTAATGTATGCTGATTCCGAAACCATCTCAAAATTTTAGGTTTCTAAACCATGTTTTGTTATTTTGAGTATTTTAACAAAAATACTTTAAGCCACTCCACTTTCATTCCACCTCCAAATGCCGTCACAAGTTGGGTTGATTGAGGCTACTTTCATCTGACAAGCGTTAAGTTTGAAGTTTCTGTTATAAACAAATGAACGTAAAATGTAGGTGTTTTATTCAAACACATGGAACTCTTCAGCCTCATATTTAACGTAATCACAAGCAAAAGTGTTAGTTCGGGAATTGTACACGGGATCTTACTTCTGGGATAATAAGTAAACTATGTGCTATACCAGGCTATAATCTATCTCTGTGCCCAGTTTTATCCAGATCTGTTCAGCCGTTCTGGTGTGATTGAGTAACAAACATCCATCTATTCAAACTTTCGCATTTATAATAGTTTATTATTTATGTAATATAACTATAAAAATAGCCTTTACATATCTTAAATAAAGCTTATTTTCAACTTATTTAAGATTTTTCTCGAATCTCGGGAAAAAAAAAACTGTCGTAAGGAAGTCTCCACTTTTCGTCTCTGTTCTCCGAAGTTTAGCTAAATATAGTCAGCCTATTCCGATCACTGAATATAACGGACACCGACGTGAAAATGGTTACCATATAGAAAATTTTCAACTGTAATTAAAAAAAAAAATCACGCCTCGCACGACCTTCGCAACATGCGCCAGAACTGTGATACAAGTGCCACATCATTTTAATTGAAGAATGTGTACACCAATGTTTGAGTTAATCGAATCCCAGAGAATAAAAGTTTCACAGAAAGTTCAACACCTCATTTCACCCTCTTAGAGGTAGAATTTAGAAATCCCTTTCTTAATGGATACCTACTTTTCACAAAGAATACACCCACCAAACATGTCTCTAGGACTAGCGGTTTGGATGTGCGTTGATATATTAGTCAGTCAGGACTTTGAATTTTATATGTATACGCCGTGATTTTTTAGTCGTCTGACAAAGGTGGTCCACTCAATGTATCCGACATAAAATACCTCTAGTCGAGTTTTTTTTTACCATTAATAATAAATAAACACTACCTATTTTTTTTAATAATAAATTAATAGGTACAAAGAAAAATAAATAATACATTAGAATTATTAAACGTCCTGTTAATAATGTTTACGTATCAAACAGTAGAACATACCTAACCATCGCACGAGTCGATTAGATAGATCTTAGCTCGTAATCGCATTGGATACATGAAGTGGGCTGCCGTTGTCAGACGACTAAAAAGTCACGGTGTATATAGATTTATTAAAAACTAGTTGTCCCCCGCGGCTTTGCTCCCGTCAACTGGCTACCCTACCTACCTATCTTACCCTACCTACCCTACCTATCTACCTACCAACTCTACCTACCCTACCTACCTACCCTGCCCTACCTACCCTACACTACCTACCTACCCGGCCCTACCTACCCTACCCTAGCTACCTACCCGGCCCTACCTACCCTACCCTACCCTACCTACCCTACCCTACCTACCCTGCCCTACCTACCCTACCTACCTACATACCTACCCTACCTATTTTTTTTTGTTTTTAAATTCTCCCTGAACAAAACAAAAAAAGAATTATTCAAATCGTTGTTCGTCGAACAGCAATTGATTCTTATATATACATATAGATTAGCTTGGAATACTAATATATTGAAAGTCGCAATAAAAAAAAAAGAAAAACCAAAAAGTTTGCATACCGAATGAAACTTAACTAAAATAATATAATACATAAAATTAACCAATGGAAACCGAAAGCTGGTTGGCTTTCAGTGTAGTCATCGCAAATTAATTCATTCTAATATTCGATACATCCTCTTCCATGATCCTGCATCACCTCCCAGCTCCCAGCTCCCACGCTCACACAATAGATGTAACACTAATTATCATCATTTCCAGAAGTGGCTCCTTGCAGTACGGATTACCAAGAGAGCGGAGTTCAGTGAACACCATTGTTTCTGCGAAGAGGATTATCCGTGTCACCACAACACAGGCTTTGTTTGTAAAGCGAGTGAGTGACTGGGCCGTAGGTACTCTACCTGCCAGATTGTGTCCACTTCCTAGTAGGTACCTTGATCTTGGTGCCAAAGTGCCTGGACAATGACACGTCCGTGGGAAACTATTTCGTGCAAAATTCTAGAATTTTGTTGACTCTTCCAGTATTAACTTAATCTTGGTTAGGTGTATTTGGGAGGAGATGGTACGACACAAATACGGTACGTATACATATATTATATAGTTACTTAATTGGTTTACTTTAATGATGCTTGCTGAGCATGTTCACTGCTAATATGCTATCAACTGCTTTATTGACATGTTATGCCGATTAACTCGTTTGGTAATCATAGCAGTTACGACATCCTTACATTAACGACTATATCTTCATAAAAGCTTTCATGTGAATATGTAACTTAATATTCTAGCTGCACCTGTACGATTTTAATTGCCTAAATAAATTAACAACGAAATCACCTGATAATAATAAACCGTCACATTGACAAGTGACTTCACTACGCAACTATTACTATATATACATCTGCAAACCTGCACATATTTGAAATACCTTTGCGATTAGATTTTTGACAGTCAGTGCGAGAGAATGTTACCCAACGTCATTGTGTCCCTTTAAGAGACGCAAACGGTTCACAGCCCACGGAGGAAAAAAAGGTTTGTTGGGAACATATAAATGACATAGCACGAGCCAAGCAACGACGTTGCGCAAACGTGACGCCCTCCCCCCTCTGCAGCACCACCCGCTCTCCCCGGGGGTCACGTCATCATACATTGTGCACGGCGCACTTATTGAGCTATCTGACAGGCGGGACCCGGCTAATTGTCTGTGCGACCGAGACCACTTCACCCCCGTGCCTCGAGAGCGGCAGAGACGCAATACAACCCTATTAATCCCCCTATAAATAACCCAGTTCCTAATGCCGAGGCGCCACGCTTTTTTACGTAGAGTGCGACCGAACCGCCGCGATACTTGCGTCCAGCGTGTCCGTGCAGCCGCACTCTGCTGCCGATAACGCAACGATAAGTCGATTAAACAATGAATGCTAGTGACTAGGTAAGAGGTATGGCAGACCAGTGTTATTGTCCAGCGGTTATCTGCACTGTACCGACAGCATTCGAATCAATTCAATATTAATGGAACGTTTTAAATGTGTGCTCTACTATGAGTACCTACGTATGTTCGTCTAGATTTTATCAAGTGAAACTAGTTTCGAATTAATCTTTTAAGTTTTTTCAGTAGGTGTCGCCGCAATGTGCACTTTGTACAGTATACATGTTTCTTTATTGCAAATACTTATAACAACCTTAAACGTAGAGTAATGCAATACGCAATACGGATTCCCCTATCCAAAATAAATGGATGCGCCTTGTTTTGGGCGCTCACTAACACTTATTTTATGTCCAATACTAACACAATTATGATTTAATTTGAATTTAATTGTAAATTATTTAATTTTATGTAATGACAAATATAATATTGTACAAATGGTTTTAATTTAATGTTATGTAATGTGTCTGTTTTATAAATGTGCAAGTTGATTTTAATAACAAAACTAACACAATTTTGATTTAACATTGATATTGTGATTAAATTGTTATTTATTTAATTTTATGTAATGATATATTGTACTTGAATTGATTTTAATTTAATTTTACGTAGGTAATGTGTCTGTGTCAATCAATCAATTCAATTCGATTCTTAATTAAATGTATTTAATGGATTCTTATGATGTGAAATAAATAAATCCTAATAATAACCCCGCGAGCCAGTCTGCCCAGATCTCCTTTATACTCGTAGGTACTCATCTCACGCAAAACAAGCTCCTCACATTTATATACCTGCTTATGACTGTACGAGTCCCACAGTTATCATTTTACGAGGAGTTTATTGGCTCGAGTAAATAGCGCCAGATAGAAAAACTATACGCCATAGCATATACAAATTAGCCGATGTTTAATTTTGTCGTCGGTAGTCGTTTGTCAACATCGAGTCATTTATCAAGACGACTGGGTCGTGGTACAGGGGTGGGCGACTAAGTGCGAAATGTTCCCGGTCGTTCCACAGTTTTTTTTTGTTTGGTGACGAGAGCTTAATCCGATGACAAGGGACAGCAAAAAAGCCGACTAATGGTGCACACTGATGTATCAATGACAGTGTCGCCACCCGCGCCACCCGCCCCTCCCCTCCCGACCCGTCCCGCACTCAGCCGCATACCAACAAACAAACAAACACGTACCATGTCCCCGGTGTTACGATGATGCTCATAATGGACACCGTCTGCTGTGAAAAAACCGCCGCTAATAGCTTCACTATTTAGTACTCAGGTGGAATGAAGTATATGTGATAGAGTCTACTGTCGGTCGTGCCTCACGCCTGGAGGATATGCGAGGGTGTTAATGTTGGCAGGATCCCATTGGTCATGGAGTGCAGACAGACTTGCTGGTTACAGGGTGTAAACGGACCCTTTACGAAGCCCTCAACCGAGCATTATGTACTATTATACTATGTAAGTCTATGCGAACATTATTACTGGGAAACGACTTTTATTTTGGGGTGAAAAATCACGTTTTACGGTAGGATTCAATGTAACGCACTCAAAATATTGATGAATTATGTAATTAAATAGTACGGGGACGTGGAGGTATTTACAGTACAGTTATAACTTATAACATTAAAAAATTGTATTAAAAATAAGTTGAAACTTTGACCCAACACCAATGACCAATATCACCGTCCGTAGAAGGTACCCAGGTATGGTCCAGCCTCTAGAACAAACAAATGATCACAGTGCCGATGACGGGGAGAACAAGAGGCTTTTGGTTTCGTTAAGGGTACTTTTAAAATACCCGTGAGGGATAGTCGTACTGCTTGAGACGTTATACAGCGGATCTAACAACAGGATACTGTACACTCGACAATTATGTGGATTCTTCCTCTACATTCTTGTGTATAACTTTTTGTTCGTTTTGGTTAAGCTTTTTGTTTTTTATCGTTTTGCTTTTGGTCGATATCCACCTTTTTTCCTTCACGGTTCGCATGGCGCAGTATGGGGTCGCAGTACTCGGTATGATCGGTTCTATGTTGACGTCCAACGGCATACTATTCATTGGTAGAAATGGTTGCAATTGAAGTAATTCTTCCTCGGGTTCCACAATAAATTCAATTGCAAATCTTGTTGAATTTGCTGACACGAAACATATTCAATAGTTCACACCAACTATATCGGTAAAGTACGATAATAACGATAAAGACGTAATCTCTGCCAGGCAGGTTATATTAATATAGCCTGTAACTCTGAATGTGTCCCCAAATTGAATAATTGAGAGCATAATTAGGACGGTCCTCGTATTGACGTTATCTATCAGTGATCTGCTGCGACCATTCGGTGTCGTGTGCGGAGACGTCCGGCGTCGTGCGGAGTCACCGGAACTATGCGGACATCGTAAATTTGTTCAATGTCCCAGTCCCAATGTTTTGCGTTTTTTTCTGCGCAGTTACCTGCGGGCGCGGCGCCGGTGACACGTCACCGCGACTCGAGGCGTTTATAGCCGTCTGTAAGTAGGTCAGAAGGGTTGCAGGTAGCAGGCGCAGGCGCAGGCCGCCACTCCGCCGCGATGACGTCACGCGCTGATAAGAAACCGCGGCTGATAACGCGCCAATTAAAACAAGCATCGATCGGTGACAGTCGGCGATCAGTTCTTATCAACGAACAAACTTGTATAAATGCAAGCGACGATAGTGCCCCACAACTATTGATCCTCTAAAATGGTACATACTTCAAAATCCTAATCACGTCAATCTTATTAACGACAATATAGTCTAGGTACACTTCTGCCTAACCCTCCGTATGCAAAGAGAAGGCGTAAGCGTGCGTGTACGACCAGATGTATGAACGTGGACGAGGAGAAAGCCGTAGTAAGGATCGTAGCAGCTGGCATGCGGTGGTTTCTGCCTTCCCGCATCCAAAAGGCGTCATTTTATGTATGTTTTGTGTAATTTGAGAAAACCGTTTTCAAGTGTATTTCTATTTCCGGCAACATGCCCGTGGACTGTAACGCGGCTGAAGGCTTTCAGAAACTGTTATATCATAAGTGGTCAGTGCATGGTCAATAGTACGGCAGGAATGTGAATAGAGTCTAAAGTTAGGCGCATTAGTGCACGCGCCTGATAGTGCGCCGCGCGCAGGCGCACGTCTCTCCTGGCATGTATCTCACAACGCACGGCGTGTGCTGGAGCCACGAGTAGAACGTGATAGTACAGGTTATGGCAGAGGAGGGTGCCCGTACTAGATAACACGACGCTTTATAACTTTTGTAACTGATATAAAATTACAAAATGCTCAAACAACATATGATCGAAAACAGAAACGTAACTCATCTATCTATTTCGGACCCCATTGCTGCGTTCTCCACCATGATATAAAGGGTGTAAACAGACTCTTAACGAAGCCGAAAGGCACTTGTTCTCCCCATCATTGCGATCATTTTTTTGTTATACACCATACCTGGGAACCTTCTAGTTACGGAGATATTGGGGGTCAAAGTTCCAACTTTTACACAAGTTTTTTTTTGAATAAATGTTTTTAATGTATATTTTTTTCTTAAGACACCTTGACGACCCCTGTTCTATTCAATCCATCCATCAGCACAATGTTTTGAATACGTTACTTTGAGTCCTACCGTAAAACGTGATCTATCACCCCAAAAAAAAGTCGTTTCCCGGAATTATTTTTTGCGTAAAGTTACTTAGTTTGATATACATAATGCTTGGTTAACGGCTTCGTGAAGAGTCTGTTTACACCCCGTATTCTAACACGCCAAACAAAGATTCGCACAGAAACTGGAAAGCCACAACGGGCTTTACCAAACTCGACCGTGAGCACATGCTATTGAAATATCTCAACTAACGTTACTTGGTATAGACGCAACTTCAGTTATAATGTGATGTGTAGCGACAATGTTGTCGGCTACTGAAACTTTCACAAGCTCGTACTGGCTCGGCTATCGCTGCAGTATCAGATAAGCGGTGCGCGGGAGTGGAATGCGAGCGTCCGCGTCGGCGCCGCAATAGCCTGCCCCGCGCCGGCGCCGGACAACTGCCGACATGGACGCTCATACTCTTGCTATGCTTTCTTACTGACAGTTACCTTACGGTCATTTTACAAATAATATTGCAAACATTGTCAATGATACCAATTTCTTATAGAAAAACTGTTTGGGAAAATAATAACTAACACTAACCGAAACAGAGAAACAGATATGCTTTTTTAACAGAATCTTGGTATTTTTGGATATTGTAATTTGAGTTTTAGTTGACCTTAAGTAAAATAAGGAACTAAAACCAGTAAACACAATTTCTGTTATACTTCTTGTAAATCATTAGGAGACTGCAGTTTGGGATACGTTTGTAATGGATGGAAGATCTGCCTTAAATGATGGCGAAACAGCATCCAATGGAGTCATGTGCTGAAACCTGGCATGTCTGTAGTTGACTGGGATTACTATCTGCTAAGGACTCCTGTGATTTATTATGAATAATGAATTGATTTTGAAAAAAAAATCGGCCAAGTGCGTGTTGGACTCGCGCAGCGAGGGTTCCGTATAAACTTGTAGGTATTTCGTTATTAAACTACACATTTGCGGTTTTCAGATTTATTCCTTTACATGTGCTGTAAAACATTTCTTCTTGCCAAATTTCGTAATTCTAGGTTAACGGGAACTACCATATAGGTTTTCGACCCAAAACTTATAGGGTACTTCCGGTTGACCTAGAACTGTCAATTTTGGTTAAAAGCCTTACAGCACAAGTAAAGGGAAAAGTACGAAAAATAAAAAAAGTTGATAATTAAGGTAAATTTTGGTATTTACAAGTTTTCGCGAAAATCTAAATTTGCCGATATCTTTTTATAGTGTTGCCTCAGGAACTTGTTTTTTATACACCTAATAGGGACTATAGACTTCAGTATCTGGTATAAATTTCAACTTGCTAGGTCTACCCGTTCCGGAGAAAATCGGTGGTGACACACGGACAGAAAGACAGACGGACAAGACAGTGATTTTATAAGGGTTCCTTTTTTACCTTTAAAGGTACGGAACCATAAAAACAAAGGTTTTGTTAGCATTAATATTCCATAAAGTACCTGATAAATCCACAAATAACAACAACGCACTGTAAGATCTAAATAAAGATTGCTTAAGTATCCAAATCACGTCATGTGTAGGTATGTATGTGAGTATGTTGTGCAGAAGCCGAGCCATCAGCTATTAGCGTGTAACCGGGTGGAACAGGTCGTGGATGTGCACAATTAGTTGCTTGATTTATTGCCATTTATTGCTCGTTGCGATCGCACTCATTGTGTTGTAACTTTTCTGACAGTACCTAGTGCTGCAAAAAACACTCACTGCACACATAATATGATGTGTTACGTACTCCGATGTTTATTTGAAGTAATAATAGAGGCCAATTGTTGTACCAGTGTTGTTGTTGGCGCTAATGTAAACGAGCCACATGTCATAGTGCTGTGCTTGGTTGCGTCGCTGACGCTTTAAAATAGTTTGGCTTTACAGGAGAGCTGCAAGAAAATCTAAAACAGCTGAAAATGTGCGACGTTTGCAGAGAATTAAACAGAAAGCCTAATGTTCCTTCTGTTCTTTATAGATCATAGTTTCTGTTAAGGCCAGAACATAAAACATGGCCGAGAGACGTTTTATCGGTAATCTACTCAGTTCCCGTCGTCTGTTCAGTGTTAGTGCTACAGTCGCACCAGGTACTGTCGTGCAGTGCACTGTGAAGTCTTACAGTCAGTACAGCTCAGCTCAGAGTCACGTTATACTTGTTTATTATTTAACCCTACATAAATATCTACGGCTTTTTTAAAAACGTTCCGAGATTGGTACAAAGTGCAACAACAAGCCTCAAACAATCCCTCACAACCTGCATAGCATAATTTCGTTAGCCCACTTGTCAGTTCTCACGAAACTGATGAGATCAGAGATCAATATCAACGAGATGAAACCATATCCGTCGGAAATCTGGGATGCTGATGTAACTATGCTGCCTGAAAACATACGACTTCTCCAGTAGATGTTGATGTTGGTGGCATAAAAAAGTCCTCTCTCCGAACTTAACAGTTCAGCTAGCAATATCTCTAGATAACATATGTATTATAAGAATCGGCACTCACTTGTGTAGGAGCGTAGGCCGGTGGCTCCGAGCTGCGGGTGATGGTGTGCGGGCAGATGTCAGCTGCTAGGTATCACTGTCACTGGCACGAGCTGATGAGCACTGGTTCACTGAGCCGCGAGCACGAGCACGTCGACGCGTGTAGTCCTGCCGGCGATCGCGCGCCCACTGGCGCGGGAGGCGGTGCAGGCCACCGCCCCCGGTGGCGAGGGGCGGGGCACTCCCCACGCGAGAGGAAATGCGCTTTTCCATAAATTGCAGCGCTCATGGTGTAGTCGCATGTGACGCGTCATATGACGCGCGGTTGCGGGGCTGGGCGCAGGGGGCGAGGGAGGGGGGTGCGGTGGGCGGCCGCTATCGCGAGTAATGGGCGCCGCGCGGAGATTTATAGAGGGGTTAGTTTTCGGGCCCTAATGGAATTAGTGCTGCGTTTTTGTTTATACTCGCGGCGTCGCAATCAATCGTGCGAGTGTTTGCTGCCACCCTCCCCCCTGCAGACTGCCTGCCCCCCCTCCTCCCCGTGGTCAATTCTATAGTCGCTGCTAATTAATCGCCGGCACCAGTTGATCAGTGGATGTTAATTGAGGAGCGGCGTTTGCTGGTGCACCTACCTACTGGTGCTCTACAACGAGATAACTATTTAGGAAGCTGTGCTACCTACACGAACTCACGTTTATCAGCTTCAAAAACTGGGTTCTAATTACCGGCTGTAATTTTTTTCGAAATTTACATATAAATGTGTGCAAGGTTTAGGTGAAATAACCTCATCAATACTAACAACTTGTACTAAGGAACCAACCCTGAAATGCTGAACATCATTCAACTGCTCCATAGATACACTTATGTTCGCATTTCTGTTACTGGTTTCAGATGTGCCGTTTTCACGCATTTTAGCACTTTGTGTTGCCTCCGCGAGCTCGCAATACTGCTGTTATGCGATTTGGTATACTTTCTACTAGGTTTTTGAGGCCATTTGCAGGTCTTAATGGCTTTAAATTTGCCTCAGCTGGGCGCCGTCTTACTATATCCGTACTCAGATTATTTCCTCCAGCTCGTAAATGATGATTCTTTACTTCAACAGCCGATTTCTCAAAATGTTGACACCATATAGCGATCTTCCCGCGCCGACGTGCACCTTGTTCGGCCTGTTCGTGGTCTTCAAAGATTGGATCCAGTTTCATGGAAACGCTGGAGTACTCGCTGAATGTGCCCATCTTCAAGATCCTGGTACATTCTTCCTGAAAAAAAATATATGAATTTTATTATTCTGAAGTCCTCACGTCGTTAACACCTGGGTTAGCGACATGATGACTTCAGAATAATGAAATTTATAAGAGACACTATATTTATAACTTTTTTATTGCAAAACTAAAACAAACGCGAAACAATTGATTTGATTTTTTGGTACTTATTATACTTATTTATTCAAAAAAGACAATTATTTTATATTTTCAGTTTTGTATACAATTGTCAAAAATAAAAAAGTGTGATGTATTATTTTATCTCGCTTTAAATATTCTTTAATTTAGTATTTATTTCATAAAGCTAGGTCAGGTCCTTTTGAAGATACTGAAGATTTTCTAACCGCCTCTTTTTCATTGCGGTTCAGTGTATATTTGGCTTAATTTCTACCCATCCCGATCTCCAATACCCTGCTACTGGATAATAAGACACCCCATGGTAAAACTCGTTGCCATATTTTCAATCCTTTGACTACCCCTAACGATTGTCAAATATGAAAAAATGCCGCCGGGACCAACGGCACACATCACACACACCCTTCACATCCATCCATTTCCTTGGGATGGAGGGATCTCGATACGTAATGGATCTTCGGCAAACCGTCCATCCTTTGTCTGTTTTCATTTAGCCAATGCCGTCCTCTCACTTATATACTTATTTTTATCGGACAGCTGGCAGGCAGGTACTACATCGTCATAACTAGGAAATAGGGAATTCCTTGTACAAGTACACCTGCACCTGTACAACTGAACGCTAGACCAGCCGATATAAAATATACTAACAGCATGAAATTAAGAACAATAACAAAAACTAAACATTCATTTTTAGAGTTTTTTAGTTTAGTTGAGTGAGTTATTAACTCTAATGAATGTATATTTGCTACGTACATACATTTAATTTTTAGCCATGATTTAATTTAAAAAAATATCATGAATTGATTGCGTACGGTTAGTAGTACCTATTCGCCTAACTTAACCAACTAGAGTCTAGAGGAAAATGAGTACTAATGAAGTACTGCGTTCAAAACAATGTGCTAAATTATAAAATCGCCTTCAAAAACCTCTACACAATATCTGCTCTCAATGTCCAGCAGTGGCCACATGAGACTAGTCAATATTCCAGCAGTGGGTTCTCCTAGTGATGTTCCCACGGCCGCGGCAGGTCAGCACTATCAGCGCGGGCCCGCCGGCCGCACCGTCGCCGCCGGCCGCACCGACGACACACACAATGCACCGCTCAGAACTACTCGTCACTGCACTATTATACACAGCGTGCGGTGCTATCGGCTTCCTTGAACTCGTCTTGTCCCGAAACAATACATAATGAGGGCAGTGGCTCATTACTGATTATGGAATCGTGAGAAAGCCGTCTAAGTTGTTGTTGGAGTGTTTTCAATTTCATAAACAAAACTCAGTCTCAAACTACCATTATGTTGTCATCATCATCTCCCTGCCTTCGTCCCATCCTACTCGGAGTCGGCGCAACACGTTAACTTCTCCCATTCAACAACCATTATTTTGTAGGTCTTAAAATATTTGTTCCTAACGAGAATTGACCCGACGACGAGTCAGGGCAGCAACCAGCCACTGAACCTGAGGTTCTGTCCCTGTAGCCTGTAACCTATACCTCTTCAAAAATATACTTTTAAATAAATCACATAATTTTGACAATACATTTTTGAAGAATTTTTGAACTACATAGTTGAAGTGATTGCATTGTATTAGATACTCTATTTTATGCCGCTTTAAATTCATCCAGCTGAGACCCGGCTAGGTACTTAGCAGCACATGTACTAAAAAGTTCTTGAAAGTTATCCTCATTGAATGCATACTATTAAGCTTAGCTAATGTGAATGAATGAATGAATGTGCAGTACTCGGCTGAAATGATGATGATGATGAATGTGAAGTAATGTGTCATGGTCGCGTAGCGTTCCGTAGCAAGTCGTAGCGCTACGTAGCATCGCGTAGCGCTACGTAGCCGTCTGGACACTGTCATACGGTGCATGATTAATGGCGCCGATAATTGTAGAACACATTCCCATCATTCAGTCATTAATATTGTAACAATATACGTATCTACGCCAACTATAGAAAGTACTTCAACAGTAAAGAAGTAATCTTATAGAGATAAAGGAGTCATTAGTGCACAATGGAGAAACAATTGGAGCTATTCCGGCTAGAGTATTTACTGCGAACTCGTTACGCAGTAAATAACTGAGCGAGTAATCCGCGTGGGAAGGGGACGGACGTGAGGTCATCACAGGGAGGAATTATTTTGAAGCTAATGTATTAAATAAAATAAAATAAATTAACTTTATGCAATAATAATACAAAGGTCATTAATTACTTACAGCATGCCTTAATCTCATGGTGAGTAGAGACTCGTGAGGTTCATGAGGTTGTCACCTACAGGAGGACAGGTCACAGGAGTCCTGTGTAAGAGATGACGAGCGTGTCTACGTGAACATTGTGAGGTTCATGAGGTTGTCACCTACAGGAGGACAGGTCACAGGAGTCCTGTGTAAGAGATGACGAGCGTGTCTACGTGAACATTGTGAGGTTCATGAGGTTGTCACCTACAGGAGGACAGGTCACAGGAGTCCTGTGTAAGAGATGACGAGCGTGTCTACGTGAACATTGTGAGGTTCATGAGGTTGTCACCTACAGGAGGACAGGTCACAGGAGTCCTGTGTAAGAGATGACGAGCGTGTCTACGTGAACATTGTGAGGTTCATGAGGTTGTCACCTACAGGAGGACAGGTCACAGGAGTCCTGTGTAAGAGATGACGAGCGTGTCTACGTGAACATTGCGACTGAAGCAAACTTTAGCGGGAATGCGAAAAGTGTTGTTACAGCAATTATTAGAGCTAGGAGTGACGCATTTTATTGTTGTGGAATTAAAGGCAGATCTTTATTGTAAGCCATTTGTGTGGATATTTTTTATTTTTGTTTTTCCATCCTGCTCTGTCCCACTTCTGGGCAAAGGCCTCCCCCCGTTCTCTCCATGTCTCGCGAACCTGCGCGTCCTCTTTCCAGTTCGGACGTAAAGCGCCTGGAAGAGCTGCTGATCCATGAAAGAACTATTTAAGGGTGAGTTGCCTATGGCACTGAAACTCAGGCTTATGGACATGTGTATTCTGCCCGTCTTAACCTATGGTGCACAGACTAATTTGTCTTTGAGTAACATCCAGAAGTCCAAACTCAAGGTTGCCCAACGAGCAATGGAGCGCAGTATACTAGGACATGTGAACTTACTTAATAATAAATACAAACTATTGTCCGTCTGAGCGGACGGTATTATTTAGTCAAAAAGGCAGCACATTGAAAAAAAAAATGTTATCAATAACACATAAAACGAGAAATTTAGCAATGTCTTTCATGTTGCATGTTGTATGTTTTATACTGGTTTGGAGTTCCCGATCTTAGTGACCATGTCAGTTCCCGATCTTAGTGACCATGTCAGTTCCCGAACTTAGTGACCATGTCAGTTCCCGATCTTAGTGACCATGTCAGTTTAAAAACTTATATCATCATTCTGTTATAATACTTTAAACTTTATGTTGTTTACTTTGGCACTTAGGTTGCATATTTTGAGCATTTATTTGCACATGCATTAGTCGATAATTTTAAGTTTGTTGTTAGTTTATTTATTTTAATTTAATAGTTTTTAATTATTAATGTATATAGTTAGTTTATTATCAAAAATAATGACATAATTATGACAGTATTATGGGTAATTTTAAGTTGTATAATATAATGCAGTGTATGACGAAAATGGGAGATGCCTCATAACTGGATGTGCAAATTGAAAAGAGATTAACAAATCTGATTAAAACACTTTGGCTGATAGCAGACACAAAAAATAATGCGATTTCTAGTTAAGTTCATTTCTACTAATTATGTCAGTAGGTAATCTTAATTCAATCGAGAGTGTCTCCGAGGAAGGGCCGCCGGACTTCCGTAACACATTAAGAGCGTCTTTATCGCACACTGATCAGATCACTCGCGCTCTGATAACATCTGCCAGGCGCCTGTTACGACAGCCCGGCTCTTGCGATGGCGCCCGTCACTAATGATGTGGTTGCGCATAAGTTGCACGCATTACAAACAGCAATTTGATACAAATAACTGTACGATTGTTAGTTTTGCGTATTGAAGTCAATATTTGGAATAAAATGATTTCAGCACTAGATACCGATAGGTTATGTTGTTTATTGATTAGAAAAGTCAGCAGTCCAATAACTGTTTGACGAAACTTGCTATGAAATAAGCAACTGATGTTCAGGGTTTCTATTTAATCAAAGACTGCTCAAACTAACATTGCTCTTGGATTAAAAAATTGGAAAACAAGTGCGGTAATGAACCGTTAACACACGCGCATGAGATCTGATACACTCAGGTAGCACTAGTCTCTAACTTTTGAGTTGTACTAACCAAATGGACATTATCTGAAAAGTTATTTATAAATAATAAAACTTGTACTGGCAATCTCCACACCAGAGAAAGGGGTGGGTGTGGTACATAGCCTGTTAACTATTACAAAGCAGTAGCTGGGGCCACTGTTTGTGCAAATACCGTGTGAACTAGACACAACAAAATATCGTGGGGCTGCCAAGTGTTTGCCATATTATGCACTTGGAATGCTTCATCCCGCAGTCATCACATCGGAACCAGGACGGTTAGAAGACATGGTATTAAAGGTGTTTGTGTGTCGGGATCTTCAGCTCCCTGCTGCCGACTGCCACAAATAGATAGCGTAATTAAATAAGTGACATGGTTAAGTAGAGTCAAAAGTATTTCAACTGAACATTGATTTACATAAACATGTCAAAAACGTTACAAAAGGGAATATAGTTTATTTCAACCACATTATTCTCCACCTCATTATATACTACAACCAATAATATCAAATGGTGTGTTTTAACTGATTTTGGTAATTCAGTTATCGTTGAAGTGAGTCGTATCAACTACATATAAGTAACATACCAAACGCAGGAGCAGTGCTGCTCGCTGCTCAGCGTCGGGCCCTGTTCGATGATCAGGTCGGGTTGTGAACTAGCGCATGCACCTCTGCCTAACCCTTCGTAGATTACAGAGGTGATGTTATGTTAAATCCTACTCTGTCCCCCTACTCACGACTTCCATCATATTTTTAGAAACACCAGACTAGTGCAATTCGTAATGGTTCGTTTTTTTTGTAATTTACTGAAGCGTGGTTAAACAGGAGTCGAACTAATAGCTGTGCAAGTAGTTGTTGCATATTACTAACAATTAGCTCTGTTTATCTATTTTAGCTTTACTTCTACGAAAAACTTGGAATGATTTCCTGCTTATTTGCATTCTTGCGCTGATAGTATACCTGTTATCTGTTTTTTATTACTTTTGATTAGTTACCTTTTTAATTAGTTACTGAAATTACTATTCTAGCAGAATAAAAATATCGAGCCTACCAACTTTTATTTTATTTTTTAGGGAAAACAAACAATAACACACTATAAATGGTTAACAAAGAATTGTAAGAGACTGCATCAGTGTGCAACTAACTACGTTATTCACATCTTATAATTATAATTAAAATTGGAAGTTACATGCACGAGTACAATAAGTCTTAACTTTATTAAATTAAATACTATATTAAATTGAAAAGGAAAAGCAAAGAAACAACAAAACCTACACCCATCACTGGTTCTTCATATTAGTCCGATTGTTTCGGATAAACCTCCACCTCAGACCGTGCTACACCCATCACTGCGCATTCAACAAACAGAGGATTTTTAAAAACAAAAATTCCCTGCGGCACCACTGGCGGAGAGAGGGACACGGCACCACTGGCGGAGAGAGGGACACGCCATTTTTAATTTCTGAAATCGACTAGGACATTATAATTTCTAATCATCGGTTTCTCTGATAAGAATGTACTCCAAGCGTTCGTACAGAGTAGTACTATAACGGAACAAACTTTTGTTGTTCTTAAAAAACCGGCCAATTGCGAGTTGGAGTCGCGCACCAAGGCGGGTTCCGCACAAACTTGTAGGTATTCAATGTTATTAAACTACATATTTACGCGTTCAAACTTTACATATGCTGTAAGACATTGCTTCTTGCCAAATTACATGATTCTAGGTCAACGGGAAGTACCTACTCTATAGGTTTTGATTCCCTTGTGTAATCGCAAAATATGCGTCATAAACGCTTTTATCTTTTGATCGCGTTGACTTACAAGTTCATTCTTTTTCACTGCTACAAGGTGTAGTAGACGTGAATATTTGATAATAATTTCATTGCTTGGTACCTCCACGCGTTGTCGAAGGTCTTGACAGACGGACAGACGGACACTGAGGACTGAGGTACGGAACCCTAATAAAAAACATACTTTAGTCTAAACAACGAAGAAAGAAAGAGGAAAAAAAATAGTACCTTGAAGTGGATTGAAAAGATATTTTCAGTTATCAGTTTATTGAAGAAGAACAAATATACCTTGTAAACGGTCAAATAACTGTGGGTCAGTTTTTGGAAATAGTGAGGAATTAATATTTTTTATACATATTAGAGAGGAGGCCTGTGTCCCAGCAGTGGGAACATTATAGGCTGATGATGATGATACATAAAGGGTGTAAACAGACTCTTAACGAAGCCGTCCACCAAGCATTATGTATATTAAACTAAGTAACTTTACGCAAAAAATTGTGCTGGGAAACGACTTTTTTTTTGGGCTGAAAAATCATATTTTACAGTAGGACTCAATGTATCGCACTCAAAACATGGTGCTGGTGGATGGATTGAATAGTAAGGGGGTCCTGGAGGTGTTTAAAGTAAAAATGTATTTTAAAAAAACTTATTATTATGTTAACACAGGGTGTATTAACATAATAATTGATGTTTACCGTAAACTCACCGCTACGTGCCGCTACTGAGAAAAAAAACAATCACATTTTACTCGACCTGGGAATCGAAGCAAACAGAAACTACCATCGTGGATATGGACGACGAAGTAATGATAAGTGTTTGCAACATTCCAGCTTAGTGTCTGGGATGGCGACGATCTGCGCCGGTGGCGGTGCTAGGTGAGTAGGCGGCACAGTTACCAGGTCGAGTGACGTGTTGTGCCTCTAGCTAGCGGGCAGCGGTTCCTGCCTGATTGCACACCAACACTTACAGTAACGTAACCTTTCAGTTCGATGTAATGACTGAGTGTCACGATCGGGGCGGGCCGTGGAGGCGAAGGGACACAATACTTACTGTAAATTAAATAACTATCAAGATTCATATCATGACTGAAATAGTTATTACTAACCATAGCAGTTTGACCGCATTTATAATAACATAACATGATGCCTGTATTCCCCGAAGGGATAGGCAGAGATATGTACTTCACTTACATTTCGATAGTTTAGTTTCATGTTCTACACTAGTCACGAACCCAGACTTTGAGTTGCTGCTGAGAAATAGACCAACGCGTCGCGACGTGCTTGTCGTCAGGCAAATGTCACAAATAGACCAACGCGACGCAATATGCTAGTCGTCAGGCAAATGTCATAAATAGACTGACGTGACGGGACGTGCTTGTTGTCAGGCAAATGTCAGAAATAGACTGTCGCGACGCGACGTGCTAGTCGTCAGGCAAATGTCACAAATAGACTGACGCGACGCAACATGCTAGTCGTCAGGCAAATGTCATAAATAGACTGACGCGACGCGACGTGCTTGTCGTCAGGCAAATGTCACAAATAGACTGACGCGACGCGACGTGCTAGTCGTCAGGCAAATGTCACAAATAGACCAACGCGACGCAACATGCTAGTCGTCAGGCAAATGTCATAAATAGACTGACGCGACGCGACGTGCTTGTCGTCAGGCAAATGTCACAAATAGACTGACGCGACGCGACGTGCTAGTCGTCAGGCAAATGTCACAAATAGACTGACGCGACGCGACGTGCTAGTTGCAGGCAAATGTCACAAATAGACTGACGCGACGCGACGTGCTAGTCGTCAGGCAAATGTCAAAAATAGACTGACGCGACGCGACGTGCTAGTCGTCAGGTAAATGCCACAAATAGACCGACGCGACGCGATGTTCTAGTCGTCAGGCAAATGTCACATATAGACCAATGCAACGCGACGTGCTAGTTGCCAGGAAAATGTCATAAATAGACCGACGTAGTTGTTAGGCAATTGCACATTCAATTCATAACGGTACACATAATGGACGGTGTCATTCATAATTGCGAGACAAAGGTGTCATGTCAGAAGCACTATCTCACAAGCACACAGTGATAGGTAGGTTAATTGATAGTTATAGGTATCATTATATCACACCTCCATTCTCCATTAAACTAGGCACTTGTCTACGTACTCTCATAACACACTAACTCTTAGTAGGGTAACGAGGTAAACACGTAAACAGTGGGTTCCTTTTTACTTAATAAATGTTGAACTTGAACCAAGTTGTCAACATCATCCGAACCTATGACTCATATGAGTATCTTATAACTCATCATCGTCTGCCGCCTTTCCCGACTATGTGGGGGTCGGTCGGTCGGCGGATAAAGGCAGTCGCTTCATGTAAAATATTGGTATTCAGCTGCATCCGGTAAGACTTGCTTACCGGATGCAGCTGAATACCAATATTTTACATGAAGCGACTGCCTTTACGACCTCCACAATCCAGATACCTACTGGGTAATACTATACGCCTTGGTAAGACTGTTGGTCAAAGGTCGAAGATCTAAATGACAGCCGGGATCAATGGCTCAGCGTGCTTTACGAGGCACGAGGGGTAACCCGGTAAGTAACGATGGTCACCCGCGCACGGACCGATCTCGAATATCACCTGTACGGGTGTTTACTTTTATATTTTATTAAAATACTACCTGATGCCCGCGGCTTCGCCTGCGTGGATATCGGTTATCGCGACCAAAAGTAATCATGATGATCCCATTCCCTCAACTCATGGGAACCTAGTTTGCCCATTTTCAAAGTATTAAAATGGATATAGTATATTATCCTTAAGAGATAGACATAAGCCATAGCGGATTTTTCTGTAGACCTATATAAGATATACAATTCTACCATTCATCATTTTGTTATATCTTAAAGGGCAGCGTTTTCGTTGAAAGCTCCCACAGACGGCTTATTTTTTTCCAACACCTCCAACAAATATCATTATATTTTAGCCAATCTGTACAAAAACTTGACGAATTATATACTAAAAAATTCCTCGAGAACCACTCTATCTATTTAAGAAAACAACATGAAAATCAGTGCAGTAATTTTTGAGTTTATCGCGAACAGACAGATAGACGCGGCGGAGAACATTGTGTTATAATATGTAGTGCTATTGGGTTCGGCTTCCAGTACATCCGGATGCAGCTGAATACCAGTATTTTACGTGGAACGACGGTCTATCTGCCCTCCACAACCCAGTTAGTTATGGGTAATACGATACCCTTTGGTAGAAATACAGTGAAATTAGTGATAGCTTTAATTTCCACATCTGGTGTTCCAGATCTTCAATTTTTATTCGTCAACAGAGAGTGCTCATCAGGCTGAACCACTTTTTCTAAGACGTCATTCCTATATATATTATAGAGTAAATGGGCTCTTGGAGCTCCACGACAGGTGTTCCACATCTTCAATTTTTATACGTCAACAGAGAGTGCTTATCAGTCTGAACAACTCTTGCTAAGACGTCATTCCTATATATGTTATAGTGTGGCTGGGCTCTTGGAGTTCCACATCAGCTGTTCCAGATCTTCAAATTTATTCTCTTAGCAGACATGGTCATTACGTGGAACAATTTTTGCTATGGTACCATTTTTGTATCTCTTATAGTTTAGCTGGTCTGTTGCGGTTCTGCATCAGGTGTTCAAGTTTCCAAGATAAATTATAGCCTATATGTTGCCCAGACTTAATACCTATACAACAAAAAAAAATCATTCAAATCCGTCGAGTAGTTCCGAAGATTAGCGTGTACAAACAGACAAACCTACAGCTCGATTACTGTTTCTAAACACCCAATTTTTTTTTTTTATATATTCAATGTACAGACACAGTTTTTTTACTGTCTTATTATATGTTTATAGATATATAGATAAAACAAAACAGTCTAAGCGGTAAACTATGATACTCAAGACCGCGGTGACGTAGACGTGCAGCTCGTAACGTGACGACCGGCGACCCTGCCTCTGCTCTACGTACGAGGAGTAGACAGATATCATCCTCCTTTCACGCGAAGTGACATTTCTTATGTTCAGGGATGACATCGCGACGTACAAGTCTCTTTAAAATCTGTAAGTTTTGTTTGTGTTGAATTTGTTCTGGTTGTGCGGTGTCACACCTGCGGCGGTGACGCCACTCGCTCCGGCGCGGCTCGGGGAGGCAGTGGGCAACAATGCTATTGTACTGCCTCCCCGAGCCCGAGGTAACGTATTTTTGTTGAATCGTAATACTTGTAATTAGTAAGCAGTATATACTATTGAGTGAATCCGCAACGCCGAATCACATAACATAACATTACGCTTGTAATCCCTGAAGAGTTAGGCATAGGTGTACCGAATCACTAAATGAATCAAAACTCTCCTCCCTTTGCTCAGCTCAGCATGGAGCACAACATTGTCATGTAGCACAACATTGTCAATAACATCGATTCACTCCCGACGCCATAACATTAACATGTGTCCACAAAACAGAATTGATCGAAGTCCACCGCATTTAAATAAATAAACTAACAAGTACCAGTATAACAGCTAGCTGCATTATAAGTTGAAGTGCGCTGATAACGCGGAGCGTCGGGGGAGCGGGCGGGGGCGCGCGCGGGCGGGGAGCGCGTGGCGGCTGCTTTGTACCTATTCTATTATTTCATGATCCGATAAAAAAGGAATAAAGGCTCGCGACCTAAACGCAGGAATGTTGTAGATTTTTGTGTGAGTCGGGCGCCGGCGCCGGCCGCATTAGTGCGGCGAGCGCGCGACAACGGTTACACATTAGCCCCTCGCGCCGCGCCCGCGCACCGCACGACACGCAACTCAATCGCACCCGCTATCCTTAATGGAGCTCTAAGTATTAATGAATAGAGACCATTTCTCTGCTGGCATTTATGACATTATCACCTTTTATAATTTCGATAGCACTGGGAGAGCTTCGTGCAAAAGAACCAAACTGAATCCTCGGACCCAGAACTTTGGTTTTTATGGGGAGGAGATAAGGTTGAGATTGTGTCAACGGTGTGAGGTCGCAAATGGAGTGGTGCCGGCCGCGTCTCACGCCCACTTATCGATCGGACAATTTAACCGATACGTGTATAAAGTGTAATATATCAATTGTGGTTGCGCGGCTGCTGTCCGTCCGTCCGTCCGTCGCGACTGTTAATGAATTTCGTCCGTTGATTACGTCCCGGTGCGTGCGCACACTTCGCCCTCCCGTCCCCCCCGCGGAGCCGCACGTAACTTATGGACAACTAGGTGAGCTGATAGCGGCTGCACTTTATTACGGTGGCGCTGCGCGGGCGCTCCACGCTAATTAGTACAGTTGTTATCTGTGTACCTACAACAGTGTACACGTCATTACTTATAGGTTTTTGCACGACATCATTTATTTTTATTGCACTCCTTCACTACAACCTTTTGCAGTTTTTTCAGTGTAATTTCGATATGTGGGACAAAACTCATTGGGTCGAACGAAGAATAAATCGTAAAGATACGTAATTAAGTAAGTACTTGCACACAGTGGCGAGAGCTATACATAACACCTCACAGGAACTACGCATGACATATATACACAAAATAAATCTTACAACACGTATGCAAAGGTTAAGGCGACGTCTGCGCTTACCAGCACCATCGACGGTCGCGCGGGAATCAACCTTTCCTCACTTTTCATACTTCTTACCTAATAGACTATTGACCCCGATTTTCCTACAATTTACCTATTAAACAATAATTAAGTACATATAATAAGTATTGGACCACCACTTCGAAGTTTGGGAGTTTATGTAGGAACCTTCCATGTATTTTTTTTTTTACCAACAACTACCGCTCAGCAATGTGGAGGCCGGAGGGTGGCCGAGCCCAGGCTCATTTATACTCCAGAGGTTCCGGAGGTCATGCGACACAATGACAGAGCATAGTCCTTAGAAAGAAGGATCATTTGAAAGCATAATTAAATGGTCATTCATAAACAAATATCGACAATGGTCAGTTTGATTTACGTATAGCTAGAGGTTGAGGTTTAACATTTTTCATTACTCTTACTTGGAAAGTAGGTCTGAAGTTGCCTGAGGAGCGGGTTAGAAGTAATACTTTTCAGCCCTAGAAAAATCGTTTTCAATTGACAGCTGTCAAAATTATAAAAAAAACTAGTTCTATTTTCACATTTTTACTGAACCATGTTCCAACTTTCTATACAGTCACTCAATTAAAGCGCAATGTAAAATTGAAATTACATAAAGTTAAGTATTACTTAAAGAATATGTCGGTACTTACTTTTAGTGTTCCCTTTTTTAGCATTATTTTTGTTTTATTTGTAGTCTGTTTATAATGTAAATATTGATTAACCTATGGAGTTAATTACGCAAAGCAAATAAAAAATGTATATTGTACTCTAAGTCATAGGGCTAAAGTTGCTACTTAAAGAATATATATTTTAAATGACTCTATTATAATTTAGTTTCAACAATTTCTTTAAAATAACATAGATTGGGGCAAAATATTCACCATTTTTTCAATGATGAATATGAAAAATAATGGCTAAATAGCTGGCCGGCCACAGAAATAAAAATTAACATAGGCGGGAAAGCGGCAATCCGGTTTTCATTTGTTTTTTCGAGTTGTAGAGTTTTGTTTATACTTCCGTACAGCAGATATTTGTATAAACACAATGAGTTTATCGGATTCAGATATGGATTTAACGCCTGATTTCAAAAGAGAAGAAGCTAAAGCAGGAAAACCTTCTACCACCTAAATCAAAACAAAGATACCTAAAATCGTAATCTAATGAAATGGCGCGTAGAGGAAAAAGTGAATCGTTATCAGAAAATGTTTTGCTAATATATCTCTACAAATTATCATAGACTTACGAACCTTCAACAGTATGGAGCGTGTATTCTATGTTAAAGAAAACATTAAGTACTAAACACAATGAACATCTGTATTAGGATTTCGAGAGGCTAACATCGTTTCTCAAAAAGCAACTAATGGATTTAAATCAAAAAACTCCATAGTTTTCACTACTCAAGAGGTAGAAACCTTCTTAAACCAAGCGCCTGATGAAATATACCTAGTAATGAAGGTAAGCTAATCTTTTTATTGCACAAATACAAATTCGTATGAAATTGTAACGTTCTATATTTTATACACCAATTAAAGAGATAATATATCTACTTCTCAGGTAGTGTTGATGTTGGCAATAAGTGGCCTTGCAGGAGTATCGAACCAGTAAATATGAAGGTTTTGACATTCAGAAACAAGGTGATATAATACTGGTGAAGTTACGTGGCACTAAAACTAAAGTTGACTGAACCTAGTAACACATCAAAGCAGCAAATTTCATTTTTAATAACGAAGTAGCGCTTCGTTAGTAAAAATGAAATTTGTAAATATATAAGGTCCCATTAAAATAGATAGACAAATTTTAACACAGCGTTCAGTACGTATAACCAAAGATATCCAAGCAAAAAAACCACTAATTAAAGTGATTTTATTTTGACCTAAAATAATAAATTGCCGGCATTTTTAGTGTATTTTGATTAACTGTTTTTTTTTTCTTGTAAGTTATCTAATGTGTTTCTCTTATTATTATTATTATTACCATTGTCTTTATTTTGGTGGTCTGAATGATTGCTAATAGTTTGTCCATCTATTTTAATGAGACCTTTTATATAGAAAAATATCAAAAATTACGATATAAAAACGAACCGTTTTTTCATAAATTATCATAAAGGGAAGTGTCTGCGGCAAGTAATTGGCAAAAACATGATTTCGAATATTCCTAAAGAGATAGCCAAGGTTCACTGCTTTCGCAGAAAATCGGCAACTTTGCTAGCCTTTTCTGGTGCTGGAAGTTGAGTAAAATAGCTGAAGGCTACAAAGAAGAGTCAGCGATGTCAATTATTAACATTGTCTGTACATATTTGAAGTAACTGTGTTTGTAAAGACAAATCCGAGTCGATCTAGACGACTATCAGATGTAGCACCCCGCAATAGACGCGATAATAGTGTGCTATGTCTGGAGTCAGCCAAGACAGCACTAATGTTACTGCATGGCGCCACTCATTTATAACAAATTGCCAAAGACATGGAAAGAGCTTCCGCTTTCATTATTTAAAAAGAGACTCCGAAGGTTTTTAGAGGCGAAAGCCCATTATAATATTAAAGAATGCCTAATTGAGAAAGAGTTTTTAAGCTAATGCATAATTATGTATAATTAATAATAATATTTGAAAATTGTATTATATATTTTTTTTTTTAGTGTGTAAATTGTATTTAGTGTAATATTTTAAAATTGAATTATTTTATTAGGATAACCTAACTATATACATTAATAATTAGAAACTATTAAACTAAAATAAATTGTATTTAGTTATAAGTTGATATTTTAAATCTTAGAGCATGTAGCTTTAATTCGAAGCTACCTATTTTCGCATTATTATTAAACGCACGGGTAAATTATGAGCATACTCAAAATATGAAATGTACTGCTTTAAATACTCATCTTGCGACAGCTGAAAGGACAAAGAAACGACCGAATAAAATACTGAAAATTCCGAAAATCATAACAGCATTTGCTGAGAGGATATTTTTCTACCAGTTAAAATTGCGTTTTAATCTATAAAATAAATAAAACAGGAATAAAATCAACGTCAAGATAAATATCAAAATGTAATAAGGCGTAGTCGACGTAACCCGTTACGCGGGGCTCCTATTTCTGTCTGCAGGGTTAAAAGTAACCTAACCAAACTTAACGTCAGGGTCCCCAAGTCTCGAGCTCGCATCGCTCGCTCTTGCATTTTAAGTTATAGAGCTTAAGAAAAATATTACTTTAGCAGAACATGTTTTCGGAAACTTAGTATTTCTGTCGCAAACTTAGTATTTTTTTCCGAAGTTTGTTTATTTTTTGGAAATTTAGTTTATTATTTTTCGTAGAATTGTAATTTAAATAAGCTCATGTTTGTTTGTTAAAAACAACATTTTTTGCTGGTTAAACTTGTATTATTTTTTCGGTAATTCATTGTAACCAAGCTTAGTATTACAGTTAACCACAAATTGTTGGAAGTATATTTATTTTTTTCGTAAGCTTTATTATTTTCCTTAACGCATTATCAACTCATCATTAAGGGGTTCCCAATAACAGCTTAGGAGCTCAAGCCAACCTCACCTGCTCGTGGTACACCCTGCTTTCAACCAACGGGGCTCTGGCGGCCCGCCAATACGCACTGGACCAGCGTGGCGGGATATGGTCCAAACCCCCCACAAATATGGAAAGTACAACAATAATATGTCCCCAAGTGCTCGGCGACACCAGCTGCCCTGCTGGCGTTGACGGGCGCCGGCTCGGCACTGGAGTCAGGGGCGAGATGAGTCTCCGAGCGAGATCGATTAACCGTCAGGCGACTCCGGCTAAGATTCTAAGGAACTCTGATATTCTTAATGTGCTAACTTACAATGTCCGTACGCTAATGAGAGACGAGCGTCTCATCGAATTAGAAAACGCTCTTAAAGAAGTCAACTGGAGTCTACTGGGATCATAGGTTTGGCAGAAGTTAGGAGACAAGGGGAACATACAGAGGAGCGAGAAGATTCTGTATTTTTCTACTTTGGAGAGACTAATGGACTCCATGGTAGCTAAAAGGTGGAAAAACAACATCATTGAGTTCATTGGGTACTCAGAACGAATAGCTGTTCTCAAATTCTGCATTTCACCCAAGCAAACACTTACTATCATCCAGGTGTATGCGCCTACGTCAGCATATCCAGACGAGGATGTGTGGAAAGCTTCTACGATCTTCTAAACAAAGCCTGTGAAGAAAACCGTGGGTCGTGGAATTTGATCATTGGTGATTTTAATGCAAAAGCCGGACCCAAACAAGACCAAGATGATGACACTACCATGGGTCTGCATGGGTCAGGAATACGTAACGAACGTGGTGCTCCGACTATTGCAATTCGCCTTTGGACAGAATATTTTTGTTGTTTAATAGTCTATACAACAAGAAACCCCAGCGCCGATGGACCTGGGTATCACCTAATAATCTAGTAAAGAACGAAATAGACTATGTATTAAGTTCCGATAAACACATTATAAAAGACGTAAACGTCATAAATAAGATTAAATATAGCTCTGACCACAGACCATTAGGCGCAAAATAAAATTTAATTTCAAAATTCACCGTTCAAAATCCTTCAAAACACCGATTAAAAGACTAAATAAAGAAACTCTCATTAATAATTACGAATCGTTCAATCTAGAACTATCAAATTACTTTAAAAGTTTAGACATAAATGTCCCAGATGTAGACTTTTACTTATGCTAGTAACTAACCTGTAGTATTGACAGGTTAGTTACTAGTCGTAGTTGCAGTCGCATAACAGCGAAAGGAAAACAAGATTCAAAGCTAACAGCAAGTACACGTTACTTGCTAGAACAGAGAAACATTCATAGTATAGGATCAGAACAGCATAGAGCAATAGATAAACAGGTTAAGAAAGCTATTAAAAGAGATGTAAGAAACTTGAATACCCACTTAGTTAAAGTAGCATTAGAAAAACACCGTTCGTTAAGAGTCGAAAAACAGGGAATCTCTCGAACCAAACCCTGGATTAATAGTTTACTGGATACACATGGAATCAAACATCACAATAGGCAAAAAATTATGGACATTTGTACAGTTCTCTGTATTCAGATAATTCAAGAACAGAATCAGAAAACAGATAAAGCTGCCCAGAAGACATCCCTCTCATTTCAGGATACGAAGTGGACCGAGTGCTCAAGACAATGCACTATGATAGGAGCCCTGGCGAGGATGGCATTACTACCGAAGCCCTGAAATTTGGATTTGCCACACTGCTGCCACACCTCACTAACCTATTTAACACAATATTACAAACAGGCAAATTCCCAAATCAGATGTGCCACTCTAACATTGTACTTCTTCACAAAGTTCCTTTCTTCAAGAAAGGAGACAAATCCAACATTAACAACTACAGGCCTATTAGTCTAGTTTCACATATTTATAAAGCATTCATTAAAGTCATCCAAAATCGCATAGATGCCAAATTAGACTCGCACCAACCACCGGAACAGGCCGGATTCCGCCCTAGTTATTCTACCACCTTCACACTCTAAATCAACTAATCGAAAAACACTCAGAATTTCAAAAACCTCTATATCTAGCTTCGTAGACTACACAAAGGCTTTCGACAGCGTTAAACACAGCGCAATATTTTCAGCCTTACGATGGCGAGGTATAGAAGAAACTTACATTGAACTTTTGCAAAATATTTATAACAATAGCTCGGATAATATTAAACTGGATTCTATAGGATCAACATTCAAAATTAACAAAGGAGTTAAACAAGGGGATCCGCTCTCTCCCAAACTATTCACCAGCACGCTCGAAGACCTCTTGTCTTTAAAAAACTTGCACACCGATGGACGACTCAAGGTATTCCGATCGGGGATAAAATGCTATCAAACCTTCGCTTCGCAGACGACATTGTTCTTTTTGCTTCCGAAGCAAATCAACTGGAACAAATGCTCCAAGACCTGAGCACTGCAAGCCTTGCGGTTGGACTGACGATGAATTGGTCAAAGTCTAAAGCCATGAGCAATGCCGCTAAATATAGGGTCGAGGTTGATGGGCAGGAAATACACTATGTCGATGAATATATCTACCTGGGCCAGCTAGTTTCCTTTAACAACAGACAGGACAAAGAGATCAACCGTCGCGTCGAAAGTGCCTGGAGGAGCTACTGGTGCATGAAGCCATTTATGAAGGGCGACCTTCCTATCTCACTGAAGCGCAAGCTCTTCGACATGTGTATCCTGCCTACCCTAACCTATGGCGCTTAGACTTGGTCTTTGACTGAAGCTCAGAAGTCCAAACTCAATATTTGCCAAAGAGCGATGGAACTTAGTATTCTAAATATCAGACTTTCCGATCGAATGCGAAACACCTTAATACGGTCTAAGACGGGCATCGCCGATGTTGGCGATAAGTCTGCGAAGCTGAAATGGGACTGGGCGGGTCACGTTTCTAGAATGAAACCGGACAGATGGGCGAAGATAGTCACGCAATGGGTGCCTGAAGACGGCCGTCGTGGCCGAGGCAGGCCCAAGAAACGCTGGCGTGATTTTTGCTCACCGATATTGGTATGCTATGTAGCAGGGGTTGGTCATAATGACCACGTTGCAGAGGTACCACGGGATGGGTAATTTAGCTGACCGACCCCGCAGTGGTCGCCCAACTGTTTTGACTGCTGCCCAAAAGCGCTATATTAGATTGCAGGCAGCCTGTGACCCAACAAACAACGCTACTAAAATAAAAGCAGAAGTTCGGGCCGCATCTGGGCTTGAAGTTAGCACTCAGACCATTCGGAATTGCTTGCACCAGGCTGGATTACGAGCATGGAGGTCTTGGCGAGCTCCTCTGAATTCCCGAAAATGATAACGAAGGAGATTGCCGTGGGCTACGGCAAAATGAAGAAGAAAGCATTTGGCAAAACTGCTTCTTCGTTGTCGGATCGCGAACCAGTACTCATCCAGATTACCAACGTGTCCGTGTCTGGAGAAGACCAGGAGACCGTGAAAGGCAAAGAACTGCCACTGGAACAGTTCAGCAAGGCGGGAAATCGGTGTCCTTTTGGGGTGGTATTATGATTCGAGCTAGAACGCCTTTGATCCCGTATAGAGGCTTCATGACGGCAGACATACATGTATAGAGCAGTTGCTATTGATGGAATTGTCAGACCATTCCGAGTAAACCATGGGCACCAACTTGTACTGGTCGATGATAATGCGCCCGCCCATCGAGCTCAACGAGTCAATGCTGCTCTCCGAGAATACGACATCACAAGGTTAGACAGGCCTGCCGGTTCGCCTGACTTAAACCCAATAGAGCACGCGTGGGATGCTCTTAACTCTTAAGCGAGCTGTTTCACGCTGTGCCATGTCCCCAGACAGTGCCAGAGCTCAGGGAAGCCGCGTCAATAACTTGATTCTCAGCATGCCCAGGAGGATCTTCACATGTGTTCGAGCCAGGGGAGGAGTTATATTATATTGAATATAAACCTTCTATTAATAAGTTGTTGTTTGTTTGGTTAAACAGTACTTTTCTTTCTATAAAATTTCTTTACAATTAAATTATGATTAAATACTCAATTTTTTTTATAAAAATAAAAAATAGTTTTATTTTTTAATTTCAAACAGGGTATTTCTATTTTAAGAAAACACACCACAAAGATTTTGTCTTGATACACTTCAATTTAAAAAAATATATCAGATTATACTAGCTATCGCAAACTTTTTTTTAATGTGTGTACCCCACTAAATTAAATAGGTATTTAATTTAAAGCTTCTCTGTATACCATTTTTCAGGTTGTTTTATTTTCCGGTTACAAAATTATCTGGTTTCTAAGCAACTCGTGATAAGCCAACATAACTATAACTGCCCATGGGAAAAACATATTTTTCTTAGGTCAATACCAACCAAAGAGAATGTTTCTCCCTGGGACTTGTTAATAGTCAGGGCAAATTATGTTTTTACGGGAAACTGGAGTCGCTTGAACGATATAGGCAGATCCGTGGGAATCATTGGAATTCTTGGGATCTGCGCCAACTGGCCAGCACCTTGTCCGATGAGGATGGTCGCGTCGCTACAATTAAATTAAATTATCTTTTACATATTTTATTAGTAAGCTTGTGTCATTGCACGGGTTAGGTGGGCTAAAATTTTTTAAAAACATGATTTTCAATGGGAGTTCAAAAATTGAACGAAGCTTGCGGATAGTGGACTGCATCCTCGCGGTTAACTGAGTCGCAATCAATTGACTTGTAGATTTTGACTTGGCCGGGGACTTTTGTGTAAAAATAGATAATTGATTTCATTGACTGCCTTGAACAAAGCCAATTAATGTCTCTATCTAGTTAATATTCAAGGTCAGGATATACTGCATCTATAAGTAACTGTGAACTGTGAACTTTACGATCCATATTATCATTTGATGAGGTTGGCTCTCAATGGTGATGGAAAACATCGTGAGGAAACCGGCATGTCCTAGACCCAAAAATTCGAAGACATGTGACATCTTCCAACCCGCACTGGGCCCGCGTGGTGGATTATAGCCCATTCCCTCTCTTAGAGAGGAGGCCTGTGTCCCAGCTGTGGGAACATCCTTTGGGATTAATAGACCAATAGATGAGTATGAAGCGACATGATAATTATACACACTATGTCAAGACTTCACTGATCCAGTGAATACGTTTGCGGGTCATCACTTTAAAGATTGTTGAGTTTCACTAATCCGTAATAAGTCGCAGCTTAGAATTAATAAGTTAGCGGTGTAGCGCGTGAGGTGGTGTGAGGGGGCAGGAGGAGGAGGTGAGCTTAAATTGATACTGAGGTCCCTTTTAGGTGTATAAATAAATACTGAGTGAACTCGATAAAAATATAGCAAATTTAGATTTTCGCGAAAACTTGTAAGTACCAAAATTTACCTTAATTTTCAACTTTTTTATTTTTTCTGAATTTTCCCTTTACTTGTGCTGTAAGACCTTGCTTTTAACAAAAAAAAGCAAAGTCTTACAGAACAAATAAAGGAAAAATTCCAAAAAATTAAAAAAGTTGAAAATTAAAGGGTGTCCCCATACATTCATGGTCGACGCCACTTAAGATAGTCCTTCGAGTTGTATGGGCGCTCATACAATTAAAATTAAAGCGCATGAAGGGTTCCGTACCACCATCGTAGTAGCCCTACTACGATGGTGGTACGGAGCCCTTCAGGCGCGAGTCCGACTCGCTCTTGGCCGGCTTTTTTTTTAATATAAGTACAACCGAAGTATGATTTATTTTTTAAAATTAATCTTGAACGGGTAATCAATTACGTACTTAATATTTGTTACAGATAGAGTCAGCCTTGGGCGTCCTTATCGGTTGCAAACTTGATGATTGTCAAAAAGTATCCTGGGGAAAACCGATCCCAAGATCGTTGCTTGGGTGATTATCAGGGAATTTCAGTTTCTTATACAACCATCAGACCACTAATTTAAAAGAAAAACCTACGCGAGCCACCCGGATTGTTAGTCTACAGGAGAAACAGATTTGATTTTTTTAAGTCTCTGCACCCTCTTTTTTGAATCATACAGGGGTAAGTACCAACCTTCTTTTGAAGCGCACTGTACAGGGGTAAGTACCTACGTTCTTTTTCAATTTGCTTCATCATCATTACCTTTTTGCGGTTGTTATTAAAAAAAAAAAGCAATATCTGTACTATTGGAAACGAAGAGTGTCCTCGTGGATCACGTCCACGGTACACGTATGTTCCCAGCGCCATCTATCAGCACGGCCGTGCGATAACTTGCACTTTTATGAAGCGCCGTCTAGTAGCGGAGTGAGGAACTACTAAAGAGTTGCCGCGCACTGCCGCAAGTCGCGAGCAAGCCCGTGATGCGGATAATCTGGTAAACCATACGATTAGTATATTTCTGTTAATAAATATTAAAATAACAAGTAAATAGCGACAAACTTAAGATTATATATACCTAACATAAGATCACGTCTCCTGTATTCCCTCGAAGAGCTTGTTATTATATAGTTGAAGTGAACTCTCTATTGAATAGTTCATCTATTTTTCTGTTTATAATTATGCAGCTGAGTTCAGTTTCTGCGATAGTATATTTATCTAACAAAATCCAAAAGGTAAGTTCATTCTATTTTTTGCTAGCAGTATATGTATTAGTACAAGAGATATCTGATAGATGGCGCTGCGGGTAGACAAAAGGCGGACTTTATTTTTTATCATGACAATATCTTGATATTCTGATAAATCTCTCATATGACGAGTAATCTTTGATATCCATGTTAATGATCAAGATTTGTATACGATATAACTACATGTTTTTGTATTTGATTTTTCCACTCAAAACATTAGTCGGTAGTCATAGTACCTACCTACTTACACAAGTTATGTCCCTAAAATCACGCCTGTGTTCTGGTTAGGCAGCGATGTTATAGTGAGTCCACACTTCCACGGTAAAACGTTTTTATACTGTGACACTTCCGTCAGTAGTGGGCAACAGGGTATCAATGTTCGACGACTTCGTAGGTACTCAACCATCGCAGACTGAGAAGCTACAGCCTTGTCTGCCCCCAGTAATGCCGAGCGTAATGTTTCGCTATATCACACAACAGTAATAGCTCCGTGAATCTATAAGATACCCTCAAACACACGCCGTCACCCTGCGGATCGCGGAGCGTGCGGTCTTCTCATTGAGATTGATTCACTCTCATTCGTTATTTAAGTATCCACAACGTAAAAAGGTTTCTCTACCTTTTTGAACTCAAACTCAAACTCAAAAGCATTTATTTCAATTAGACCCTTACAGGCACTTTTGAATGTCGGAAAAACAAAGAAGGCTAAGCTACAGTCACAGTCACAAGGCATAATAACTTGTGAAAGTACTGCAGTTGCCCATTCCAAAGCGTAGATCTCTTTGGAGAAGAATGGGCAAGAAACTCCATGGACACTCTTTTCAATAAAAATATTATTACAAAATCTTGGTTACATCATTCATGTTGATTATACATGTATGTGAGAACGATGTAAAGAGGCGTGCGAATTAAGAGCGTCCAGAGTAACAGAATAAAATAACAATAATTTAAAAATAAAGTACTTAATTAAAATAAACCGTGACAGCTAAGAGATGACCAGTCCCAACTGACAGCACCCGTTCACGAACATAACGCATGGATCAGCGCCATTCAACTCAACCATTTTGAAGGGAACCAAATGACCCGACACACCCGCCACCATCAGCAAGACATTCGAGTGAGCATGACATTCTCTCAACTGCCAGGGCACATTCAAGTCAATGAAAGATAGCTAAATGTAAACGGTAGCTTTTCAATACATAGTACTCACATATGTGCTATGCAATTATATAATACTAAAAGAAGGAATCTATACAATGCAAGGATATTTTTACAATCTTCTGCAGCTTCCGCAATACTTATCATGGTAATCAATTAATTTGCTCCTATGGTTGTGGAGCAGGACCAGCATTGAGTCAAGCATTTTTATCATCAATGTAATCTCCCAACTTATAATATGCTACATAGTGTGCGTTTTATACAAGATTTAAATTTCGTCTCATTCAGTTGTAGAATGTGGGGAGGTATTTTATTGTAACATTTTAAACAGTACCCCATGAAAGATGAGTCTACTTTAGCTAGCCTGAAACCTGGCTGAACTAGTTGGTCCCTATTTCTAGTCTTATAGTGGTGTGATCTGAACTTAATCGACTACATCTAAATAAAAGTAAGTACGTAGTTCGCTGCTCCAAAACTGGTAACGTAAACCTTGTAATTACCTATGTAAAGGTTTAATAGAAGAAATATAAGGTATTGAAAAGTAAACGTAAAACCATCGTTTTAGGACCAAGTTTTTTTTTATAATGCACTTAAAATAAGAAAATTGACCTAGGAGTAACGGAAAACGAAAAGTTTTGTTTTTGATACAAGTGGAGAAACGTTGTCATTGCAACCGAGGCATAATTCACACCCGTACTGAAGGCGAGGGTGTTATGGAGCCGAGAAGTGCAGTGACAAATACCCACGAGCATCAAACGCAGTTTCTCAATACACTTTCGAAGAAATAAAATAATAGAACGAAAAGTATTTTTGTCATTAAAAACTATTTATTTCGCTTTTTTCCGCGTTTTGATTTTGGAGGTGGCCGACTATAAGAATTTAAGCGCCGGACTTTGTTTATAGTTATCTGTGGAAGTAAAACACTAGTAGACGTAAACAAGAAAGTACATTGAATCTCAGTTAAAAGGCGCATATAGCGGCGTTAAATTGTACTGTATGGTATCGGACGTAAATAATAGCACCATCCCATATCTTCCCGTGGGTGTCGTAAGAGGCGACTAAGGGACTTACCAGAGAATGGGCAGCAGCGTACTCTGTGCCTTTGTAATAACCATATTGCGATCGCCTACCCGCCTGCCAAGCGTGGCGATTACGGAGCGAAGGATCCCCGGAAGGGATCCGGCTGCCTGCCTATACCGACCTGTACACCCCGGACTGACGAGGAGATAACGGAACTCGAAGAGGATTTGTTGAAAAGGCTGCGATGGAGTATTATGGGATTATCTGATTATATATTTTAAATACTTGATTATAATAAGTTTTTTTATGCTTATTTTATTTTGATCCTTTTACTTTTCTAAGTTGGAAATAAGCTAATCGATGTTTCAAGGTCTCTTGCTAATTAGTTTTGAGCAATTTATTTCTTCTTCTTCTTCGTGTCGCTGGCACGATTATATTATTACACACACACACGCCTGTAATCCCCGAAAGCAGAGGTGTACCTTACCTCTGCTTTCGGTGATTACAGGCGTGACGTACCTACACCCACATTTCGCCAGTTATTTCATAGGGGGCCAACCTATTGACATGAACTGGGCACAAGTCCAGACTCCGAAGCTGCTACGGAGAATTATTATTACATATTATTCATATTTTGTTAGTCCAGAACTTCGCCAATTCCACGGAGTCATAGGTGTCAATGCAGAGGTCACTTGGAGTACTTAGATAAGAAGTTGAACGCGTATCATCGTTTCATGTTCGTGCTATTAACCGTAGAACAGTTCTCTTATGAGGAGTACGGTCCTGGCTGCAGGATTAGGTCATACATAGTGGAGATAATGTTAATGTAGGTATCAAAATTGAATGCGTATTCAATGTTTCGTGTCCGACCTACTAACCGTTGAGGAGTTCTCTCCTAACATGATACAAATCATGTTTATACATTTATATCAAAATTGAACGCGTATACAAATTTTCATGCACTTGCTATTAACTGTTGGAACTGCCTCGTGCGGAGACGATCCCGGCTGCGGAATTATGTCATGTCTCTCATCAAAATGTGTCATCAACAGATGCAAAGGTGTGTGCGACTCAATCGGAAACCGGAAAGTTGATCAACTTGCAAGATTTCAACTCAATCGGAAATTGGAAAGTTGATCAACTTGCAAGATTTCAACTCAATCAGAAAACAGAAAGTTGATCAATTTGCATGATTTAAACTCATTCGGAAACCGGAAAATTGATCAACTTGCAAGATTTCAACTCAATCGGGAAGTGGATAGAACTGGCAACACTGGTTGAGTGACTTGTCAAATTTTGTTCCGTAATTTCAAATTAGTTTTAATTAAATTTTCAGGGTAAAAAACTTGTAATAATGTAATTAAATCATAAATGTCAAATAAGAGTATAAATACCTAGGATGTTATGAAAACATTAGTTTTCATGCAAAAACACACTGCAAAACATAGTGTTTGGTTGCCTACCTCTACCGGTAACCTGTTACGAACAGCTGATGTTCCTGCAGATCTATCTGGGGGGAGTATAATGGTTTCCTTTTAATGTCTATGTGGCGCACATTAGTGAATTAAAAACTGTCATGCACTAAGTTCATTGGTCTGATTAATCTGGCACTCTTTTGTGGTTTGAAGTTAGGTTCTGTGTCAGGTGTCACTTATTGAATATGTTGTTTCTATTAAGTTAATGCAGCGGTGACCCAGTGGTAGCGACCCCGACTTACGAACAGTATGTCGTGGGTTCGAACCCAGGCAGGCGCATTACTTTGTGTAATTTATTTCATCACCACTGCTCTGAAAAACGGTGAAGGAAAACATCGTGAGGAAACCGGCATGTCCTAGAACCAAAAATTCGAAGACATGTGACATCTACCAATCCGCACTGGGCGCGCGTGGTGGATTATAGCCCATTCCCTCTCAAAGAGAGGAGGCCTGTGTCCCAGCAGTGGGAACATTAATAGGCTGATGATGATGATGATGATTAAGTTAATGACTATCTGTCCTTTAATCACCTAAATACAGTACAATAAAGAAAGTTGGTTATTCCTTATAAATGTTGGCATTGTTAGTCAGATAAGTCTTATAATTTTAAGACAAGTGTCCTACCTACTAAAGAAAAACAAATAAGACAAGAAATCAATGTATTTAATCATCTTTTTTAAAGTATTTTGTGTAACACTCATAAGCCTACCTACCTTGTGGAAGCTGCAGAAGATTATAATAATATCTTTGCATTGAATAGATTCAATCTCTTAGTATTATATAATTGCATAGTACATGTGTGAGTACTATGTACTGTAAAACTACCATTTACATTTAGTTATCTAATATATAATTTGGCCTGGTGGCTGAGAGAATGTCATGCTCACTCAAATGTCTCGCCGATAGTGGTGGGTGTGTCGGGTCATTTAGCTCCCTTCAATATGGTTGAGCTAAACGGGGCTGATCCATGCGTCATGTTCGTGAACGGGCGCTGTCAGTTGGGACTAGTCTTCTCTAGGCTGCCACGGTTTATTTTAACTACTTACTTTGTTTTCAAATTATTGATATAATCTTTTACTGTGGACTATTTATACATCGTTCTCACATATCCATCTAATCTAATACCTTTAAACGAGCAATTCTTGTATTGAAAAGCTACCGTTTACATTTAGCTATCTTTCATTGACTTGAATGTGCCCTGGCAGTTGAGAGAAAGTCATGCTCACTCGAATGTCTTGCTTAAGGTGGCGGGTGTGTCGGGTCATTTGGTTCCCTTCAAAATGGTTGAGTTGAATGGCGCTGATCCATGCGTTATGTTCGTGAACGGGCGCTGTCAGTTGGGACTGGTCATCTCTTAGCTGTCACGGTTTATTTTAATTAAGTACTTTATTTTTAAATTATTGTTGAGTTATTCTGTTACTCTGGACGCTCTTAATTCGCACGCCTCTTTACATCGTTCTCACATACATGTATAATCAACATGAATGATGTAACCAAGATTTTGGAATAATATTTTGATTGAAAAGAGTGTCCATGGAGTTTCTTGCCCATTCTTCTCCATAGAGATCTACGCTTTGGAATGGGCAACTACAGTACTTTCACAAGTTATTATTCTTGTGTCTGTGACTGTAACTTAGCCTTCTTTGTTTTTCTGACATTCAAAAGTGCCTGTAATGGTCTAATTAAAATAAATGCATTTGAGTTTGAGTTTCAGTTTGATCAACTTGCAAGATTTCAATTCAATCGGCAAAAAGAAAATTAATCTACTTGCAAGATTTCTTTACAGGTAGGTACTGGGACAGGTGAAACTAAATAAAAACTTAAAAATCCTATGCAAAAGGCGCTTAGCCTTAAGTATGAAATATTGTTGCTGCAATAATTATACAAACTCTTTTATAATTAAAAGCTCAATCAAAATAGTATCACTCATTTCATGCTGGTTCCCACCGGCACTCGCGAGGCAGAGCCCCGACGAGTGACGAGTGACAGATTTTTTTTTTTTTTTCTTTTTTTTATGAAGGGCATCTCGCAGTTCAACCTAGGGAGGTTGTCGACTGCTTAACCGGGCTTTTCTGTGGATGCCTCGAAATTAAGGCCACCAGCCAGAGCAACTTACAAACTAAACTACAAACTAAGCGACTACGCACTAAGGGCACCCCCTGTGGGGTACGGACCTCGGCTCAGGGCGTCGCTGGGAGAGGACAGCAAAGGGACAGGCTGGATCTGAGTGATATTATTTAGGGGCTGATTTAAGTCTACAGGCTCAGCTGCGCGGGCTGGCTCGAGCAAGGGTCGGGGAGGGTCGAGTGACTGACGACGCGAGCTATTATTTATACAAGTAAATGCGACAGGAAACTTAAAAATAGGTTGTGAAGGGATGATGGAAATCTTTTTGCGCAAGAACTCACAGTGTCAATATTAAAAGAAATACAGTTTTGTATAACTTTGAGTTAAACAAAGTAGTGTTTCGGGAAAGGAATACGAATGACAGGATGACATTGGAGAAGATAATTATAATAATATAACATAATCGTAAAGGCAACAATAGTTTTTATTTTGTCGCTTATTTTGTAAACTCTTATATATTATAACAGTTTAAACAGTGTTATCAAAATATAAATATGTAAGCCTAATTAGCTGAACAAACAGACACACACGCACGTACCCGGGCACACCACACACACACACATGCACGCAGTCACAACAATATATTACTATAGTAAATTCGTCGTCTGTTACATCTAAGTATTCTAGTTACATAACTATATGGTACAGGCGCTGCGTTATCTACACTCCAATGAATGTTCTCTCTGTCACTTACACATAGTTACTACACTATAACACCGTCACTTGACTTGCAACCATCGCCCGCACTGCTGTCATTTGGAACATAATTCTTTATTCTGAACCTCTATTAATTTACACTGTATGTTTAGTGAGCAGCATGTCGCGGCATCATTCAAGTAAATACACAATAACATGCTCCACATTCCGCGCCACAAGCTCATCATTATTACCGTCACTTCTCTTCGCTTAGACGTAGTACGTAAGTGTACGTAGGCGAGAAGTACACACATGTACCACCTAAGTTATCGAAACCTACGCAAAAGACACTGTATCTCCGTGATGAATGGTAATGGATCGTCTCATCAGTTCACCTGTGCTACTAGCCGTCTACACGCTGCGGCAAACAGTAGTTCACGCTGATACTGAGGTACCGCGTCGCTACTGACTTGAGTTTTTTAGATCGGAGCCGAGTTCATCTAATGAGACGGTAATTGCAAGCCAAGTGATCAGCAGCACGCGAGGATTGCACACGGCCGCCTGCACCGGCGCGGCGTCGTCGCGCTGCCACGCTGCGCGTACAGAAGGGGGCGCTGGGGGCGCGGGATCGCGAGGGCGCGGGGTCGCGGGGGCACGTTGGCGCGCGTTACGGCGGGCGGTAGTGCGGCGCGCCGCGCTCTAGCGCTGGTACCCTGCAACACAATACGCTCGTCACGACCGGGCTCAGGGGCACAGGGTGTCCGCCGGCCACGGAAAACTCCACTCCTTTTAATGTCACGACTAGAATTATAGGAAGACATAAAAGCACGCAATTTGTTTCAAAACCCAGAGCGTGGTTTCGACAGATTGACATACAGATCTCCACTTGTATTTTAACAAGCTCAATACACCAGGCTTTCTCAATGATAGAAATCATAAATTTGCTTAGAAATAGGTTGGATTCATTCTTCGTTCCTGCTTGTGTTATTGTAAGGAGTAGAACTCAGTACTTGTACCTACCGCTTGTATTAACCAAACAAGACCCACAAGTCGCAGTAACCGGTAAATCTGTATGATACAGTGTAGTATCAGTCAGTGGGCGCACTGCATACACCCTTGAGATAACGAAACACAAACGCAAATATCAGATGTCGATGCAAAAAAATAAACTTTAAAAATGTTAGCTAACTGTCATTTAACAACAGTATTTACCAGTTCCTGAACACTGCAGACGTCGCTAAAAGTTCTCGTGATGTGACAGAACCTCATATGGCTCGCATGTCGGGCTCCGGTACCGAAGCAAGTGAAAACAGTTATAAACTGTCCGCAGATACTTGTTACCATTTTTTTCTTACATCTAGCATCTTAAACGTTTGATAGAAGAGTAGGTGGTAGAGTGCTGGAAACCGATGTGCTATAGATATAGTTAACAAACAACGAGAAGACAGATTTTCCGAAATTGAAGCTGAGAGTAGAGCGTGCAAACAAACAGCTGTGGTGAGCGAATCGGCGACAGCAGATCTAACGACACGGATTAGGGAAGCAGGAGAGTGCGGGGAGGGGTGCGCGGTGGAGTGGGAGTATGCCAGCGAAGAGATCATGGAGAAACCACAGTAGCAGAGTCACACTCCCGTGCGGTCGCAGGGAAACAGCGTCGCGTTACTCACATGTCAGCCGAGTGGCGTGCGGGCAGCAGCAGCAGCGGAGCGGGCGCCGCGCTCCCCGCGCCCGCCGGCCCCACGCCCTCCACTGCCGCGTACAGCGGGGGCAGCACCTTGTGCGAGTGAGCGTCCACTGCGGACACCACACAGTTAGTCGTGACGTCACAGCTGGCCGCGCGGCCACGCGGGCGCGTACTCACCCGCCAGCGGTCCGCCGCCCGGCCGTGCCACGCCGCCGTGTCCGCCGCCCATGCTCTTGGGCTTGCGCTTGCGCGTTTGGATGCCATCCTTCTTCATGCTGAGCGGCCGGTTCACCTGCGCACACGTCATCGCACTCAGACGGGGGAACTCCTCGTAATCTGTCGCCGCGCGGGCCTATCATCCTTTAAACAAGCGTATCTACTCGCGAGGAGATAATTGATAAAAGATTATTTATCTCATTATGAATATGGTGGTCGCGCGATGATAATTCTCTATCAGTCGGTAGCCCCGCGTTTTATCTCACGAGATTAGATGAGACCCTGTGTTTTGATTTTTTATACAGACCCAATATTTGCCGAGGAGTTCCCTGATAACTGACTGCAGCGGCGATTAGATACCTGCGCGGTGTCTAATCAGCATAACCGCTGTAATCGATGCACAATCGCGTGATACGCTACTATCTGGTGAACGAGTTCACAGCTGGGTACTTTACTCACATTGTGCAGCTTGTAGTAGAGGCCGCAGGCGTTGCAGACGGGCTCGCCGTTGTTATTGCGCCGCCACAACGTGGTGTTGGACGTGCGGCAGTTGGCGCACGTCACGCCCACGCGTCGGTTGCCATTCGTCGGCTGCACAGGAAGCATCAGTGATATTTTACATATTATTGCATCAGGAGGCATGGCGGTAAAAGCACAAGCTCACTCAAACATCAATTTAAAGCTTACCAGTGCCTGCTGCGGCTTGGCTTTCTGTCCTTTGAGCGGCGGCCGGTTGACGCCGTTGATGCGTGTGTAGAGGCCGCACGCGTTGCACAGGTAGTGGCCGGTGCCGTCGCGGCGCCACAGTGGCGTGGTGGCGGCCGCGCAGTTCACGCACTCTTTCACCTCGCCCATGCCGGCCATGCCTGTGACAACACGCACGTTAGCTACACGATACGTCACAGGACAGCAGTGCTGCAGCTGCAGTGCTGCAGGGTCATGCGCTACTCACTGGGGTCGAAGCCCTCGTCGATGGACAGCAGGTTGTGCGCGGGCCAGGCCTGTGTCGGCGCCGGGTAGCCCTCCACTAGCAGCCCACCCTCGTACCCGGACACGGGCACGTACTCCACGCCGCCGCCTTGCCCCAGGTAGTGCTCGCCGCCCACCTTGTATTGCACCGTGTTGCCGTGCGTGTACAGCGTCACCTAAGGATACAACAACACAAGCTTTATATTAAATATCACGAACAAAAAAAAAACAGAATTCTTTAAATACAATTACGCTGACCTGTTGTGAGTTCGGGCTGGGCGGCGTCTCGTACACAGCTTGCGACTGCGGCACCACCGAGCCATACACCACGTGCGTGCCGCGCGCCAGAGACGACGACGACAGCGTGGGGTCACTGCGGTACAGCAGCTGCCCGGGGGGCGATTCGTCGCCCCTCGCGGCCCCCGCCGCGCCCGGACCCCCGCCCCCGCCACCGTACAGGGTCAGCAGCTCCTTGCTGCCGCCGGCGTACGCGCCGTATCCTCCGCCGGCGTATTGCGGGCTCTGCCCGGCGTATGCGTACCCGCCGTGCACAGACGTCACTGGTTGCAGACTCGCGTACGTGGTCGGCCGCGGCTCTCCCTCCCCGCGCGCCTCGTACTTCACCTGCTGGTAGGCCACGCCCACCGCCTGCTGGTTGTTGAGGGCCGTGGTCTGGATCATCTCCAACGAGGACCCGGCCTGCTCGCCCAACACGGCGGCGTACTGCCGGCCGTCCGCGGCCGTCGCTTCGCCCCCCGCGTACGCCTGCATCTGCTCCTTGTCTTTGTGCAGGAAGGCGTCGTGGGCGGCCTCCTCAGCTTCACCCTCCTGCGCCACGATGACGTGGTGCGGCGCGCCGTACCGCAGCGCCAGACCGCGCGGGTAGGCGGCGCGTGGCGGAGGGCGCGCGTATTGCGGCGGCGCACGCTTGTCGCCGGGCGAAGGCAGCGCGCGGTAGGGCTCCGGTTTGAAAGCGAGGTATCGCGACGTCTCGGCCTCGGCCAGGCGCAAGCGCTCGTCATCGTAGTGCTGCTGTTCACGCGCCTCCGCCTCCTCCAGCTTGGCGGCGTAGTGTTGCACCTGCAGCTGCGCCTCGTCCAGCGCTGGTGCCTCGGGCGGCTCGTCCTTGACTCCGTCGTCCGCAAGGTCACCGGGCTCGTCCGTGGTGATGTGTCCGGCGGCGGTGATGGTGCGCACGGCGCGACGCGACGTGATCACGGACTGCGAGTGCGCGGGTGGCGACACCTCGCGCAGCCCGCCCCCCGCCGCCTGCTGCTGCTCGGCTCCCTCCGTGCCTCCCTCGCCCCCCTGCCGCTCCTGCTCGCAGCGCGTCTCGCTCTTCACCAGCTCCAGCGCCTCCGCGGAGGGGCGCGCGTCTTGTTGCTCCATCTGCGTCACGTTCTCCATAGTTCACCTGTGACCAATGTTTACAATTAGGCATGTGTCTTATGATGTAAAAAGGATATGCTTACCTAAAAGGAAGAAAGGTTTCTCCGTGGAACTAGTGTGTTACAAATAAAGTGTGTGTTATTTGAGGGCAGACGTCTAAGTAAACGAGCAGGCATCGTTTTAGGAGCGGCGGCGCGGCGGCGGAAGTACACGACTAATAGGGAACGCGCCGACTACAGACTGTTCAATACTAACAGAACATTATGCTAACGCATTTTTCTTGCTATTCGTAGTACCACATCCCTTCAAATCAGGGTAATCTCTTGTATCGTAGAATTATACTTTCAATATAAAATTTCTAACAATTTGCAAAGAGCCTAGGTACCAAATCAGCAAAAAAATGTAACGCTACAATTGGAATCACTATCTATTGGACTAGCTGAAGATGAGCGACCATTTCTGAAACCTTTATAACGTCACCTTGAGCACTGAGATAGTTGTGTTGTCGACCGGCAGAACAACTGTACGTACAACAATGGCAGTTCAATGTAACCCTTAGCCCTTTTACATAAAACATAAAATACTCACGTTACGTGCTTGGAAACTCGCTTGCACGAATACTGAAGAACTCGACCATTCATTTTCCTAGAGCCAGTGGGATGAGCCGCTCTGCAGAGTAGTTCAGAACAATTTGCTGAACACGTCTGCTACTACTGCTGAGCGTGCGCGCCAGCTGGCTGTGGGTGAGTTTGGTTTCACGCACTACCGTCGTCGAGCATAGGCACTTTGTTGGACGACACCACTTTCCGCCTCGCTGCTTCTCTACGCCTAGGTGCGGAGAACGTCAAGCGGCGTAAATATAGTAACCTTATTGGAAACTATATTTCGACCGTGGGATCTGAGTGCTCCCAACTTTTTCAGGGATATTTCAAAACGATTAGTTGAAACTTGCCGTGACCCAAGGGCTGCCTTTCACCAGAGGCTTAGCGTTGCCATACAACGTGGCAACGCCGCCAGTCTCTTGGGGACATTACCAGTTGACAGCGTTGAGGAGGAGTTTTCCTTTTCTTAGTTTTTTTTTTTAAGTTGGTTACTTTAGATTATTTTAATTTAAAAGTGTATATAATATTGTTATGATTTGGTTTCATAAATTAACAACTATTAATTAAAAAACACACTACACAATAAACGAATACATACATGACAAACAAATATATGCACCATACATAGAGATGATGATGACATTGTTAGTCGTTTAGTAATTACACTCTTACATCATAGATTTAAAGGGTGTAAAAAGACTCTTAATGAAGCCGAAAGGCACTTGCTTCCCCGTCATTGCGAATTGCGATCATTGTGTTGTTCTAGACCATACCTCGTAGCCTTCTAGTTACGGAGTTATTGGGGGTCAAAGTTTCAACTTTTTCGAAAGTTTTTTTTTTAAATACATGTATTCAATGTATTTTTTTTTTGCTTAAGACACCTTCACCTCCTTACTATACAACCCGCCCACCAGCACAACGTGTGTGTTGTACAACGTGTGCGTCACATTGAGTCCCACTGTAAAACGTGATTTTTCACCCGTCAAAAAAGTCGTTTCCCAGCAATATTTTTTGCGTAAAGTTACTTAGTTTGATGTACATAATGTTTGGTTGACGGGTTCGTGAAGAGTCCGTTTACACCCTGTATATTATTATTATTTTACCAAATAATTATTATGATACCGCATGCAAAATACGCGCTTGAACGTGGAGTTGCGGACACCAGCCCATTATACAATACAATTATTACGTTTAAACGATTTCAATAAGATTAATGTTATAATTTACTCAATTAATATTAAGCATGTTTTACAATTGTAAGTTGATTCAATATTCATTTTATTTCACACATATTTTTTTTACTTTTTGCTGTGCCCTACAGGGTCTGTAATTGTACCTTAGCTTTAAGCCCATTGTAAGATCTTCACACATTATGGAATGCAAATAAAGATATGAATAACCTAGCAGGTTCCATGACGCATGCGCCCGAGCGACTCGTCTGTTGGTCATAACTTCACGACATTACTACCTATTAATAACTTTTTTTTACGGATTTAGATAACACAACAGTCAATTACAAATTATTTCCAATGAAATCGCAGTACCTTATTGCGGGTAGGTACCTATCTCATAATTCTGGAACAAAATTTTCCTCAAAAATGATATGAACTCGCCGTGCGGGGCTCTCCACAATATTTGAAGCGTTTAGGAAGTATATTTTATGATAAGAACATTAATTATATCGGCGGCGGCGGCGGCAGGTAAACACGCGCCCCTCGCGCGCAGCCCGCCGGCTCTGTCTGTGCGCACACAACACATACGTATCATGTAAAAGCTCCGAATTGAACCACACCACATACGATAGTAGAAGTTCCACTACACGCGCGGGAAATAAATGCAAAGTAACGGTATGCTACATCAGTGTTTTAAAAACCCTGACACACGATACACAAGAACAACAGATTCAGCGTACTTTTATGAAGACGATCGACGTACGGGTACAAGTGAATCTTAGAGTTTGTAAAGAACAGAGCACTAGCTAGAGTGCTGGAGAGTGTTCACTCTGGAAGTTCTGTGGAGCTTTACTGAATGCTGCATAACGTGAGGAGCGACTGTTAGCCTTCTGTGTGGGGGCTCGGGATCGAGATCGGGGCACGTTTGGAGGCAGCGCCATGTTTGCAGCGGTCCCGCGATAACGCCACGCTGCTATAACTGTGAGCTTTGGTGTCCCGGCTCACCACGCACCAACATTAACGACCTCAGAGCGCAGCCCACGGGTGGTGTGCCAGCTGCACACGGTGTGGCCGCCGCTGCTTCGAAGAGTTGAGCCCTGTGGCCATGTCCATTGCGTGATGCTATGAGTAGACCACTTAATTTGGCAGTACATTCATACGTACACGTATATATAGTTTGATCCACCGTTAGATTGCGTTGCCAATATTATTCATTTAGACACTTTATGATATTTACAGAATAGACAAATTCTTAATAATATGAAGCAATCGCAGGGCCGATGTAATAATAAGTAGGTAGGTATACCGATACCTGGTCTACAAGTACTTTGTTAGTGTCTGGCAAAAATATAAGCGATCTTACGACATTACAGCATCAAAAAAATATATACACAATTTGATTACTTAATTACTTTTTTTATTTACAGCTCCAAGTAATGTGCAAGATTTTGTAGACGATTTATCTTTTTTTATTACGCTATTGTATCCCTTTTTATACGATTTCAGCATCATCTGCCTAGGCTTTTTCCAATGTTGGGGTCGGCTTCCAGTCTAACCGGATGTAACTGGATACCAGTATTTTACATTGAGCGTCTGCCTGCCTTTTTATACGATTTAACACATCGAATTATTTAGAAACATAGAATTATCAGTTATATATATTTTTGTAATCACCTTTAAAACCCTTCATTTTGCTACTCCACTCAATGGTATTGGAAAGTAAAACCAACTCCACAATATGGCGCCCATAACCCGTATAATATTTCGTTTTTGTTTTTTTTTTTATTACATTCAGGGTACACCATAACCTTCATTTTGAACTTTACCGCAGTTAGGTAAAACGACTCGCTACGTTTTGCAATAATTGGAATGCTAGAGAATTAAGCTTGGGACCTGATTCGTAATCTTTCAACGGTATCCAAATGTATACGAGTATGTAGTACCTACCTACCAGTAGGGTAGGTAGGTATTACATACTCGTATAAGTAAATGTAGTAGGGTAGGTAATAGTACGTAGTAGCTATCCAAACACTTAGCTAAGGCCGACATGGTGGCTCCAGATCCAGAGCGGGCTCCGCGCACGTCCGGCCCGCTCGGTTAGAGCGCGCCTCACTGTTGTAACAGTTAGAAAAACGCGCTCAATATTGAAAATCAGTAAAACTACTTTTTAACCGACTTCTAAAAGGAGGAGGTTATCAATTCGTCTGATTTTTTTTTGTTGTGTATGTTTAGCGATATGTTCGCCAATTGTGAACCGATTTCGGTGATTCTTTTATATTTGGAAGAATATTATTTGGCGGTGGACCCGTTTTCATTTGGTGAAGATTTGATGCTGATCTTCGGAGACATACAACGGAACTCTTGAACAATACTGACACTCTGATAATACTGATACTGTTGATCTCTCTCCATGCCCTTTACTGCTATAAACGATCCATGTACTCTCAAGTGTTGGGCAGTTCTCACAGTCGTGACCTTCGAGCTTCTAAAAACCTACTCCTTCAAATTCCCTCTCACCGTACTGGTTTCATGTCCTCTTCTTATCTCAACAATTAAGCTCTGGAATGCGCTACACCTTGGCATTAGTAAAGCTGAAAGCAAAATGGCTTTCAAAAGGGTAGTTCGGAAGTTCTGTTTAAAGTCAGACTAAATTGCTTACTATCTAGTCATCACTAGAGTCATAGTAATTATTATAAGGCTTTTCGTAATTCGGACTATTTGTATCATTTCAAGTATGTATTATAATATGTATTACTTTATTATATATTTATATATATGTATTAGTATGTACCCATTTATGTGTATCACTAAAAGTTAACAAAATGGTAAATTTCTTATTTATTGTTTTTGTACTCTACCACAATGCTGTCCTATTTGACCCAAAGGTTGACTGGTAGAGAATGCCTTGTGGCATTAAGTCCGCCTGTGTACCACTCTTGTACATGAAGTTTAAATAAATAATAATAGACCTCAAATCTGGCGTGATTGCTGCAATCGCTTGGATTTCTATTGTTTAAACAATATCATAACATAATATAACGCCTGTATACTCTGAGGAGGTACGCAGATGTATAGGATATTACAACTAAAAAGAAAAAAAAATCAACTTCAAAACCGCAATAAAGAGAAAACTAATTTTGCCTTCAGAAGTCGGTGGCAAGAAAACTGAATCAAACAAACAAAATTCACCGACTTTAGAAGCTAAAGTTATTTTTCTCTTTTTTGTGGTTTTGAAGTCTGTTTTATTTATTGTTTTTTTTTTGACTAGAATAATCAGTCAAACATTGTTTGACCGGTTATTTTAACAAAACTAACATTTCCCTAGAAAGGCACTACGTGGCCAGGATCTCTGTTGTGACTCTTTTATGAAAACTCGTTCGGAATATAAAAATCTTGGAATATATGTACACATTTAAAATAATATAAGCATTACCTAAAAATAAATTAATAAAGAAAACGATTTTGAGTGAAACTAGCCCAAACCGCATTTCACATATTAACAATTTTAGCTGTAAAATACAATAGACCCGTATGTATTGGTGCTTGAGACTATACTTTATTAAATAACAACATTTTTAAAATCTTTACAACTTACATTAAATTAGTTTAGTAGAAGGTAGGCAGGCTCCACATTAGTGTAGTGCTCAGTGTGGAAGTGGCTGTAAGGAACGAGGACTTAGCGCTCGATACCATCGAGCATGTCGTTTGTGGTCACTGACACAACTGTTGCTTCCTTCCATCGGGAAGAAATAGAGTGAATTATTATTAATGTTTTTTTTGACATGTTTTTCAATTTTAATGTTTTCATGGTACAGTTTTATTTTATAAAATTTCTACACAATGTATATTGTTTCGAAATAAATGACTTATGACTTAAGAGAGTGTACAATGTATATTGTTATGTGTACTTAACAGCTGTGTGGCTATAATTAGCAACTGAGGAACCATTGAATGCATAGAATATGAAAAGTTGTAACGTTGCGATAATTGTTTGGACATGGGGAGTGTCAGTTTCTAAGGTTAGCAGTTCCTCCCGGATAACGCTGAGCAGGGTGATGACAACACTCCGGATACTATTTTGTTTAGACCTTAATTTATGTGTCGCTTAGTTTTAGTGGCAGCGGGCTTACATATTTTCGGAAAACGTCACTCACTTCATAAAATATCCCTTTGTTACGCAGTAGGTACTTTGATGGAAATCTTGCTGCACGTCTACGTTTAATACGAGTACATAGCACGCCTTTGTACATTGCATCTATATTTCAAACTCTTATCAATGAAGTTATTTATACGTACTTAGTGAACAGGGTGTAAACGGGATCTTCAGGAGGCGTCAACCAAGCATTACGTACATCAAACTATACCAAACTTAACGCAAAAAATATTGCTGAGAAACGACTTTTTTTTGGGGTAAAAAATCACGTTTTCCGGTAGAACTAAATGTAACGCATTCAAAACATTGTGCTAATGGATGGATTGAATAGTACGGGGGCCTTGACGGTGTCTTAAGTAAAAAAAATACATTAAAAACAAGTAAGAAAGTTTCACCAAACGGCTCACCTGCTGAAGACACACGCGAGTTCTAGAACTAAAAAACGTGCGTGAAATTAAATTTTCAAGTACGATTAAATACGAGAAAACACGATTATTCTTAAATATATAGGTACATTGTTGTAATGTAATATATAAAAAAAACTTGTGATAAAGTTGGAATTTTGACCCCCAATATCTCCGTAACTAGAAGGTATGGTCTAGAACAAAAAAAATATCGCAATGACGGGGAGAACTAGTGCCTTTTCGGCTTCGTTAAGAGTCTTTTTACACCCTTTATACTAAGTAGGTATGTAGCTGTAGCTAGGTGTAAGCAGACAGTCGGCCGTCGGCAACGCGCCGCCTGCTGCGCGCCCGATACTCGATACATGGGTAAAAACTTTTCTCTTTTGAAAATAAAATATTGAATTAATTTTCAAGTATAGCAATAAGTTTACAACACGCCGCGATTCAGTAACTACGAGTTCAATTCTTTGATGCAGTTAGGTGTACGAACACATGGAGTTCATCCCCGTCTTTTAGCCGGAACGAATGTCAATTAGTAATAGTTAGTGGACGTTTTATTATACTACTAATGAATAGGTGGCTTCTTGCAGTCTGGCTTCAGGAGCCCGCAGATGATCGCACATCTCCCAGCAGCTCTTACATTCTTATGATTATTTGAAAGCCATTTTTTTATCGAAATATACGCACTAAAGAGGGTAAATATTTTAGATATTTAAGTTTCTCTTCGTATAACGTTTTAGAAAATACAGAAAATATTTTCCATAATTATTAGGCGATAACGAATATGATTTTAAGTAAGTACAGAGTTAGTGTATACTGGGTTCATACCCACTTTTCTTACACAAATTAAAAACAATTTTCAGTATCTACCTGAAGGACACAGTGAACTGTCTAAATTTGAAATTTAATTGCAATCTCTGCTTCATCAACACTCATCTTTTATATAAATCCCTGCATAATTTTAAAAGTAGAGGGAACACTTTCCGACTACTCCGTGTGTTCCCTGCTAGTGGTGGTGCTAGTGGTGGTGGCGTGTTGCACACGATCGCGTCTTGGCTGCAAACGTTCAGTTGCAGACGTCGCTGGACGAGGTGTGCCACAGATGGTTGTACAAGGGAACGTCAGCGCAACGTTGCCGCGCGAGCTGCACGACTTGGTACAAAGCTTTACGACCTTCTAGCATTAACGAAATCTACGCTCTTATAATTCACGGAATTTACTGGCATTAGCCGCAGTAGTATCATAACTGATATATTCACTGGTTCCTGTCTTTTCAGTGGGACCACCTTCCGCTCAAGCATATTCGATCTTGCCATTTCGTCCGGTTCAGTATTTGGAGAGGTTGTGGCACGGTAGGTATGGAACACTGTACTCACCGCTCGTCGGCAGCTGGTGTAGACAGGCTAGTAGGTGTCTGTGTGCGGTAGTCCGGGAGGTGTACTCTTTCGGGAGTGTTCGCATCACAGCACGTCGGTGTCGCGGGTCGCGGAGTGTGTGCCGGCGCGCGCGGCGCTCGCTCGGCTCGTCTGCTGCGCCAGGTGAGCGCGGTGGGCAGGGCGCGGCGCGCGTGTGCGTGTGTGTGCGCGTGTGTGTGTGGCCTGCCACGCGCGCCTATTGGCCGCCGCGCGACGCCTCACACTCGCGAGGGGAAAACATTTCCATGTTTCAGCGCATCCGCGCCCCGAGGCGCGAGGCGCAAGGCGTGAGGCGCAAAGCGCGAGGAACAAGGCGCGCGGTGACCGCGGCCGCCGGCGATGCTGCTGAGGAGATACCTGGCTCTAACTCCAACTGCACTATCTGACTATCATGTTGATAACTTAACTAATCACAACAGATATCCAAGTGTATGCTATTCATGATTTTAACACTTATGTTAGTTGTTCAATGACATCCGATTGAGATAGTTTCAGAAGTAGGAGCAGGTAGTGCAGGTACGGCAGTATGTAGTCATGTTTAACAATACCAACCTCTTTATCTTATTATATGAAGTCATCGCTCTGTGGGAACGCGTATGTGACCAGTAACAGAACCGATTTGGTTGTGAGTACTTCAGTCCTGACATTTAAGTCACGCCTCATCGTTGCGCATATAGGTTTATGTGAAATATTTAGCCGTAAATACAACTATTTGGAGCAAAAGTGATTATAATTTACTACTAGTGCTAGCTACCGCACATTCAGTGTTGTTACGAAGCTGAAGCTGCGTCCGTTCGGGAGCAGCCGGGAGGGCGCGGGGAGGTGCGCGTGAAGCGGGGCGCGACCTTCGCCAACTGCGCATGCGCACCGACACCGCGCACTAATCCTCACTTATCCCCGAATTTATATGTACCTATATAATACAAGGTAGGTATGAAGGTGCGCTTTAAACAATCATTATTGTATTTACGATACGTATCTTAACAATAAAAAGTCGATAAGTGTAATGCGTCGCGCTATCTTATCAATTAGAGCTTACTTGAGACATCGATCATCGGTCTAATTACCTGCGATAGTGCTAATCACGGGAGAGCGCCTCACGTCCCTAACCCTGTGACACGCTCTGTCCGGAATTGAAGAATTTATTTCAAATAAAAATTAAACATTCATTTTTGAATTATCCAGAAATCGTCAAAAAGAAAGTCGAAGCTAGTCGCCCGCTCCAAAAGTATAGACCTCTTCGAATAAGAACGGAAGTACACACTTTTAAATCAAGTTAGGTATTACAATATCAAGTTAGGTATTACAAAATCAAGTTAGGTATTACAAAATCCTGGGAAGATTATTCTTCTTATAATTAATTATGAAAACCAGAACAACACGTGAATCACCCCAGCGCCCCGCACACGTTCCCCGTGCACACAGCACTCACGCAGCACGCCAGATCAATGCTTGTAATATTTCATAAAATACAATAGTAGATTGATCCATCGAGCGCAAAGTGAGTTATTAATGCACGAGTGTTATGTTGGCACTAAATTAACGCGAGTGCATTAATTACTCACTATAGCAAGGTGCGTAATCTACTTTTTTTTCAACTCATAATAAAAACTCAAGTTAATGAAAACAAAGTTTAATTCATCTTCTCCTCAAATATTAAAACCTACAATTATGTCATGCGCAGTTATTAAAAGTGAAATGTGAACTTTTACTTGAAACATTTATTTTATTATTTGTTTGGTTTATTTGTGAATAAAATTAACATCTAAATAAAAAATAAAAAATAGTGCATTCAAGAAAAACTGTGCCACAATGAGATATCATATAACATTTCTTCACTGTTTTGGTTCTAAGCAAAAAATATGTCCTTTGTGATCGGTTTTGTAGTGATTAATGATAACATTACTACGTAGTTAAAAGAAAAAGTAATTGCAAAACAGAAATTACACGTGAGTGTAACGCATTGTCTTAGGTAGTTGTAGTTATACAGTTATAAGAGCTGTATTAACTGAATCACTGAATGAGTGATACTCGTACATGTCACAAAACAAAAGTTTTTATTGACGGTGTTAAACGAGCCCCCACCTGGCATTCAGACACCGGCCATAGGGCAGGTTCACCTAGATATTAGGTTCCCCGAGAACAGTCCCTAGAGCAGCTCTGTGTTGTGCAGGGACCTACTGGGCCTCACGCTTGGATGATCTGGCCGGCCTGTTGGGCCCACATCAAGTTACTACAAACTGTCAAAGTTCTCCAAATTATTTTAAACCATAAAATGTTGTTGGTTAAGTTCAAAATCGAATGAGAAAATTTGACAGTTTGCGATAAGTTGATGCGCTGGCGACTGTACTTTTACCACCAGCAGGTCACAGCAACATTAAGGAATTTACCAAAAATAACCAGCCTAGCCGAAGTGGAATGCAAATAATTCTCCAGATCGGCCTCACTTCGCTCGCTCAAGTAATTCCTATTTCTGTATGAATGGTCAAAAGAAAATGCAAAGTAATCAAACTCAAAACTCAAACTCAAAAGCATTTATTTCAATTAGACCATTACAGGCACTTTCTGAATGAATCTTTCTTTACTGAATGTCAGAAAAACAATAAAATCTAAGCTACAGTCACAGACGCAAGCCATAATAACTTGTGAAAGTACTGTAGTTGCCCATTCCAAAGCGTAGATCTCTATGGAGAAGAATGGGCAAGAAACTCCATGGACACTCTTTTCAAACAAAATAATGTACAAAATCTTGGTTACATCATTCATTTTGAGATTATACATATGTGAGAACGATGTAGAAATACGTGCACGTTACGAGCGTCCAGAGTGAAAGATTATACCAACAATTTAAAAACAAAGTAAGTAGTTAAAATAAACCGTGGCAGCCTAGAGATGACCAGTGCCAACTGGCAGAGACACATGGCTGTGATACCTTTTAAATAAAAGTAGTCTAAGCTGTGGCGGACAAAAAAAAAGTAGTTAGATTAGGTTTGTTTCAATTATGCTCAGTAAGTTAAACCTATTCGACTTGAAATAAAAAGAGGACCCTGGGACAGAATTTGATGCGCTTTGGCACAGAGACACATGGCTGTGATACCTTTCAAATAAAAGTAGTCTAAGCTGTGGCGGACAAAAAAAAAAGTTAGCTTAGGTTTTTTTCAATAATGCTTAGTAAGTTAAACCTATTCGACTTTAAATAACAAGAGAACCCTGGACAGAATTTGATGCGCTTTGGCACAGAGACACATGGCTGTGATACCTTTCAAACAAAAGTAGTCTAAGCTGTGGCGGACAAAAATAATTGCTAAGTTAGGTTTAGGTTAGGTTCGGTGTGTTTCGGCTTGAAATAAAAAGAGAACCCTGTGACAGAATCTGATGCGCTTTGGCACAGAGATATATGGTTGTAATACGTTCCAAACAAAACTACTCTAAGCCACAGCTTAGACTACTCTTAAGCTGTGGCGGACGTGGGTGTGCCGCCCATACATTTTTGCCCACTGTCCTTTGGTACACATAAGTAAGTCGGTGACCCTAATACGGACGTGTTACGTAAATTAATGAATTTTAAACATGGGGGCCAATTTTGGGGGGTAAATTAGAAAATGAAAAAAAAAAAGTTTTGAAAACGTAACGAACGCAACGCAACGAAATTTTTTTCGTGTTACATATCAAATGAAAGGGTTTATTGTGAGCATCTCAAATACAGTTATTTTATCATTTTAAGATAAATAGTTTTGAAGTTACTTAAGAAAATAAGCAAAAATTGACCACTTCCCCCCTTAACTCAGAAGTTGCAGAGCCGAAAAACCGGCCTAGTGCGAGTTGGACTCGCGCACCGAGGGTTCCGTATGAACTTGTAAGTATTTTGTTATTAAACAACAAATTTGCGGTTTTCAGATTTTTTCCTTTACATGTGCTGGTATTCAGCTGCATCCGGTTAGACTGGAAGCCGACCCCAACATAGTTGGGAAAAGGCTAGGCAGATGATGATGTGCTGTAAGACATTGCTTCTTGCCAAATTTAGTCATTCTAGGTCAACGGGAACTACCATACTATAGGTTTTCGACCCAAAACCTATAGGGTACTTCCGGTTGACCTTGAATTGTCAATTTTGGTTAAAAGTAAAGTCTTACAGCACAAGTAAAGGGAAAATTCCGAAAAATAAAAAAAGTTGAAAATTAAGGTAAATTTTGGTACTTACAAGTTTTCGCGAATATCTAAATTTGCGCATATCTTTTTATCGTGTTGACCCAGGATCTTGATTTTTATACACCTAATAGGGACTTCAGTATTTGTTGTTTGTATTTGTATTTGTTTGTTTTAATTTCAACTTGCTAGGTTCACCGGTTCCTGAGAAAATCGGTGGTGACAGACGGACACACGGACAAGAGAGTGATCTTATACGAATTTCTTTTTTTTACCTTTTGAGGTACGGAACCCTAAAAATAGTCTTATATCCTATAGGTTACAGGAAAACCTATGATAAATCTTTGGTGTTAAAAGTAACATCATTCAATATTTTTGCGTTAACTTATTAACAAAATCTGATTCATAAAGGAAAGTTGCGGATGGCACGTCTCCCGTGCCATCATTCTTTTTTGCATGTGGTGTTAGGCACGGGAGCCGTATCATTCTGAAATCGATGGTAACTCCTTCAAATTAACTTTTAGGGAGATCTACTCGAAACAACGGCAGCCGTGTCACGTTATTTTTGTTCAGCGCCACAGCTATAAGTTTGACAAATTGGACATCGCAACGAATCGATTAAACAATTTAAACAAATTTCAAATAATCGAATTACTCTGCGTAGCACCTCGTAGTAGCGCGTAGCGCGCCTACGGGCGCCGTAGCCGATTGCTACGACTTGTGCTTGTTCACTAATCAACTCGAATAACTCTTTTCTATGACCCATTAGCTGTTTATCTGGTATCACTATATAGCATTTAAGTATAAAAATATACCTACACGCTAATTTCAGGTAGGTTCAGCTGCTATCAGTCCGGAAAATATCTTATCTGAATACCGAAATAGTTGCGAAGTTCAGTGTGTGGTTGACAATAATTTAGTAATGTAAGCAAACAAGCGCAGGTAAGTGATGTGGTGACGTCACGAGCTGACACTCGCCGCGCAGCCTTCACGGTAAGCGAGTGAGTCACCGCGGCCGCCGCGACTGACGCCGTCACTGCCGCTGTGGACATCGTCTATCGTTCATTGTCTTCCCTTAGCTGTGGCAGATGTAATATATGTTATACTTGAGAACAAGTCAATCTAAGCATGTAGTCATCCCCCCCCCCCCCGCACTCCGTGGGGTGGCGGCGACAGAAATGCATCGGGACGATGGCCAGCATCACTGTCGTACTTTATAATGTTATTAGAACATAGATGTTAAATCCATTACCCAACAGACGATCATATTATTTGGTATAATTCATATATGAGTAACTGGCCCTAAGTACATTATCTATACGAGTACTTGCAGTTTATTGCCACTATTGTTGTACCGACCTGTTGTACAGCGGCTTTCGTCCGTGTTCGATGGCGTCAGGTTTTTGGTGTGTGGTGGCTGTCCGCAGTCCACCAGCTCCCCAAGAGATGCAAGGTTACAGGTGCGGTGCAGGGACTTACTGTGGTACAAGGTTGAGGATGGCCTGACCTGGCCTGCTAGTTTGATTGCTAACTACTATCTAGAACTGCTAATGCGTAACTTGCAAACTATTATTATATACCTATCACAGGATAGTAGAACAAACCATGCGGTGGTGATCCTGAACATTTTGTACTGGTTACCCTTTCATGTAGCCTCTGGCCTCTCTTGTCTGTGCTTGTGTATATTCTGGTTGAGTTTAAGAACTAGCACGTAGTTGTATGCCCTTCTGTCATTCGTAACAATAAATAAATACTCTCCCCAGCTATGCAGGCAGGAATTAGGAACGATGATATTGTAAATAATAGAACAACTTAGTCGGTTCATTAGACAGTGCTGAGACACGCTTAATATATCTTACGAGGTACGGAGTGGCGGGGGGGGGGGGGATTAGATCAATAAGCTTAATACTGGCTTCCTTTCTCCGCTCTAGAGCGTAGAGAAGCTTGGATCAGTTCGCTGCATTAATAGGTTAGCGATGATCTCGCTGATGTTCGGTGTCTGCGCTGGACACGGCGCGATGGCGCGGGGAGTAGCGTCCGCGGCTCTCGACGACGGTATTGTCTTATCAGCGCACTTGACGCACCTGATAACAGCTGCGTGTGTGTGCGCGTGATAGGTATCATAGTTATGTCGCACTCGGTGCTCAATGATTCAGCCGCTATTGCCAGATCGCAGATATTTGTTTAATGCTAAACGAAGTTGTGATTGTACAACTAACTTATGTAACTACTTTTATTGGAACCGTTTAAAGGTCTGTCGTCAACCGATGACGCAAGAACAGTATATGATAGGTATGCAGTCTACATGACAAGCCGGCTCTACATATTCAACAAAACTGACGAACTCATTTAACCCATTTAGGAAATGAATTTCCAAAACTCCTTTGTTAGTAGGTACTGTGGAGTGCTGGCAGTGCAGGGTCCTATTGTTGCAGCCAATTAAGATCGCGTCGTACGAACCAAAACAAATGAACCATGTATCGTTTTTCATTAGAGAAAATGTTGAAGAAGACGATAAATGACGATTCAAGACATAAACAGGCTTATTTTTGATTTTCAAAGTTAAGAACTTGAATAATTAATGTAAGTCGGTCAGTGACCGCTATTGCGATCTTAACTGGCAGCAACTATACACTATTTAATTATACTCCTTTTTAGTTTGAACTCTTTAAATTTTTAGGTTTCCGTACCTCAAAAGGTAAAAAAGGAACCCTTATAAGATCACTTTCTTGTCCGTCTGTTCGTCCATCTATCTGTCTGTCCGTGTGTCACCACCGATTTTCTCAGGAACGGGTGGACCTAGCAAGTTGAAATTTATACCAGTCTATAGTCCCTATTAGGTGTGTAAAAAAACAAGGTTCTGAGGCAACACTATAAAAAGATATAGGCAAATTTAGATTTTCGCGAAAACTTGTAAATACCAAAATTTACCTTAATATTCAACTTTTTTTATTTTTCTGAATTTTCCCTTTACGTGTGTTGTAAGACCTTACTTTTAACCAAAATTGACCATTCTAGGTCAACCGGAAGTCCTGGGTCGAAAACCTATAATATACCTATATATATATAACCTATAACCTATAATATTCCGTTGACTTAGAATCACGAAATTCGGCAAGAAGCAATGTCTTACAGCACATGTAAAGGAAAAAATCTGAAATCCGCAAATATGTCATTTAGTAACAAAATACTTACAAGTTTATGCGGAACCCTCGGTGCGCGAGTCCAACTCGCACTTGGCCGGATTTTTTATCTTTAAACCAACTAAAACATATTTTCATCTTCATAGATATCTCTAGTCTGCCCTTGAAAGAAATTTTGCAGGAAGTAGTTTATAGTAGTACACGTCCGCTAAGAAAGGATTTTGTGACAGGGCCAGATAAAGGCGGTCTAGGGACTCTCGCAACTTTGTATGAAAGTCCTTCATTTTTGGTACAACCGACCTAAAATTTAGCAAGTCAAGAGTTTATGAGTAGGAGACATTAGCTAAGAAATAATTTTGTGACAGCCTGGACTAAGGTCTCTCGCTCAAGTTTATATGAAATCCTTGGCTTTTTGCTTCTGAAAATTGGTAGAGAGATAGAATGTAACTAAGATATGTCGGATTTTACGACAGGACCGGTTTAAGGGAATATAATCGCATTCGCAATCCTATGTGTTTAACAAACATTTACTTTGATGACTTATAATACAACAAACAGAAAATACTTACAACTAAGTTAAATTTAAACGAATATAGGTATTTATATATTTCTTTTTTAGTTTCATCAAGTTATTGTTCGAATATTTTTTATGATTTTTTTCTCTGGGTACCTCTGTGACCCTTTTCCGTGGTAAAAATAATCTTAAAGTAAATACGTTAAACCGGGTATTCACATATCACCATATTAAATACCAAATTCCAGACAATATTTTATATATGTTTGTTTATCCCACATTCACCATCGTTTTCTGTAAAACTATAAAAAAAAATCATAAAAAAAAAACTATAAAATCAAAAAAACAATATATATATAAACTCTTATTATTACCACTCTATCATAATCACAAATGCCATCTTTTTTAAGAAAAGAATGAAATGAGTGATATCATTTTTAATTCCGAATAACTTGCCTTCCAAATAATTTAAATTTAAGAGGATATAATTTTGCTTAAAATTGGCTTTTGCAATAACGATCAACAGACGTCAAGCCATAAAAGTGACACACATTACATTGTGCCCTCCATGCTTCTCACGCGGTCTATTATATAAGTAGATTAAGTAGAATAAGAACAATTTATTTGAAAAGTATTACAACAAAAAGTGTACATTTAGGCGCAGAAGTATTATTAACATACGATGGTATTATTAGTACTTATAAGTAAACTATAACTAAAAATATTCAACAGGTGCAAGTAGTGATAATGTTCCATTCTAATGTTCGGTAGCGACCTGCCCGATCTAGATTTATTTGAACCTGTGTTTCAGGCATCACTTTACATAGCACAATTAAATTAGGACAGTAAAATTATAAAATTAAATTAATCTATTAACTATATACTTAAGTATAATCAAATTGGTACAAAAAGCACTAAAACTAGCTTAGGTTTGGTATGTGTATCGGGTATCGCTAAATTATTCAACATTACAAAACTACATTTTTTACAACTTAATCTATAGAAGTTTAATATCTTGTTGAGTTTAATAAACAGAAAAGGTCCTAAAAACACAAAATCTATTCACAAATATTTTGAGGCTTTGTGCAGACCAGTCAGATATGTTGGTTGTCCAGTGCCCACAACTTGCACGAGCTTGCCGAACTTGTAAGTCATGTAATGTTGTATACAGAACGGTATTAGAATAAATAGCGCCCAACAACGCGTTTTATGGTTCACTTTAAAAAAAAGGTATAAGCACCAAAATAATTCGGTTTCCAAAGCCATATCGTCGTCTCAACGCCATCGCGCCACTTAACTTTGTGCCGGAGCTCTGCCACCCAAAGGACGGCTTTTGTAGTCATCATTACCGTCATGCCCGTCCCCAATCCCCGAAGGGTTGGGCAGAGGTGTACCTAATCGTAAACACACATTGCGCCAGTTATGTTGAAGTCCCATGTAATAGGGGGCGAGCCTATTGTCATCAACCGGGCACAAATACAGATTCCGTGGCTGTAAGTGAGAAATTGATAACACTACCTATTATTTATAGTATTTTTTCAATTGCAAACATTGTTTAATGTTAAGTGTAAGAGCGGAGTCACTTACACAATCTCTTTGCTTACAAGGTGATCTTCAAGTCATGTGTGTTATAACTTTATGTAGTTTAAATAAACTCTTTTTTTAATACTTTGCCCAATTCAGGGATCGATCCCAGGACCTCATGCTTAGTAGTTGCGCTTGCAACCACTCGACCAACGAGGCAGTCTCACACACCAAAATGTCCTCGCGAATGAAGTCGCAGGCAACAGCTAGTAACACACTATGTTCTCAATCGCCCCTACCACTGTTTGTCTCTGCATCACCTAAAAGATGACTACTACTGGTAGTGAATACCATTGGCATTAAGACCGCCTCTGTATACAGGGTGTAAACAGACTCTTCACGAAGCCGTCAACCAAGCATTATGTACATCAAACTAAATAACTTTACGCAAAAATCACGTTTTACGGTAGGACTCAATGTAACGCACTCAAAACATTGTGCTGGTGGATGGATTGAATAGTAAGGGGGTCCTGGAGGTGCTTAAAGTAAAAATCTTACATTAAAAACATGTATTTTAAAAATAAAATTTGTGAAAAAGTTCGAACTTTGACCCCCAATATCTCCGTAACTAGAAGGTTCCCAGGTATGACGGGGAAAACAAGTGCCTTTCGGCTTCGTTAAGAGTCTGTTTACACCCTTTATGTTGTGCGCTAAAAGTATTCACCGTGTTATTAAATACAATTGAACTCGCGAGGGAGGTTCGCCGTAAATCGGGGCCGATACCATTGGGATGTCTCTGCAGTTTATTGCTGCGACCTCTTCTGACTTGTAATAAGTCTCCTGTCTAGTGGTGAACACTGGCAAGACCAAGAACAATCCCTCAGTGATACGTTCTGTCAACGTGATTCAGCTTCCGATCATCGAGGAGCCGTCACCTGCTCAACAGATTAATCTCGCGCCTGTCGTAGATGACTCGCCGTGTCACAGCATGTCGATGGCGTTATCTTGTCAGCACAAGCACCTGCGTATGTAACCACTTGTTGCGAACAGATCGAAGCTACAATTTGAGGATAACTTCAATAACTTCTCAAATGACAACAACAAGGCAATACCTACCATACCTACCTAACATTCCCGAACACAGGCTCAAAACAGTTATTCTCTCTCTTCCTGCCCTTGTCCCATTCCACTTGGGGTTGGCGGCATCTGTTTTCGTCTTCCATTCTCCCCTGTCAGACGTAAAGTTTACTTCTTTCTCTATAAACTCATTCTCCACACAATTCATCCATCTTTTCTTTGGCCTTCCTCTCTCTCTATATTCTTGTATTTATTCTAAATAAGCTTTGTCTCCTTGTGGTCCCGCATCTGATATGTCGCTGGTCATCAGGTATGACTTGAGCTGTCGACTTGTTTGCCATCCAATAAAATAATATAAAATAAAATTTGTCGTGTTATCACACCTGTCACGCCTGTCAATGCTGCTGATAGCGCCAGATATTCTCACACGCACGCTCCTGCCAATAATATGGAGCATCGCTCTACATTCCTCAACAGAGCCGTCTTAAGTGGATCACATGAGGTGACCAAGCTAGCTATGAATTGAGGAGTGTCAACAATTCATCATACGGGGGGGGAACTAAGGGGGGTTCCTCAACAAAACGTGCGAGCCCCCTGCCCACCGCCACATCGACCCGGATCGAAAGGTGGTGTGTACTGTGGCCATGATTAGGAAGAATTAAGGAGCTGGCGTTGAGGGTCGACGACATTGAGAAGAGGACCATTTGTAAAGAGTGTCCCTCAATCACTTCTTTCATGTATTATCAATGTGTCCAGTTGTATTTATTATTTTTCAGGATAGGTACCTACATGACTTAAAGTAACAACTGTAAAGTAGGCACAGTGAGCGCTGTTACAACATAAGCGAAACAGCGTCGCTCAACAATGTAACGTTGGTGTGTGGCACACGTGCGCGTGTGCAAGGATTACGTGATGTTGCACAACCGCGCGCGCGCATGTGGGCCACTTGCGACACGACACCACCACTCGCCAACCCGGCCTCCAGCCGCGACGGACATCTTATGTTTATTGAAGAAGACTTTTGCTGACATCTAGGTAAGTGTCCCGTGTGTCCGGGCGACGGGTGTGGATCGGATCAGAGCGCCCTCGAGAACCTAATCTAATTACAAATACAGTCATGGGAGACGCGAGCGCGACACAACCACACGAGGTGTATGTGTGTGTTCAGTGCATCGACCCCATTGATACACCACTTAGTATCGCGCCTTTCTTTAGATATGCAAATTGTTATCTCGTTTATCTTAACTAGGCGCTAATGTGAGACCGGTTATCTTAAAGTTTTGATAATCGTATCTAACACTGATACTGTATCTAGCTGAACAGCTGTTGTTACTACATAGTAGGACCGTGCACGCGAGCGGCCGCGCTCCTCACCTGCTGCCGGACACCCGGACAAGCGGACAGCGGCACGACCTACGGCGCGGACGTCCATATTAGCAGCATAGAATGTCTACCGTGTCATTGGTAATACTAGTAGTCTTTAACGCAAACTTCTTAATGAGTCGGTTGATCATCATTGCAATATCGAGGTAGGTAGTGAGTGAGGCAAGTCGGCGAGAGCGCTTCGTGGTCGTGGCGTCGTTGTGCAAGCGGCGAGGGGCTGGGTGTGTTCGAGTGACGTGATAACGTCGGCAAACAAGCTACGAGCGCGGGCAAATATTTGTAGGGAACGTCGCCGTGTGCCCCCTCGCCGCGCTCCCCGCGCGCTCCCCGTACACCCACCCGTAGCCGAGCAGGGAGCGCCGTATCTGGAGCTGAGATACCGCGATACCATCCCCGATACCGAGTAATTATCAGATAGAAGGCCTACAGATTTGATTACGAGAGCGCGTATCTGTCGTCGCCTCATTACAGTCGGGCCGGCGCCCGCGCAGCACGGCACCTGCAGGATGCGCGTCCTCGCGAGTGCAGGACACGGCGCGCAAGTGCCGCCGGGGCGCAGGACAAGTATCGCTCGGTCGATAGGCACGCTGTAATCCCCGCTCCGGATCTGATAGGCGATACATCGACGGATTATTGATGGGCGCCGCTCGACCTCATCGCGATCTTATCAGTTGTTTTTTTCGTCGAATATTTTCCGTGAAAAGCTAATAAAAACGGTACCTCGGGGGCAAGCGAGGGGTGCGCGGGGTAGCACGCACGTGACGCGGTGCTCGCTGATAAGACGCCATATTGTTTCAGTGTATCACCCCCTGCCCCCCTGCCCCCGAGCCACTCATCGCAGTCGAGTCACTGTGCTCTGTAAACGGGCAGGTATGTCTACATGGAAGTGTATGAGTGTGCGTTATATATTTAGTCACGTACTCCACGCGTCGCCGAAGTAGGCGATCATACTTTGTTATACATACAAGTGACCAAGGACGCGGCAGGCGAAGGAATCACTAGCGCTGTACTACTAGAACCCGCTTACCCTTAGCGTTGTGAACGGGACTGTTCGTCGCTGTAACCGTGACACAGGTTGCTGGTGCCACAGATGACTCCGAACCAAGTGATGATGCGGCAAGTTTAGCTCCGGTGACATACATGCGTATTCTGGCCTGCTGGGTGGGCAGACCGTATGCCACAACTAGAGCCGGTAGCTCACAGCACATCTCAACAGCTGTCCCACTGCTGGGCACTAGCCTCTTGTCTTGGCACGAGCACTGATCACCACGCACGCTGTAGGCGGTTTGCCGATTTCAGACTTACATTCACATAAGTACCTACATATTATAAGCCCAGGTTTCCTCACGATGTTTTTCTTCACCTTTCATGTTAGTGATATCCAAGATGTAAACTTACTTATGAATTGAAAAAGCCACATTGGTACTTTCACGGATTTTAACCCACAACCCCGTGCATGAGTGGCAATGCCATAACATCTGGGCCATCACGACATTTACAACAGCTATTGACTCAACCAAATCATGTACCGAGTCAGTGTAACATACCGCGTGTACCAGCGGCTGCGGTCGGGTAGGTAAGCTCCGGTTAGGAACAGCTCGCACAGAGCAAACACAGGCAAATGAAACAAGAGAGGAGCTGTTTTATTTGACCTTTATTTCAAGGTGTTCTGATCGCTTATGTAATATTTACAGATACATGTTCACTAAGCTAACGCCTCCGTCGACGCACACCACTACAACACATAAATATTTATAACATCACATATACCTACATTTATGTATCAAAATAGTAATATATTTGGCGACATGCTTCAGATCTATTCGTCTACCTCGGCGAGTCGGCGAGTCGGCACCGTGCTACTCGTATTTGCACCCATGACGAACACCACACGTTATACTCAAAACAAATTATTATTATATATTACTTTCAATTACATGCAACAAGTAAGTCGACATTATATATATAAAAAAACATAATTACAAATAACTAATATATCTTTGTAAACACTAGTATAATAAAATTATAATTCGGATTAATGCATTAGAGAGGTACTTCAGATCTATGCGTTCATAGAGTTTACAAATGCGACAATATTGTCCTGTAGCGTGTTGTCGCAGTGCTGCAGCGTTGCGACAGTGCTCACGACACGCGCGTCACGCGTCCCCCGCGCACTGCGCACTGCCCTGTACACCGCATACTGCACTCTGCAGACATGTCTACGAGTAGATGTACAGGGTAGCGTCACGTACTAGGATTACCTACAGAATATATGCATGCGCGCTCAGAAACTTCTACTTAGTCGTATAAATTCGTGGAATGCTTGTTGAAGTCATGGAGTCAACGATAATTATCTCTAAGACTAATGATAGTAAGAGTGCTGGCGATGCGCACTGACGTGACAGTGGCTGGGATATAATATCATGTCAGTGCGCACTTCCGCAAAATTACATAATTTTATAAAAATATAAATTTTATCGGTCAACATAAAATAAAATTTTGCTGTGAAACATTCAAAACAGCCTCTTTGCAGCAACATAGCTCTCTATACAATATTCTATGTAAACATTAAGCTATCTAGTAATGCAACGCATTAGGAATGATTCAGATACAGTCTCATCACTTATTAATTATTATACATAATTATTATTTGGTAACAGTGGGAACACACGATTAAAACTTAGAACATTACAGTGCCGTAACTACTGCAATGTGACTGTACAATGGTGAATCGTACCACAATACGACCTAGAGTGCACTAGTGCGGTAAACTTGTGTCAGCTTTGTATGCGGCCTGCAGCGGTGTAGAGCCGCGCCACGCGGGCCCGCGACGGCGACGTCTCGCCACCGGTGGGTACAGCTACCTATGTACAGGGCACGTCGTCCGCCACGAGCGGGTACAGCTACCTATGTACAGGGCGCGTCGTCCGCCACGAGCGGGTACAGCTACCTATGTACAGGGCGCGTCGTCCGCCACGATATTTGGTCATCTAGCAACGCCTAGTCGGCCGCGCTTATGATCTAAGTCCTAACTAACGTATCTAAACAACTGAGATTCTATAACATTATGCCTAGGGGCGGCCGTCTTGTGCTCGCGACGCGGCTCAGCTGCCCATGGACACGACGGTGGGGCGCTCCAGCCGCTCCTCGGCGGCGCGCCGGTACTCGTCGTCGTAGAGCGCGTGCGCGGCGTGCGCGGCGTGCGCGTGCGAGGCGTGCGCGGCGTGCGAGGCGTGCGCATGGTGCGGCGCGGCTTGTGCATGCGCCGGCGGAGGGTCCTCCAGCTTGAGCGCGTGCTGCACGTAGTAGTTGAGCGCGAGCGGCGAGCGCGGGACCCCGCCGCCGCCCGAGCCTCCCTCCACTGCGGACACACACAAGTGTTACTGCGTGCCACTCTGTTGCCCACTACTGTTGGTCCCGCGGCAGGTACCACGCTACTGTTGGCCTCGCGGCAGGTACTCACGCAGGTTCTCGATCTTGACGCCCGACGTCACCGTGCGCTGCACGCCTGTCTTGATGCTTCGCTCCGCTTTTATACTATTCTTAGGTTTCCTCTTTCTTGTCTGGAAAAATATGAACAAAGTATGGTTTATATACGGAACACTTTTTTTTTTTTTTTTTTTTTATTTGAAAAAAAAAACGTTGCCCCACACTAGGAATTTCTCCTGTATCGCGGGTGCGTTCACAAACATTTAAACTCACATACACAAACAGCCAGACCCGGAACAACTATCTGTAGGCCATACAAATATTTGTTCCGTGCGGGGATCGAACCCGCGACACGCAGCGCAGCAGTCAATTGCTCAGCCACTGCGCCAACCGTGCCGTCATACTGCGCAGAAGTTATCTGAAGCTGTCTGGTAAATGTGCAGGTTGTCTTCGGATAACTTTGTATGTTGATATATATTCGATTACTATGATTCGAGTGTGTTATATTTTCAAGAGTTTCAAAAGCCAATCTGTTATAAATATCATAACACTAACTAACCCAAAGCACTATGAAATAGATAAACTCCATAATAACTAAAAAAGTTCAGGTTCTAATTTGGCGACGATCTGTCTTTCAGGAACAGTCATGGTGAACAGTCATGGTGAACAGTCATGGTGAATTGGTAAATGTTATGCTTTATTATCTGTACATAAACTTGGAGAAAATTTTGTTTTGGTGGAAAACTAATTATTAGTTTGTTCACTTTAGGTGGCTGTACAACATCGCCGAGGCACTCCGAAGCAAAACCAGTACGAGACGACAGTTTATACAGGGTGTAGAAATACTCTTAACGAAGCAGTTAACCAAACATTCTGTACATCAAACTAAGTAACTTTACGCAAAAATAATTGCTGGGAAACAACTTTTTTCTTGGGATGATAAATCACGTTATACAGTAGGACTCAATGTAACGCGCACAAAACGTTGTGCTGATGGATGAATTGAATATTACGGGGGTTGTAGAGATGTTTAAAGTAAAAATCTTACATCTAAAACACGATTTAAAAGAAAAATCTTGTGAAAAAGTTAAAACTTTGACCCCCAATATCTCCCTAACTAGAAGGTTCCCAGGTGTGGTCTAGAACAAAACAAAATATCGCAATGACGGGGAGAACAAATGCCTTTCGGCTTCGTTAAGAGTCTTTACACCCTTTATAGGATCTCTCGTCTAGCCTCGCTGTTCCCGCTTGGTTGTACACTGTCGCACTCGGCCTGCCTCTATCTCTGCGAGAGCGTCGACCTCGGTACCCTCTGGCTAACTAGACGAGCGCTCTTACTATCTGTCCTGGATGAAGTACAAGAACCTTATGGTGACTGTTTACCTATCGTTCACGCACTCTGCTGAATGCCAACTTCTTTAAAAGCGCGTAGTAGTTCATTTTATCTTATTTTTTCCCCCGTGTCATTAATGTTGAACCTGGTGTCTGCGTGTATTAAGTGTTTATTGCTTATTTTAATTCCTTTTATTTGTATTTTTATCGTGCTTGCTATTTAGTGATCTTAAGATTACTACTACCTTCTTTGTCTCTAACGTGAGAACCTGTAATAGGTGTATTGTAATTGTTAGTCATTTATTTTAGCTGTTGGTTCTCTCATCTATATATATATGTTGCAGTCAAAACTCTTAACCAGTCAAAAGTACTTTTAACGAGCAAAATCAGTCAAAAGTAGTTTAACCGTATGCTTTCGACAATACTAGTTTTGACTGAAATAACACTTTTGCATAAACATTCTTTAACAGAATTGATGGAAGACGTGATTCGTATTTGATTGAATCTCATCGCCTACAGGGTTAAAAAGGGGTAGGAAGTTATTTTGAGGGTGATTTGCATCGAAGTTGATATCAATACTCCTTAGGGCAAAACTCAATCCAACTTTTATTCTAAAAACAATCTGTAGCCTGAGTGTTAAATTGACAAGGCATATTTTTTCCGACCCGAATTTTATTTTAATAAATAACAGTTTAATCCCAGGAAATCAATTTTAAAATAAACTTTCATCGAAATTGACCCATAAAGTAACCACATCGAAAATATGTCGAAATGTCACCGATGTTGACTAGGCACCGGGCCAAGTCGAGCTCGAGTGACGAGTCCATCTTTTCATTGGCCTTCCTCTCCGTCTCCATCCATCAACATTCATGTCCATCACTCTGTTAGTCACATGCGTTTCATCCCTCCTCATGACATGTCCATAACAAGACAAATGACTTCCTTATAGTTTTTCTGTAACAGGGGGCCACTTTCAAACATCCTCTAATATACTCAATCCTTATTTTATCCATTCTTGTCACTCCACACATTAATCTCAATATTACCATCTCCGCTACATGCAATCATTTTTCATCCATCTTTTTCACAGCCCAGCATTCTGATCCATACAGTACGACAGGCCTTATCACGGACTTGTATATTTTACCCTTTAACTTGAGGGACATCCGTGGGTCGCAAGTTGTTCCAGCGACCTGTTGCCATCTCATCACTCCCTTACGTGGGAATTAAACGTAGCTGGCAAAAATTTTGTATGGGACAACGTGATTTCTTGGTCCAATCTACTTAAATTTTTGTATAACAATAACTTTAACAGAATTGATGGAACACGTGTTTCGTATTTTATTGAAACTCAATCCGATTTATTCAAAAAACGTTGAACTCGCATAAAAGCTTGGTGCAATACAATACTATTCTCTCCTTCCTGACGATGACCGGAGACATCCTAGTGGCATACACGGAGCTATCACAATTATCTGTATTTTTCTAAAACAGAATATGAACTTATATGGATTTGTAGAAAGTAAACGGCACTCAAAAAAGTTGCAGGTGATAGCAACAAAAACAAAATTTTATAGCAAAAGTTTTTATGCAATGGCTCAAAAACTATATAATAAGTTACAAGGACAAGTAATCTCTAATGAATTTAAAAGAAATCGGTTTAAATTGCTAAATGACAAGGTGTATTATTCTGTTGACGAATATTTAAATGACAAATTTTAAATTTAATTCCCTTTTAACTAAATTGAATCTATGATGCTGATGTGCCATACTAATAATTTTGTTAATTTTGATTTGTTGAATTAATGTATTAGTGACATTTTTATTCTGTATTTTTTGGTCCTTTATACTGTATTCACTTATGATATTTTATTAATTATTTTATTTTATTTTGACATGATTTATATTGTGATAGTACCTATTTTTGATTTTTTTTAATGTAACTATAATGTAATTGTAGGTACAACGGAGGTAGGTAGGGTAGGCAGGTACTAGGTAGGTAGGTACTAGGGATGTAGGTAGGTAGGTACTAGGGATGTAGGTAGGTAGGGTAGGTACTAGGTAGGTAGGGTACATTCTCATCGGACCAGGATCTGGCCAGTTGGCGGAGATCTCGAGAACTCCAATGATTCCCACGGACCTGCTTATATCGTTAAAGTGTCTCCAGTTTCCCGTAAAAACATAATTTGCCCTGACTAACAAGACCCAAACATTCTCTTTGGTTGGCATTTACTTAAGAAAATAATGTTTAATGTTTTTTTTTGTTTGTGCCCGCGACTTCGTCCGCGTGGATTTCGAAAATACAGGCAGCCCTTGGTTAGAACATTATTTTCTTAAGTAAATGCTAAAATGTTAGTAATATAATTAGTAAATATGATTAGTATTTCTAGTACCTAAATCTAACTGATGCCTATGACTGTCTTCATCCACCGATTCTGAAAAGGACAGTCAAAACGAGCAGCAATCGCCTTTAGTATGCTGTTGCTGCTGCTATGTAGACGGTGCAACAAAAAGTTGGCTTTCTTGCGCATGATGGCTTGAAAACCATCCGAATGCGCTTCAGCAAAAATACCAGACGCGCTGCAACGCCACGGCAGCCGCAACAGCATCCTAAAAAAGCGTTATAGTACTTTATTGCATAGTGCCAAGCTTTAAAATCGGATTGAGTTTGGCATTAAGGAGTTTTGATATCAACTTCGATGCGAATCACCCCCAAAATAACTTTCTACCCTTTTTTAACCCCGTTAGGCGATGAGTTTCAATAAAATACGAAACACGTCTTCCATCAATTCTGTTAAAGAATGTTTATGCAAAATTTGAAGTAGATTGGAGCAAGGAATCACATTGTCCTTACAAACTTCTCGCCAGCTATGTTTAAGTCCCCTATAACCCACGGATGCATGTAGCAGAGATGGCGATGTTGAGATGGATTTGTGGAGTGACAAAAATGGATAAGTTAAGGAATGAGAATATTAGAGGAGGTTTGAAAGTGGCGCCTGTTACAGAACATCTATAAGGAAGTTGTTTGTCTTGGTATGGACATGTAATGAGGAGGGATGAAACCCAAGTGACTAACAGAGTGATGGACATTAATATTGATGGATGGAGAGGGAGAGGCAGGCCAATGAAAAGATGGAGTCGTCACTCGAGCTCGACGCAACTGCAGCGACCGGAGACACGAAGCTCACAGTTGGGGCGCCTCCCGGCTGCTCCGAGGCGAGTGACGAGTCCGGAGATGGTGGGTGTGCCTCTTTTTGTAGTTTGGCTCGGTGCCTAGTCAACATCGGGGACATTGCGACATATTTTCGATGTTACGTTATTTTATGGCTCAATTTCGATGAAAGTCCAGTAACTGTGTAACTGTATTTTTTTTCCTTTTCATTGTATTTAAAATAGATTTTCTGGGATTAAACTGTTATTTATTAAAATAAAATTTGAATCGGAAAAAATATGTCTTGTCAATTTGACACTCGGGCTACAGATTGTTTTTAGAATAAAATTGGATTAAGTTTTGCACTAAGGAGTATTGATATCAACTTCGATGTAAATTAGCCCCAAAATAACTTCCTATCCCTTTTTAACCCCGTTAGGTGATGAGATTCAATAAAATACGAAACACGTCTTCCATCAATTCCGTTAAAGAATGCTTATACAAAATTTGAAGAAGATTGGACCAAGGAATCACGTTGTCGCATACAAACTTTGCCCCCGTTTTTCACCCCTTTAGGGGTAGAGTTTCGGAAAATCCTTTCTTATCGGATGCCTACATCATACAAAGAAAACACTCTCCAAGTTTCAGGACTCTACAATCAGCGGTTCAGGCTGTGCGTTGATCCGTCAGTCATTCAGGACAAAGCATTTTATATATATACATTTTTCCTACTTCTTCCAGGAAAGATACTTATCACAATAAACGAAACACCCTTTTAAAGATTTCCCCGTGTTATCGTTACACTATCTTCTAAGAAGTTCCTGAATGTTGTGCGCAGATGAATCCCGGTACTGTCTCCACTTATTATAAAATGTGTTATTTGCTTGGGCTGGATGTTAACATATTTGAAGATAACATTGCACCTAAACTGTATTGTGTATGTAAATAGAACAGTAACTAGTTTGCTAATAACCTAACCACTTAATTATACGAATGTCGATCAGCACTTCAGCAGTAACGCTTGCGGTCGGTCCGTCGGTCGGCTATTAGCAATGAGCGCTCCGTGGTCTCACCTCATTAGCTGCCACGCTATTACAGATGAAAAATTATCCAAGTACGGTTACCAGGAACAACGGAATCTATTAAAGTCAAAGACCTTTATTGAGACAGTGGCTACAGAGTTAATATCGAGTTATTTTTGGATGCGTTTGCACTGATCTACCATGTTAGGCCTACAACAGTTGGAACAATTTAGTTTGTTTAGTATTGAATCTTAGACCTAAGTTTAAGTGATATAATTATATTAATTCAAAAAGACATTTTAATTGAAATAAGAGTTGCCAATAAGACATTTCTTTTGCGCCCAAAAAGCTAGTTCCCTGTCTGTAGCATTCCCCCAATAAATTAGTCGATATCTAAGCGTAGACGTTACATAAGCATGACAGGCGGTTAGTACTGCTGCTTGATAAAACGTAGGAAAATGTATTTAGTTTTTTACACATCGCATAAATTTGCGTTTCCTATGATATATTTTTGTCAATCCACAGTCCTAAGAATTGTTTTTTATGATGATACATACATGATCCACCATTTTTGTTATTACGAGCATAGCTAGCCGCAAGAGAATAATTTAGAATAGTAAGAAGAGTGAAGAGTGTTCTTCTTTGTTCATGTTGTGCTCAGTTACACAAAGTCTCCAGTTTTATCCATTTTGTCGAGCTCATCCAAATGTACAGTGATAGATTTGCTTTGTTTACAACGGAATGTAATGACCTATTCCAATGCTTACAATCAATTAAAGATCCAGTTAAGGAATCTCCAATATCTACATTTAGAATGTAGGTAACAGAGGTAATAGAGGCGCGGCGTGGCAACGGGGCGGCGGGGACGGGTACCGGGGGGTGGGGCAGTGGTGACGCACCTGTATGGAGTCCTTCTTCATGGCCATCGGTCGGTTGATGTTGTGCAGCTTGTAGTAGAGGCCGCACGCGTTGCACACGGTCTCGCCCAGCGAGTTGCGACGCCACAGCGACGTCGTCGTGGTCTGGCAGTTGGTGCACGCCATGCCCGGCCGCTTCGTGCCCATCTGTGCCAGCACACACTGTTACACGCACTGCGCTGTTAGCTACACTATCACTCTATCGGCATGCATGACAAACATTATATTGTGATGTTAGTTATAGAAGCGATGGAGGTTAGCGGGCGGGCGTTAGGGTGCGGGGCGGGGTGAAGGGCGTGGGGCTGGGGGCGGGGCACGTACCCCTTTCTTCTGTTTGTAGTCAGAGGGGGTGGGTGGCTGGTGCGCGGGGTGCGCGAGCGGCGCGGGCGCGGGCAGCGCGTGCGCGTGCGACGCCGCCATGCCGTTAAACAGGAAGCCCTTGTAGAAATCCGCGCCCGGCGGGGCCCCCTCTGCGGCCACTGCAACCAGAACAAACGACTGAGCGCTGAGAGCGCAACGAGCAGTAGGAGGACGCTCGGCGGGCGCGGATCTCGGGGCGAGGACGCGGGGTTAGTGAGCGAGTTGCGTACGTCGTGCGGGGGCGCGTGGGGCGCGGCGAGGCGCTGACGTACCAGCCGCCGCGGCTGCTTCAGCGGCCGGTTCATGCCGTTCATCTTGTTGTAGAGGCCGCACGCGTTGCACAGGTAGTGGCCGGTGCCGTCGCGGCGCCACAGCGGCGTATGGATGGCGCCGCAGTTCACGCACTCGCGCCCCTCCGTGAAAAACTCCGCCATGTCGACTGTGCAACACACGCTGGTTACAAGTAGCTCACAATCACGCCTGCGTCTGCCGAGCGTCCAACTCAGTGTTTACAGTACAAACTGCGTCTGGCCACACTCGTGGACCAAACGTGCAAATAAATACATCCGGTGTTCGACTTGACACCGGATTAGCGTACACGTGAACCCACATGTTCCTGTTGTACCGAACCTGTTCTGCTTACGACATCGCTAGAATGAGTACTGTGCTAGTAAACGTAATCGTAGGTGCAGTTTATACAAAACTTATTCCTACATTTGTGGCGAATAAGCAGATTATATCATCATACACAATGCATTATTATTCAATAAGTAATTTGCATTAAACTTGTCAGCGGATTTTGTGCAATCAAGCATAAGTTAGTGAAGAAAGAATATAATGAAACAAAGAAACTAAACATGGTCGTGTGCGACCTTGGCAGTGACAGTCAGCAGTGATTCATTGAAGAAGAGATGCGCGCGCGCACGTTAGGCGGCGCGGGCACGTCGCGGCAAGGTCGCGGCGCCGCGTGACGTCACCGCATGGCAACTGTACCCGCCCGGGAGGGGGGCATGGGGGTAAGGGGTAACGGGCGCGAGCGTCGACCCGCGCGCGGTCATCCGACCCACCATTGTTCCCGCGGCAAAAAGCGCGCCGTTCATTGCGACTCATTCGGTGCTTCTTAACAAGCTCCATGTGACTGCGTTCTTCAAGTCCCTGAGGGTTTCCCGACGGTGTCCTAGCAATATGGCGCTCCAGCAACACCCCATCGTACATAGCAAGGGGCGCGGTGGTGGGGCGCAATAGCTAAGATACAATCGATAATCAATCTATCCTATTTAAATGCTAAAGGCAGCAGTGGATGACGACTTTTGTCCGAACAGGAAGCAAGCTGTCGGGCTCCTGTTAGTTCTAATGACATCCTGCTGGCGTCTATAGCTCTTGACACCATGTTTTTAACTGTAAAATGGGTTGTAGTCAGTGAGGAGATGGAGCACGTAGTTTTATGGATTGCACACACTAAAGTCACCGGCATGTCGTCGTCATGTCAGCTGAACGCGGAAGAATGTCGCCGATATGTCGCGCGACTTTGGCGTGCAGAGTCCATTAGCTAATGAAACACAACTTTGCAAATCACAACAAAGGCGGAGAGCGCGAGTGCCTCGTGGACGTACCGCGGCCGGGAGCGTGCCCGCGCGCGGCGTACGGTTTCAATGGAATCTGCGACCGTTACACATCCGCACGGCACCTACTCGCTATCGCCCTCACAAGGCTCTGTCAACGGAACTCACTCGCATGTTTATTAAACATTCAATTGTGTCTAACATCATTTCATTAATTTTCCATGTTTCTACGTAATACGATATGGGTAGTGGGTACTCCAGCTGGTCATCTGGAGTCCCATGAGGCACAACAACGCGCCGTCACAACATGTGTATGATATAAATCAAAGCAATCGAGATAACTGATTCATCAGCACGGAGCAGTGCAGTGTCGTATGTGTCAGCTCGCCACGGCCGCACGGGGCACGCAGACGGTACGGATATTCAGTTACATGGCGCAGAACACTTGACAGATTTAACTAAAATGAATGGTGGCGTTTCCGATTACTCACACTACGCATAAAACATGGATGTCATTAGCCGGCCGTTATTGGCGTTTGTAACGAGAGCAGGGCCATGTGCGAGCACACAGTCACACACCGCCTCACCCGCGCCCGCGCTCAGCGCCGCCGCACACTTATTGTTCTGTTCTACAATATGCAGCGCGACTAGTGCACGAAACTAATTTTAAGGCGGTTGCGTCGAAGTTATGTACTTTTGTCTATATTCAAGCTGGAGCAGGCTCGACTACCTAACTTCAGTCACTTCGTGTACTACGGCCGCAACCACTCAGGTCACGGCCGATAGCTGACGGGCAGCGAAGGTAGCTCCTGTCCTGTGATGTCACGGATCAGCTATGCTAATGGTGGTAAATTAGAAGACGCTCATTCTGCAGCGATAAGCGCCACCTGGCGGCGCAGCGGCGCGCGATAACAGTCCACATTAGTGGCCGCCCGCCGCTCCGGCCCGAGTGTCAGTGAGCAAATATGCGGAGACACGTCTCTAACGTGTGTCCACTGTTTTTTTGGAGCTTTGTTTACGAGTTTTTGAGCGATAGGCGAGCTTGACGCCGCGCCGGGCGAGCCTCGCGCCGCGCCGGACGCGCGCGCTGTTTGCGCGGCACGTGCCTTATCCGATACCATTTACGGAATGCGATTTTAATGCGCTTAAAAGGGAACGACTTCATTTTAGAACAAGACATGTTTTTTTGGAGCGACCTACGCAAACAGTCGGCGCGCCGCGGCTTGTGTCGTTCGTTTTACGAGGCCGGCCGCACCGGGACTCGACCTCTTACAATAGTAAACAATATCAATGAACGCGTTATTGTTGCGAGCGAGTCCCGCGCCGCCGCCGCCGCCGATGAGGAAAACCGCGAGCGATGCTAAACTAGAGCCATGTGTGCGGTGCACGGCATGGCGGTCGTGCACACTACGTGCGCCGCGCGCGTGTGCTGCTGTGCGCTGGTGCCGCACACTGTACAGTGTACACTGTTCACGCACACCAGATATTGTTTTCGTCTTCGACACGTGACATTGAGCTTCTTTTAGACATCGAAGTAACGGAAAACAGAACATTTATTTCTCTAAAAACAGTAGCTACATTATTAATTAGTAATATTCGTTAGGTTATTGTATTCAAATGTTACATTGAATACAATATTTGTATTGAATTATTACATTTTACGGATATAATAATGAAGTTATTCATCATTTTGTTAATGTTTACGACACGTCTAGCTTCAAAACTCTTCCTCGCCGACGACTAATTTCAGAGAAAAGATATTCAACTTTACGAGTCACAAAATTGAAATAGAATTAGGATTGTAGCATCGTGAAGACTGATGAAGGTTTAAGTGGGCTCCTTAAAACATAGCGCGGGGTTCACACGAGCGGTCGTAAATAATGCCGGAACAGTGCTCTTATCGACTTCTTTTTGAAATAGCTTATCTGTCGGTTACTGAACAAAAAACATGGGGGTTGCAGAGATGCGTCTGCGCCGAGCCGAACATACTGAGCGGAGCGAGCGCGACGAGCGGCGTGCAAGCGCCGCGCGGGCTATCGCGACGTGACCTGCCATAAAAACACAACCGCTCCCCGCCCCGCGCCGCTCTCTCTGTTGTTATCTGTTATCGGGACCATCAAACTGAAGATGTTTTTATTATCGGTTACAGCGCGTCCGACTTTCACCCCCAAATATTTAAATTATTATTAAGTATACGACAACAGTCATGACTCTGCTTAAGTGACCAGCCTCGTCTACAAGACCTGCACTCACTAACATACTTATGCTTGCACAAAATCCCTTGATAATCTATTTCCCTGAGGTATACCAACTTACATTTATTCAAGTATTTCTAGGCTCCCTCATCGTTCTAGTGAAGTTTATTTTCAAATTTACACATTACAGTGTGCCGTGACACGCACGACGCACGCGTTCCAGTGCAAATGTACGTACACAGTATACATATTATGCCGCCTGTAGGTACCTACGCGTACGGTACTAGCAGAGAACAAAGTGGAACATGTAGGCACGCGCGAGCCGGCAGCTGTCGCCACGTGAATCATAGCGAGTGGACTTGAACACTCTGCTCAGTCATTGTTTTGTTTTATTCATCATGTTTTTATATGCACCGCTATAAATGTCTGCTATTTCGAGTCAACGCAAAACCTAAATCGATTAGTAGGTAATTCATAATGATTTCATAAAGGTCAAGTCACACTCATGAGACGTAATGTTCTCTAAACAGTTGTACTTACTGGCAGAGAGGCTGGCGGCTGCCGACATTTGTGGACGACGATTACTTTCCAAATAACACACCTCCTGGAAAAATAAAGAGGAAAGTGTTGGTAAGAGGCGAGTCATCACAGAGCCCGCAGAGTGCTGCCACATGAGATGGAACATGTAGTATCTGTCGGCTGTGTCAGTCAGGAGTCACACTGACCTGGTGCGAGTAGGGCGGCGCAGCGAGCGCGCTGGAGCCGTACACGGTGTTGGGGCGCGAGGGGGCGCACGCGAAGGCACCGCCGAAGCGCGCGCTGAAGGCGGGCAGCGAGCCGCCCGCGCCTCCGCCGCCTCCCGCGCCCTCCGCGCCGCCCTCCGCGTACTCCTCCCCCAGCACCACGCCGCCGCCGCCGTAGTTCGGGGAGCCACCTGAGAAACACAAAGCACACGTGTCAGCAACTACAGATCATACCGAGCTTTATGCGACCGAAAGGGATCATTGCATTGTTCCGTTTGACGGTGACAATCCAAGTTGTTTTATTAATTGAATGAGAGGAGTGAGGTGAGCAGTGAGCTGCACTGTTAGTGCCAGTGCTGTACCTGCGCTGGGGGACCAGATCTGCGGCTGCGCGTTGATGTCGGCGCCGTTGCCGAAGTACGGCGAACCAGCGGCGTAGGCGCAGCGTGAGTACACGCCGCCGCCCCCGCCACCCGCGCCTCCGCCTCCACCACTAACAACAAAATAATTATTTATTAGCCCAACAATTATTGAGATACTACAGCCTGAAACATTCACATAATTCTTCAACACAAACTGTTAAAAAACATTCGAGTACCGTACCGATGACATCGCTTAAAACAAGAGTGGATCAAATTGCCAATCTATACATATAATAATATCTATATCTATACATATAATAAGACAGTAAAAAAACTGTGTCTGTACATTGAATATATTAAAAAAAAAAAATTTAGGGGTGTTTAGAAACAGTAATAGAGCACTAATCTAAAAAAAAAACTCTGTCGTTTATCTGTTTGTCTTTACACGCTAAGCTTCGGAACTACTCGACGGATTTGAATGATTTTTTTTTTGTTGAATAGGTATTAAGTCTGGGCAACATATAGGCTATAATTTATCTTGGAAACTTGAACACCTGATGCAGAACCGCAACAGACCAGCTAAACTATAAGAGATACAAAAATGGTACCATAGCAAAAATTGTTCCACGTAATGAGTATTTTCTGCTAAAAGAATAAATTTGAAGATCTGGAACAGCTGATGTGGAACTCCAAGAGCCCAGCCACACTATAACATATATAGGAATGACGTCTTAGCAAGAGTTGTTCAGACTGATAAGCACTCTCTGTTGACGTATAAAAATTGAAGATGTGGAACACCTGTCGTGGAGCTCCAAGACCCCAGTTACACTATAATATCTATAGGAATGACGTCTTAGCAAAAGTAGTTCAGCCTGATGAGCACTCTCTGTTGACGAATAAAAATTGAAGATCTGGAACACCAGATGTGGAAATTAAAGCTATCACTAATTTCACTGTATTTCTACCAAAGGGTATCGTATTACCCATAACTAACTGGGTTGTGGAGGGCAGATAGACCGTCGTTCCATGTAAAATACTGGTATTCAGCTGCATCCGGATGTACTGGAAGCACATCACATGCACTACATATTACAACACAATGTTCTCCGCCGCGTCTATCTGTCTGTTTGCGATAAACTCAAAAATTACTGCACTGATTTTCATGTTGTTTTCTTAAATAGATAGGAGTGGTTCTCGAGGAATTTTTTAGTATAAAATTCGTCAAGTTTTTGTACAGATTGGCTAAAATATAATAATATTTGTTGGAGGGGTTGGAAAAAAATAAGCCGTCTAGGGGAGCTTTCAACGAAAACGCTACCCTTTAAGATATAACAAAATGATGAATGGTAGAATTGTATATCTGATATAGGTCTATAGAAAAATACCCTATGGCTTATGTCTATCTCTTAAGGATAATATACTATATCCATTTTAATACTTTGAAAATGGGCAAACTAGGTTCCCATGAGTTGAGGGAATGGGACCATCATGATTAATTTTGGTCGCGATAACCGACATCCACGCAGGCGAAGCCGCGGGCATCAGCTAGTCCTACCTACGTATGTTAAAGGAGTTATTAAATTGGCTCGTAGAGTGAGCATATTATTAAACAGGCTCGTAGAGTGAGCATATCTCTAAACGCCGTGTCACCGTTGAATTAATAATTTAAATAAAACGGGCAGCACAAGCCATCACATCTCGTGTGATGTGAGCTCTAGCTCGGGACGGCGGCGGCGGCGCAGAGCCTCCACGTCATGGCGTCAGTGTAAGTAGGTTGTTATGCTAACGAGCCCCCGCGACCTGTCCCCGCTCCCCGCGCACACCGACACGCGACGTGCCGCGCGCCGAGCTACGACTTGCGCCAATAAGCACTAAGGCAGTTAGTACTCCTGCCTACCTACCTATCCAACGATCAGTATTCGACAAGAAGCAGCATTCGATTTATACCCGGCTGCTGAAAGGGATCCGGTTTCTGGTGATTTGCTCTATTGAAATGATCAAATGTCACAAATGGGCGTTTTCTCAGTATTTCATAACACTTATTTGACTGCCTCGTTGGTCTAATGGTCGCAAGTACGACTGCTCAGCCTCATGGTCCTGGGTGCGATTGCCGGGTCGGGCAAAGTGGTTTTTCCATCAGGAATTTCTCAGTAACAGCTACGGAATCTGGATGGCAATAGGCTCGCCCCCTATTACATGGGACTTAAGAACATAACATGTTCTATTAGGTAAACCTCTGCCTAATCCTTCGGGGATTACACGCGTGATGTTGTGTATGTATGTATTTTAAAATAAATTCTACTGCATTTTCTCAAAACCAGCACACAGAAAAAGAAAGATCAGATCAAAGATCTTTGTCTGTTAGCTACAGTGAGTATCTAGGAACTAATACTGGGCCCAGCCGGCCCACTTACTCAAGGGTACAGGAGAAACGTGTGCATATGGTGCTCGTGTGGTGAGCGTGGTGCGTGTGCTGCGTGTGCTGCGTGTGATGCGGGGAACGTGACGAAGTGACGACCGAGTGCGGCGACAACCGACGTGCGACGCCGACGAGTACTACACATTACGCGGCGAAGTATTAAACATTTTAGCATCGTTTAAGAAATAAGGACAGCGAGCACCGAGCGTGTAGTTGTTAAGTAGAGCGCACTGTGGCTAATGGCTCGGAACGTCTCGGAAGTAGGTACCGCCTTATCGGTCGCCCGCGCCGCCCTCGACCCGCTTGCATTCATTACTCGCCGCGGCGCCCAACATCAGCACTCGCATCCCGAACACCGGCGTGTCTCACTCTACGTGACTCTCTCCCTTCACAAGCACTGGCTCTGGCGCCGCGGAGTATGACGCAGAGCGCGTGCGCCGAGATAAACCGGAGCGCTGGATGCGGAGCGGGACATACTCGGCGTCGCCTTGTACGTCGGTACGTCGCGCAAGCAACACGAGAACGCGGAAGTGGCGCGGCCGCACTCGCACGTTCACCCCCCCTGCCCCCCTTCCACCTCGCACCGCCACATGCCTTCTATTATTCTACAAAGTACCCAGTTAGTTAGGTTTTACAATAATATGTACTGACTCAAGCGAGGGAAATATCTTCTTCACCAAATTCCAGTTGTATAACTGAGTGGATGTCGAACCTCCTGGTTGGTACCATTTTTGCTGAGTCATGCCACTGTCGCATTGGCTATCTGTCGCAGTATCAGTTAGAGCTCACAGAGAGATGGAATCGGCCGCCATCCACCACACGGCACGCCCCAGTGCGGCCGGACGGCCCCAGTGCGGCCCCAGTGCGGCCCCGGTGCGGATCCGTGTAGGTATGTCACAGATTGTCCACTTCTTGGTACAGGCATACTGCGACTTATTTAAGAGTCAATTTTACATCTCACCATTGTATTTCCCTAAAACAAGCACATTTTTGTTTGGTCGCCATAATATTTACCTTGTTCAAGCTGTTATTCGCCACATTCGCTCATTGTTGCCCCACACGTAGAATCGGAGGTTTGTTCAATACTAGCAACTACTGAATAACGATATTTCACATTCTGGATTTCGAATCGAGCATTCATTCTTAGGCTATGACCCAATATTTACTAAGTGCGTCTTCTTTAAGGCGCAAACCCACCGCGGCGCATGCTGTGCACGGGCAAGCGGCGCATTTTAACTGCGTGGATTAATTTGTTTGAAAACGTGGGTCTACGTATCCACTGCAGTACACACCCACAACTATGTACAACTGTAGCGTTCGTGGCCTACCGCGGCATAGTCGTGGGTTAATATTCATGTATAGTGTGTACCGCATGCTCAGCGTGCATAGCGTTGAGTGCCTTATTCGAGCAATCCACGCATGTACTAATGACGTCAATTGATGCATAGCGTATCCGTGGTTTGCAGTGGATACGATCTCATACATTTTTTTGCAAAGCGAAGCTTAACACACGTGCGTAGCTTATCCGTGCGCCGCGGTGGGTATGCGCCTTTACTGATGGCAACACCAAGTGAGTGTCGTACTTAAAGCCCGCATCCCGTTCCAGCGGCTGCCCTGGAGGCCCGTAGCGCATTAGCGACGTCCGCGGGCGCACGTGCTGGCCGCGCCGCCATCAGCCCGCACGCGCCGCACGTGCGCCGGCGCGTCCCCCGTTACCTCCGCAGCGCGCACTGACCGGCCACTCAGCTGGCACCACGTGGATCACAGTTCCTGAGCGCGCCGCGCGGCGGTCGCTATGCATGATCGGCCCGATCCCGCACCGGAACGTTAAGAGCCTATACAAATAACTCATTCGAGACTCTTAAACCGTCACTCGACACTCACAAAAAATGATGTGTACGAAACGATCTGAGGACTTTTAAAACGTGTAAAATGGCGCATTAGAAGGGGACGCGCACAAAAAGTGTCGCTCTGACAAATAACCCAACGAGCGCCAGCGCGCAGCGCGCGTCTCACCTGCGCCTGCGCCTCTCCACCCGACATCCTACAGCCCACGGTGTATGTTTTTATACCAGTATCGTACCATGTAGGAGAACATCAACTAGTCTCTTAGGTAATGTTATGAAATTATTTAAGGCGAGAATCACAAATGATGACCGGCCGGCTAGTCTGTGTGACAGCAGACCACAGATATGGCCGATGATCTCAGATTGCCCAGAGCATTTATGAGAACAACTGTATTAAGAATTTACATGATCATTGAACAATAAATATGAATAGTTAGACGGTTGTCGCTGACCGCCGCCGCCGCGCCGCTAGAGGGATTTTCCTTATACTAATTGGTAACAATAAACAAACTCGAATATTAGAGGAAAATGCAAACATGCCTAACGATATTAATTATTTTCAAACAGAACAAGTCAATAATAAAACTGCGGCGTTGTGTACCTACTGCGCAGATGTGTGTGTGTGTCTCGGGACACGACCGCGACACACACGAGAGGGCCGAGTGCGGAGCCCTGCCGGAGATGTTCTCACGCGGCGCGCGGCGCCCACGCGTGCACCCGACACCCTGCGAGCGGCGCCGGTACCAAGAACACGGCCCACATGCCTTGCCCACGGGGACCTAGCCCGGCAGCTCCACCGCCGCCACCGGCCGCCGCGCCACTCGCCTATCGCGTCCCTAACCAATTTGCTAAGTATGCTTTTCTTTCGAGCTCAAAAACAGTTTGTAAGCCCCACAAGCCACCTACACAAAAAACAAAGAAACGGTGTGTTGACGTATAATAACATTGAAAAACAGCCGCAACAGCTAATAACGCTATTAACGTTTTGTACACAGAGGGTCTCTCTCCCGGCCGAGAGCCGAGCGGCCGGCGTGCGCGCCGGTCCCGGTCGGGGCTCACGGGGCTGGGCCCGACTTCGACTGCGAGCGCACAAAAACGTCGTGGAGCGCAAATAACCCCGGGTTAGAGCCACAGAACATATTTGCACAACCAATTGACTACGTTTGGAGGGTTTGTTTGCTTTTGGTTTTAGAGTGGATGCCATAAATTAATCCAAGTGTGGGGATCGACAAACACTATGTTGTTAGCGCGCAGTGGAGGCTTGCGGGGGCGTGTGGGGCGTGCGGGGGGCGCGGGGCTCGCTCTCACTAGGTTAAGTGTCGGCGCACAATGCCAACGCGCGCGCAGGAAGTGCACGATAGCGTTACTCATTCGCAGAAACCACACAACGAAACGCACGATCCAGCTCTCTCGCATATAATGCTCTTACATACTCCTCGTCTAAGTAATATTACCTATTCACGTTAATATTTTCCACATTTTTCAAAACTACTCACAGATTGTAGGTACAGAGCTATAAGCTAAATACTCCCGACACGGTATGTCGTTCAGCCTGACTCATTACTAGTGCAGCAAACAATCCGTTAAGTAATTGATGTTTATCTCGGCAAGCAGAACTGTCAGCGAGTGACGCACACTATCTCACTACTACATTAAACTTATGTCTTTCATTGGTCTAATAACTCATGGTGGCGGCACCTCGAGAAGCACGCCACGAAATGTAATGATTCCATGCTGTAGTCGACGACCATGTAATAGTATTAAAAAAAAAAACTTAAAAACCTGCCTGAACTCAAACTCAAAGCATTTATTTCAATTACACCATTACAGGCACTTTTGAATGTCAAAACTGAAAAGCAAAAAACACGCACATTTTAAATTAAACAAAAGTTGGTTGGTTGGTTAAAGCAGGGGAACCCATTTGAATATCATCATCATCAGCCTATTATGTTCCCGAGAATTTTTAGTTTTTTTTTAATTACTTTTTTATTTTCCGTTTTTTAGTTTACACCGTTTACCTGGAGAGCCGATGCTCTTCGGTATATGCAGCTGTTATGTTGGGTTATCAATCAATAACGTGGAAGATTTCACAGACGATTTGAATTTATATTATACGATTTGTCACTTCGAGTTACTTTTAAATTTATAAGTTTTATGTTCGTATTTTTGTAATCACCTTTTAAAACCCTTCACTTTTACACCCCCCACACGATGGTATTGAAAGGAGAAAAAATTCAAGCGCCACAATATGGCGCCCAAGTCCACCATTTTTTAAGGGAACAAAGAAACGCACATACATACATACAGGTCAAACACATAAACCTCTTTTTGGGCTTCGACGTAGTCGGGTGAAAAAGTGACTTGTCGGAGATATTCCAATGGATGTTGCCGCTATTTAACGATTTCTTAAAAAGGAAGAGGTAATGTATTTGATTGACCAATTTTTTTCGTTTATGTTTTTTAGTACAGCGATTTCTATGTGATTCCTGGCCCGATTACGTGATTATTTTTTCATTGTGTAGATATGGCTGGCGCGGTGTCCGATATTCATTCAAATAACTCTGCTTGGGTAGTTCATGAAATCTTCTCCATTAAATACGTTTTTTGTCTTGCTTCTTTGTCGTTAAATTAATACTTGACGAGATCTTGTGTGCGATACATCAACTCAAAATGGCAAATAAAGTAAAAAACTTTTCGAAAAAATAACCGACTTTTTAGTGGTTTTAATGGTAGTCGGTATATTTTTTGTGTGTTATTCTTATTTGAATAAATAAAGTTAAAAAGAAAATAAAATCAAAAGAAACGCTAATCTATAGCAGTTTCCCAGATGAGAGAGAGTGGTGACACATGACACCGCTGGCAGGCTCAGCAATACGTGCACGAACCTAGAACCACTCATGATTGACATGATAAATGAAATATCAGACAAGTTCATGTCGGACTACGCACAGTGACGGGTTCCGCAGTCGGCAGTTCGGCACAACTGTACGCATGAATTGTTTGTGGTTTTTGTAAAGGGCCACGCTGTAAACATGGATAGTGACCAAACCGTGGTCAATATTATAATAACAAGGTAAGTTAAGCTTGTGAGAAAGCTTTATAAGCTACACTCAATATTTAGTGCTGTTCCTATATACATACACAGTTACAGACATACGTAGGTAGTATAGTACGTGCAACATGTTGTGCTGGCTCAGCACTCGGCAGCCGCTAGTGTTCGGTGCGGTCGGTGACGTCACGCCGGACGGCCACATCCTGCTGTCCTCACTCCTCACCCCCCTCCCCCCTCATCCCGCACCACACACACGCCAGCATCCATCTACTTATAACAACAACTGTGTTTTATAGTAGCCAAAGTAAAAAAATACTTTTGTCTGTACTAGGCACCAATTATGAACTTTTACTATCCGGTTACCTACGGCGCGGCGTCGGCAGTAGGCAACAGTCGTACGTACTGATGTGCCTACTGCCTACTGCCTGCTGCCTGCTGCCTGCTCACCGATGCTTCTACTATCTGCACCTGCCGAGCTTACCCATTGTAGGTAATTATTATCATTTGAAACAATCAATATATAATTTCGAAACGCCTAGTTGACGCTTCCCGTGACCCAAGGGCTGGCTTTTACTTAGGCCAGAGGCTAAGTGTTGCCATACAACGTGGCAACGCCGCCAGTCTCTTGGGCACATTACCAGCTGACAGCGTTGAGGAGGAGTTTTCGATGCCCTTTTATAGTTTGTTGTTAGTTTATTTATTTTAGTTTAATAGTTTTTAATTATTAATGTATATACACTCGGTTCCAAAAATAACGGGTCAGTCACATAAACCCGAATATCTCCCGAACTACGTATGCCATCCTAATGAAAGGAAGACTGTTCAATTGAGAATTTAATTATAAAGATAAAAAATAAAATAAAACTTAGTTGCACCCACAATATTAATTTCTAAATTAAAAAAAAACTAAAGTAGTCATATTTTTCTTAAGATTACATTACATTTTTATGATTGTTTTTTTTGCTGTTTTTCATCACTTTCTTCATTTAATACTTTGTATTGCCTCCACGAGCTCTTCTGACAGCTTCCAGGCGATTAGGCATGCTGTACACCAAATTTCGGAGCCGGAGCTGAGGAATTGAGCTCGGGAAGTGTGATTAGTGGGGGGTTTCGACTTTTCACGCATCTCTGAAGCTCGTCCCAGGCGTGCTCGATCGAGTGCTCGATCGAGTTTTTTGTGGATGCAACTAAGTTTTATTTTATTTTTTATCTGTATAATTAAATTCTCAATTGAACAGTCTTCGTTTCATTAGGATGGCATACGTAGTTCGGGAGATATTCGGGTTTATGTGACTGACCCATTATTTTTGGAACCGAGTGTAGTTACTTTATCCTAATAAATCTTATTTCTTGATCAGAAACATGATTATTAAATGTTTCTTGATCTGGAGCCAGTGGTTTAGATTATACACAAGCGAAAAAATAATCACTTGTCTCATATATAACTTCTCGACCCAAATGTATGGAACAGCAGACAATTTTTTCGGGATTACGATATTGGTGCCATGGAGAAAGTTCAAGTCCAGTTTGATGCGTGACGGTCCGAATGACATGGTCATGGACACTTAAAATATGAGCACAATTTTCTGGTACACGCTGTAGACTGTCTAGCAATGGAGAGCTCCTCTTGTAACAACATGACACAACAAACAACACAAAATATGAGCACAATTTTCTGGTACACGCTGTAGACTGTCTAGCAATGGAGAGCTCCTCTTGTAACAACATGACACAACAAACAACACAAAATGTGCAACTACTTATCTGTGAACTCTCCATGCCCAGTGCCCATACAGAGAAGGAACACAAGTTCTTAGTCAGTGGTGCACCTGCAGGGTGTCGGCGGGCCCTTCACGGAGCCGGCAACCAAGCATGCGCTTACATCTAACTAAGTAACCCTAGGCTAAAAATATTGCTGAGAAACGCCTTTTTTTCAAGGTGAAAAGTCATGTTTTACGGTAAAACTTAACGTAGTACACTAAAAACATTGTGCTGATGGGTGCTTTGAATAGTAAACGGGTCATGGAGGTTATTAAAGTAAAGTTATCACCTTACTGTATTAAAAAAAAATGGAAAAATTTGGAAATTTGACCTCTAATAATATTTCCGTAACTAGAAGGTTCCCAGGTATGATCAACTACAAAAAATAAATGATCTCAATGACGGAAGCCATACGGCTTCGTTAAGACTTAAGGGTATTTTTACGCCCTTTGTATTGCTACGGTGGACCACGAAGTACATAGCGCTTAATGATTAGAGGGCAACGTGTTATTTGGTTTCTACACTAGAAATGTCTCATTAGCACCCCAGAGTTTAAGTTGGCGGTTCGTTGCTCCGGCGCCTGCGCCTGATACCTCTGCTCGTGTCGGACGGCCGCCCCATCAGACTATAAGAGTGAGGGTTGAAAGCGTGCTCATAATATCCTCCGCACCATCATGTTGAGATTGGCTGCCAGGATAATGGTCAGGAGGACTATTACATATTACTAATTGAAACAAAAAGCGCCTACCTACCGTCTTAAAATAATCACTTGAGTTGTTGTTTCGAAATGTCAAACAAAATTAAAATTAAAATTTTGTTTTAATTGTATGTGTACCCAGTAGAGAGCGTACAATGTACATATGTAGGTACTCGTTAGTAGCTCAGTTGAAGTTGACTAGAATTCGGCCAATTAACGCAGCGGAGATAACGCAACTCAATAACAACTGAACACGAAAACAACAAGCAGAGCGGCCTGTACTGATTATAAACTATTAAGCCATCATTTTTTTAGTGCGAGAGAGAGACGCAGCGACAGATGATCGATAGCACCATCCCTTTTTCACAATGAAATCATCTGAAGGAGCTTGGGAAGTGACTCCGCACTAGTGCCGCTCGTCTTTTTTGAATAATGTATATATGCGAATACTTGTACTATATCCTACTAACATTATATATATTATGTACGTGCGAAGGTTTGTGAGGATGGATGTTTGTTAATCTTTCACGCGAAAACTTCTTACCGGATTTGGATAAAATTTAGCACATGTATAGTTTATAACCTGGATTAACACACATGATACTTTTTATCCTTATATTATGACCCTATGGGACAGTTATCGATTCATTGATAGTTATGGTTACCTCTCATAAGTTCGAAAAATTTTCGACCGAATTTCATTTAATCTAAAACTTTTCAACTATTATCGTTTTGTTTTTTTTTACTTCATCGAAGTCACGTCTGCCACTGTATCAATTGTCCTAATATCAGTTATATTTTTTTCAATACTATTAAAGGCCCCGCGCCTACGCGGGCTTAAATTACACTCTAGGGTTAAGCCAGACAAGACTACGTGAAGTCGGTTTTGCAGCGATTCGTTTCTGTCACTAATAAATAAATTAATAATTATTTATAATTTTGTAGTATACGAGTAACATATTGACTTTTTAGGACACAACTAGCTATAAATGTGACTAAATAATATTCCGTAAAATGTTGTTTCAGTGTGGTGAAAATATGGCAAATATATCATTTGGCAAATGAAAAAAGTTCAAAAGAGGCTTCAGCCAATAGCAAAAAGTTATTTTGTAAATCGACGAAATATAGTTCGGTAAAATAATACTTATGACACATGATACTTCAATGATCTAAAACAAGGTATGTCAAATAATGCATATAGCAAAAAAGACGTTAAAACTTGTGTTTAAAAAAAAAAAGCTTGTGAAAAAATTGGAACTTGGACCCCCAATATCTCCGGAACTAGAAGGTTCCCAGGTATGGTCTCAAACAAAAATATCGCAATTATGGGGAGAACAAGTATCTTTCGGTTTCGTTATGGGTATTTTACACCGTTTATACGGCACTTATAACAAAAAAAAATATGTTCCGGCTTATCCCCAAAACGGTTGGACCGGTTTTGATGGAACTTTTACTGCCAGTTACTCTGACTAGAGTAACTCAAGCAACTAGAGTAACTTTAGGAAGTTACTCTTAATAACATTAGCTAACTGCCAGCTTTTATTTCTAAAAAAGACTTAAGGTTTCGTACAAAACAATTAAAACCCTTGAAATTATTAACAAAACCCAATTCAAATAAGGATATGCATATTTTTTTAATACCTAGTAATTTCACGCATACCAAGGTCGCGGGCAACCGCTAGTATTAATATTAAAAGAAGATCTATGGGTGTTATCACGTCAGTACAAACAATTTCTGTATACTTACGAGTATGTACACCGAGTTACTATATAAGAAAATGTTCTTTTACAGCGAACCAAAAATACAATGACATACTTTTCATTCATAAAAATTTTAACGATGAGGTAAATTATGAATTTATGATATACATATGCCTATATATGACAGTATATCTTTTTTCACGGTCTGTTCCTTTTATTTCTTCCTAGATTGAAAATTCAAAGGGGATGAAAATTTGGATGAAAGTTCCACATTGTTCGTAGCGCTGCCGAATCCGATCGTAGCGCAATCGCTACGCAATGTAAACGTAGCACTGCAGCTGCTCTACGCACCGCTGTCGTAGTGCAGCCGCTACGCAATCCAGTCGTAGCGCAGCTGCTACGCAACGTAATCGTAGCGTGGTCGCTACCTAACGCGGTTGCTTGCTACGCTACCGCTACGAAAACCAGTCGTACCTGTCTCTAATTTAATCTACTGTCTATCTCTTTGTCGTATGATTTTAGTTTTTATTGATCGTTATCAGTGATCAGCATTATGTTAATAAAGTTCACAGTTGTTTTCAACAAGCATTGCTGTTTTCTATATCATTATTATTTAAGTCTGGGCAGTGTTAGTTCAGGTATGTATGCCTACTTGTACGGTATGTCATTCTTAATAAAAACCGTAATTTGGTCATTTACCTCAAGGTCTCCATTCGTATCAGTGACTTATGTACTGAGCAGACAAGTAACATCAGTAATGTGAACATACATAAAGCAGCGAGACGCGCATCGCGTCGTTATTGTAGCAAACCGTACAGTTATAAATAAATTAACAACAGTTAGCGCGACCGCAGCCCCGCGACCGCGGCCTTATCGCCGAGAGACGAGCGCCAGCCCCCCCCCCGCCACCGCGCCGCCACCCGCCGCCGCCCGGGCCCGTACAGAGACACGGCGAGGAGTGAGGACTTGAGGAGTCGAGTAGGCAGCACACGTGCAACAAGGCACTGTTGTAACAACGGCGTCGCTGTGCTTCGCACGTGGCCAGGTGGCGGCCGCGGGGCCTGCGGTGGCCGCGGCGGACAGTTCTAACTGTCCCCCATCCGTAAAACGATATTTAAAGATAATTCCCGGACTATGCTGAAGCAAAACGCTTAGGGACCAAATGTTTTGAATGTTGTAATACATGACTGTAGTTTCACACTCCCAGGATTCTCAAATTGTGGTTGGGATTGTCGAAACTGTGTCCTCCTCAACATCTGCCTAGCCTTGTTGCAACTATGTTGGGCTCAGTCTCCGGTCGAATCAGAAGCGGGTGACTGCAACCTGTACGACTGTCAAAGCCGCTGTAAGTAAATACCGCTATAAATAACAAGCTCATGGCCGCGACTTCGTATATTTATTACTTCCAAACTACCTATCTGCCAAACACATAACGATACTGTACGCGGTTTAGGTGTGATATTAGTGTGATAGTATATGATGATGATATGTACAGTTCCTACTTCTGCCCGCGACTTCGACCACGTGGAGGTCATTTAAGCTGTGAAAAACCACCATAAACGGTAATAGAGTGTAGCAGACCGCCGGCGCGGCGGCGGCGGCATACGCACATTGGAACAGGTCTCACGCAGAGCTTGTGAAGGTTAGACTGGAGCTATCACCGCTGAGCTATACGTTCGGCACGTGCTCGGCGCGGCCAGCAGCGTGCAGAGACAGCACGTCGGAATGCTACGGAGCGGCCGCACGTGCCGCGGACGTGCCGATGTGCACAACACACGGTTCTTGCCTCATCGCGCATCGCAGCCAACAGCAGCCGACATTGATACCACACAACTACAGATTTCACGTCAATTACTCATCAATTCTTTATTTTATTGACCAAGCTAACTAGCAGCACCTTCAGCTTCGGAAGTGTCCACCAGTAGTCGAAAAGACATGTCATCGATAAGTCTGGAAAAGAAGCTGTTAAAAAATAACTGTTGAAGGTGCACTGCTTACGAGATTACGAATAGAATGTAACATTCACGGATATCAACGGTTTGTAAACAAAAACCAATTGTTGTAATGAATGTTTCACATGTATGCAATACTAGCGGCGTCAAGGAGTTTCACCTGTGTAGTTCCCGATCCCGTGGGAGTACGGGGATAAAATATAAGTTACTCGCTGATAATGTAGCTATCCATTGCTAAAAGAATTTTTCAAATCGGTCCAGTAGTTTTTAAGTTTATTTGTTACATTCAAAAATACAAAGTTTTTTTAGACGTGTTAATTGATGGATAAGCGTGATTTGCAGCAGCCAGAATCGTTTGCTCACGAAGGAACTCCTAAACGGTAAACAGCAAGCGAGGTATTCGCGGTGCTAACATTTTTGAAGAGGCTATTACATTTTATATTCGTAGAAGAACTTCAGCAGCATCCGTAGATAGTAAACTTAACCCTTACAAATTCATTTTTACTTGCACCCTTCTGTCCCTTCCCCCCCCCCCCCTATCCTTGCTCTGAGACAAGCATATGACTACTGACAGGATCAACTGAGGAATTTTGTGTATGCCGTAACGAAATAAAATTATGGTTTGAAAACTAAATATTCACGTTTTCACGATTGAGTCTCGCAATGCTATTTCTCGGCACTGCCTCTCCATTACGGAAGTGGGTAATTTACGTGGCTGCTGTCTTCGTTGGATATGAATACCATTTCGTATGCTCGTCCTCCGGAATCGAACCCTAATTCTACTAATACCTGCAGTCACAGAACCTATGATCGACAGTTTATAAAAACACTTCGGTTATACAATCAGCAAAGTTATTCAGATTTATATATGACTGTATTCAGACATGACATGACTTTATCATTATGCAATCATAAAGTAATCAATCAACAAACTAATAAAGATAACAAATTAAATTATCAATCTAAACTCTCAAATTTTAGAGAAAATTGAATTGTATTATGTTCAAGAACTGATGAAAATCTCCAAATTAGATTATTTTAAATGAAATTTCAATTTCATACATTTTAAACTTTGCAATTCCGTAAAAAAAATTAACAGAAAATTTTAATTTTAAAAGTATGGGCAGAGGAGTCCCATGTAATAATAATATGGTGATTATTATTATTGGATGAAATGGTTAGATTACGAAATAATTCATAGAACGACCTGATAATCTGTTTTCACATATTGATATGATACGAGTAGTCTAAAAGCAAAGTTTTCGTTACTATTTAATTATCATCGTTAAAGACAAAAAAACGTGGGGTGCTAGATGTCATTGTTCTAAATATTTTATTGACGACATTAGTTAAAGTAAAGTCATCATTATTATATACCATAACCACGCTTTTTACTATAAAATGTTATTCTTTTTTTTGAACTTATAGAAAATTATAATTGAGCTATGTAGTTACAAAAGCGTGTTTGTTTTAGTTTTTTTCCAACTAATATTTTGTTTTTGAGTCAGAACTTTGAGATGAATAAAAAGTTTTAATATTTTTCACTTTAGCATATAATCGTTTTGGTGTTATACATGTACACCTGATATGTATTCTCTAAACGATTTTTATATTCCAACACGATACTGACTCAGACTTTCAGTGAAGCAGAGAGTACCTACACCCCCTTAAGTGTCCCATAACAATTAAATATGAACTGAAGACAATATTATGATCGCACGTATTGACTTCGTCGAGAACATCTTCCTTTGTTTTCCGTTGGCCTAAGGCGATGAAAGGTCGAGCAAGTGGCTCAATCAAGCCTCAAGGTAAGACGACCTTGGCAAGAGTAAAGTGAAACGAGCACGCAAGACTGTCAGACGCATTGCAAGACAGGCAAGACTGTCAGACGCATTGCAAGACAGGCAAGACTGTCAGACGCATTGCAAGATAGGCAAGACTGACAGGCGGTACAATCTGTCCTACTTTACAAAACCCACATGCGATGCGCGGATCCTACACTAGCCCCCTTTACGTTTACGTTATGTTGGCGAAATATGTAATGAGCGAGACAGCGGACTCGTGCGCATCAGGCTGGATTAATGCTCTGGACTAACTAGCACGCACGATCTCGAACAGCTGCCAGGAGTAACGAGACTGCCGGGAGAGCTGGACTCTTATGAGGACAACTGTGCGACCGACTAGTAGGAAGCAAAGCTCTCCTGGGCTATTGTAACACCTACTACTATTTATTTGAGGTACAGAAATTATATTTCTGAAGTTGAGTTGGTAGTTTTTTTTTTTTTAAGTATGGAAAAGTTCTTACAAGCTTAACAAAACTGTAAGTTATAAAAACAAATTAAAACATTTGATTCTGACGAGGAACATGTCGATCACCCAACAGGTAAGGCTTAGACTACGACCCGTGTCTTGCACTTTGTAACAATTGAACTAAAAATAGAATGCAAGCGAACGACGCGACGTTTGACAAAACGTCAAGTAATGTGTAGCGCCATTAGCTGCGGTCGCGGCGTCACCAGGCTGCGCCCGCGCACCTCGCACTCCGCTGGACGTGACAACGGTAGGCAGGAACTAGCTGAGTCTGATAAGTCTGTACTAGTCTTGTCAAATATTCCGCGGTTAAAAATGTTAAACGTAAGTAGAGAAGAACATAGTTCAGCTGTGCCAGGAAGCACAAGTGAAAGCAACTATAGAGAATTGTGTACTCACCCGTCGACGTGATGGTGGTGGTCGTGCGAGTAGGGTGGCGGCGCCGGCGCAGGCGCGTAGCCCTCGTAGTGGCGGAAGTCATCGCGGCGCTCCGGCGACGGGCTGAGGTCGGGGCTGCTGCGGCGTAGGTACACGCCGTCCGTGGAGCCGGCTGGCGTGCCCGGCGTGCCCGGCTTGAACACCTCCTCGAGGTGCGCGTAGGCCTGCATGTCGCGTGCGTGTGCCGCCGCCGGCCGCAGCTCCTGGTAGCTGCGCGAGTGGGACGGCGACAGCGCGGGGTGGGCGTAGCCGAACGGCGGCAGGCGGGGCGGGCTCTCCGCGTCGCCGCCGCTGCCCTCCGCGCCGCACTCCGCCTCGCCCTCTGCGCACACGCACACACCGTTACTCCACACCGGCACACAGGCGCCGCGCGGCACCGCGATTGGTGCTCGCGACGCCACCGCTTTATTTGTGATCATCCGAATAGATAGACAGCGGAGCGAGCCACCGAGCGCCGCTCGTCCGCCCCGCGGCTCCCACTGGCACACTACTACATAACAATCAACACCGTACTGGCGCACTATACAACGTTTAGTATGTAGCCCGCACTACTTCTGAAATTTACTCGTTAGTGTGATGATTTTACATTACGTATGAAAAAATGCAGTTATCAACTAGATTCACGGTGACAATGGGTCAAAAGGTACGTTTATTTACTAATAGGTACCATGAGCTAAAGGTACCTAATTAAGCTAATGTTGAAACGAATGCAAGTAGGTACCCACTTATATTTAATGGTTAGCTAATAGCATCAACATCATTAACATTCATCTACACAAACAAGCTGTAGCGCACGTTGAAACTGATGATGATAACTTTCATTCATGTAAACCTAATGTCACCTAGACTACGAGTATATACTGTAAGAAGTGCACCCAACTTCGCTGAAACTGAATTTCTATGTATATATAATAACCTGTAGACCCTAAGAATGAAGAATAATATTATAAATATTGAGTAGCTTTGATGGGATAGGGGATTTAGTAGGATTCACGTTTTGTAACGCCCGTTTAGGTCCCTAAGCATTAGGTACATAAAATGTGGTAAAAGAGTAAAACATAACATAAATATTTACTCGATTTGCATCGCCATCCTACGTCCCTCTGGCCACTGCACTGAACGCTCACCTTTCAGACAGTTGTTGTTGACCTCTGCGAACAGCGCGTCCAACTCGAAGGATTCTGTCTTATGCCACGCATTGGGCCATGTGTCGTGCAGCATGCTGGTATATATAGTTCACTCATTCACTGTTTAACTGTACGGAGCGCGTCGTGGCGTGTGGCGTGTGCGCGCGTCGCTGGTCGTGCGCTGACTGACGCAGTGGCGGCCGGCGGCTGCGCGCGCGCATCACTCCCGCCACGCACCCCCACATCTACATGCACCGCCCCTTTATATTATTTTCACTATTTTTGGGATAGAGCGAACACTCCCCAGAGTTCGCTCCTATTGAGGGAGCCCGAGTACTCTTTGTTTATTTACTTGTGTCATTGTACAACCACAAGCCGTCTATTAACTTCTCAGATCGCGGCTCCATAATGAAGAAACAGATTTTTTTATTATTACCTTATTAGTTGGTACAGAAAATAAACACATAATTGGGGCAACTAATTTATTTTCGCCGGCTACCTTGGCAGGAGTAGGGTAGCTGTAACTGCTGGAAGTAATATTGGCAAAATAATAAAGTTCTTCGGATTGCTAGGGGTTATTTTAATTTTAGCCAATGATAAACAACATTCAAATGTATCATGAACTTAGGAAAATGATGAATGAAGATGGGGGTGTGCGGGGTGCGGTACATGCAGCGCTGATGCTGCTGGCGCAGGCATCGCGAGCGCGAGGAGCGCGGTGTGTACTCGATCAGCTGTGCGGCAGCGTGGGCGCGGTGGGCGCGGGCGCTATCAGCCGGAGATAAGCCGCTATCAGCACGTGCGCGCCGCCGCCTCCGCGTCTTATCTGCACAACATCTCCCGACCTACGCTACCGGCGCACCGGCGCACCGGCGCACCGGCGCACCGGCAGCCGGCACACTCGCACGGTCACCTCGCCACACGCTGCAGGCCCTCTAGCTCCAAGCCACTGTTTACGCTTGCTCTCAGTTGTCCTAATCTCTCGATCGAGTCGTAAACAAGCGTATCGGTTGACTAACCGCCGTCGAGGTGACGACGCGTCGCTCGTAGTTTTTACGAGTAGATTAGGATTGAGTGTTAGTGTTTCGCGTTACATTCATAAAGAGGTCCATCTGACACATGTGCGCGGCTACAAATCACGACAGACGTTGTCGTCTCCCGGGAATCTATAAATTTTATCGTATTAGCAGTAAAAGTGCTGTAAATCGCTTAGTTGCCAGTTTTTCAACATTCCAAGTATCCGCGAAACACATGAAAACTATAAAAAAGTGTTGTGAATGACAGATCTGTCCGGAGCCCGGGGTGTCTGCCGGGCCCCGGGGGCGTCGGGTGGGCGCCCCGCCGCGCGCCGCAGCAACATAAATAAACAAGTCGTAACAAGCCATCATCGTTAACTGATTTACAGTGTCGCTTGTTGTGCGGACACCATTGTGTTGTTGTCAGACATGATCGGCTGCGACAACAGCGCAGAGAGCGCGCCTCACGCGCACGTGGCACTGTGCACATCTATACATACTTCATTATGATACACGTACCTAACTGACTTCATCATTATACTAGCTTTTGCCCGCGGCTTGGCTCGCGTCAATTTAGAATTTGACAATCAATTTCAAGTACTCTGCTTGTAATAATATAATTCAATCATAATTCGAAAGACATGTGGCGCTATCTATTATCATAAGAAAGTTATTGTTAATTTCTTCGGGATTAGTACTTTTTTTCGGGATGAAAGGTAAGTTACAAAATTTGGTACTATAAAAGTCCTGAGAACGCTTTACAACGTGCTAACCTAGTGTTCATGATTAGTACTATAATGATGTTGTAAACGTTTACGGAACCCCAAAAACGCCCTAGCTTTGTCACTGATATATTCTATAAACATTACATAAAGGTACTCATGGTGATAAATCAGCTGTATAGTTGAAATGTAAAAGTGTCGAGAAACGCTTATTTGTACTAAAATAGTGTTATCTGCAAAGTTTATGTCACAAAATTGCACTATAAAAATAACCAAAATATGTTTATTTGCAACATAAACGATTCCAGTGATCTTTTTATCACACGTCGGTCGTGAGTGTTCCCCAAGAAAACAAAATAAATCAACTTATGTCATTTGCCATTGTTGCTTAACGTAACATGTAATAAAAAGGACATACTACAAAACATTTATGGACCGTAACTCAGCCATATCTAGCACTTGACAAAAAAATTGTACCTATCGATAAAATCACTATGCTGATTTCACAATGCGCCCTTTTAACTTTCGTGTTATAATTAAATTTAAATTAACATAATAAGAAGTATATACTATCGCTGCTATCGTTTGCTGCTACACATTGGCTCCAGCCGTGCTGCTAATGTGCTATCATGGCACAAAACAGCAGCCATATTTTCACCGAATCAGGGTTTCGTTGTCCAAATATAAAATCAAAATTTTCATTGTATGGAGTGGCATTAAATGTACACTGGGGCATAATTTGGGATAGGATAAATATGTACCTAGAAAACTTATGTAGTTATCATTTTTTTATAAATTCCATACGGAAACGAGATATTATTTATAACCATAGTTTAAAGATGTATTTAAGTATAATTCTCAGTTTTAATAATTAGTTTCTATTCTAAACACAACTTTAGGTATTTTCCAGTTTCTCGTACGAAATTACCACGAATGTGTAGCTAAAAAACAATAACTTGTGGTACAAAATAAATATTTTATATAGTACCATGTGCTATATTTTCAGTGACAGTCGACAGTGTGCCGCCATTTATGAAATAGTAGTGATATAATTGATACTGAAATGCTAGTATATAATTATCTAATTAGTCCATTAAGTATTAATTTAAGTGCTTTATGTTACGCTTTAGTCTTGTAGTAGTAACACTAACTCACTTGTAGAGCTATTTAGAATGTTATTTATTAAGCAACTGCACCAGGAGTCGTTATGGTACCATTTAGTACTATAGAAGAATTTTCATGACTCTAACAGAACTAACACCGTGGCGATGTTGAGGGATCTTTTAAGATGCTTAAAAGTTACGTAATGGTTTTGCAAGGTACTTTTATAGTGCAGATTGATTCTGTAGTAGTGTTTTCGCTACTGCTACAATACTAGTACTGTGGAAATTATTGTGACGCATTATTAGTGCAAACTAGATACATAAAAGTGTCAGTAAGGTCGTCTATAGTACTAAATAGTACCATCATTGCTTTTTTCATATCTATTACAGAGCACCACTTTAAACATTATTTTATATGGTCCTGTAAGCGTTCTAAGAGCTTAATTAAAGAAATAAAATGCTCTTTAATCTTATAGAATTAAAACGCTCTGTTAAAAACCTTTGAAGTACAAGCAGTCACAATGGTTACCATTACAGGCCTGCTGTATCACTCTTTAGTAATAAACCACCTTGGTTATAGAAGCTTTTGTTACTTGGGATACTCAATGTCCGTTTCTGCACACCTGACTACGTATATGCTAAATTTCAGGATGATCGCCTCAGTGGTTTAGGCGTGAAAAGGTAACCAACAAACTATAATATAATTATAAGTAAGGAAGTAAGGATTCTGCTTAGGCTCTTGACAATGATTTTGGCGTCGTCTCCAGGCTGACCAGGGGCAGCTGATGAGGTTCCTCACAAGTAAGGTACTGTAGAGATACTATGATGATAAATCGTTTTGGCAGCTGGTTACAACATCCAGAGACAATATATACAGTAAATATGCGTCTTTCAAGATAAACGGGTGCAGCCAGCAGACGATCAATGTGGAGCGACGAGCAATGTGGGCCTATCTGACCTCCATCAGATATGTACCGGGTAACACGAATATACCTATGTGGTACCTAAGACCGACTGCCAGATTTTGGTGAAAACTTAAACACTCCAACCAATTCTTTAGATTTTTGGAAAAGCAATTTGTTCAAGCAGATCATATTAAATACATACATAGATATTGGAAAAAAACGAGATATGTATTTTTGCACTATCGGATAATATCGCTGTTAAGAATCAAGTTCAGGGAAAAAATGTTAATGACAATAGGTACAGCAAACAAAAGAATTGAAACGGAACAGAACTAAAGGCTTTGTGTTAATTTCCCAAGAAAATAAATGAGTACGAAAGTAAAGTATTACGTAGGTAGGCAGGTGATACCAGCTCAGTAGCTCAGTAGCTCAGCGGTTCGTTAACACGTTGGGCTGATAGGAGCAGGATTGGACGCGATGAACCCACGTATATGAAGTAAAAATCACAATCAGAATTTAATTGCGCAAAAGAGCGATATTTAAGCATTTTATTTGATTTTGTAACTGACATTGACAATATTGAGGCCTTTGCCGAGCTGCGGAAAAGTATGGGCAAGCTAAACAAAAAAAAACACAAATAAAATTAAAAGTTAATATTTTGACGGTTATTTTCGATGCAGTTAGCAAGGTGATTGCACCCTCACACATCACCACAGTAATTAACCACTACTGATGCTCCTGCCTGAACCCTTCCCGGAGCCGAGCCGAGTCCTACCTGTCCCTGGAAGCTAACCAGATCAGAAGTAGGCAGGGCTGTCTCCGAGGAAGGCTAATGAGTTGTTCGCGGAAGAGCGTGAGAACAGCGCGCGCGCCGCCTCATTGTGTGCGCGTGCGTAGGACCGAAGGTAGCTAATACCTACATACCGCGCCTCATTTACGGAACTACCAAATAAATGGAGATTATCTTTTAATCCTATGGACAGTATTATTTTATAGCGATGGACGTTACTGGAAGTAGGAAACTCATCGATGTCGTCACACATTCATTTTCAATAGGCTCATTACATAGGACTTAAACATAACTGACGAAATTAGGATGTACTATTAGGTTTACTTCTGCCGAACTCTTCGAGGTTTACAGGCGTGATGTTATGTTATGTTATGTTCTTCCTCCTAGGACCATGTTCAGTGGTATTGAGTAGCTCGGCAGTCGGCAGGACGAACATTCTCACCCGAGACGAAGCGACGGCCGCGCACACAACATGCTTGTTGTTACCACTATCTCCAGTTCATTTGCTAATTACTTAGTCATTTACTAATTAGTTAGTAGACGGACTGTATTTGAGCTGTAACATGCACGATCGTGAAAATGTCGAACAGCGGACATGTGAACAGAAACTGTTCAAATTATTTTTAATTTATTTTAATGAAAAAAACAAAACAAAGTTTAAAATTTAAAAAACTTTTCTTCGTCAGTGGTGACAGCTTCTTACTTGGTTTCACCATATCCGTCCGTCTGTCTGTCTGTCTGTCCGCAGCTTAGCTCAAAGACTCTATAGTACTAGAAAGCTGTAATTTGGCATGAATATACAGAATATTTACGCCGACAAAGTGGTAAAATAAAATTTCGAAAACTATTTTCTTTAGAAAATAGATTAAAAAAAAAGAAATAGAAAAAAAAATGGAATGGATGGAATGGAAATAGTTTTTTATTTTTTATTTTTCCTGTACACGTAAGGTAGGGATGATTTTTTTTCTCGTGTACCCCGTAGTGTTGTCGTTTGATAGATTTTTAAAAAATATTGCGAGTTGGTTGAAATAATTTTGCGATTAAGGGATTATTTTTAAAATATTAAGTTTTAAAGTGCTATTTTTTGTTAGACTCAAGTGTCCCCTCCCTCTACTAGCTAAACGGTTGTGTTTGGGTGTATGATAACATTTACAATAGTCACTATCCTATCACTATCACTATCACTACATCACTACATATTATAAAACAAACTCCGCCGTTTCTGTCTGTCTGTTTGCGATAAACTCAAAAACTACTGCAACGATTTTTTCATGCTGTTTTCACCAATGGATAGAGCGGTTTTCGAGGAAGGTTTAAGTATATGATTTGTTAAGTTTTTGTATACATTGGCTAAAATATAATAATATTTCCCATGGGTTGCGGGAACGGGATCAAAATTTCATGATTAGTTTTAGTCGCGGTAACTGACATCCACGCGGGCAAAACCACGGGCATCAGCTAATAGTATATATAATGAAATTAAAAGAAAAACTATCACAGCTAAGTTGGCTTTACAAGTTTACGAGTAATAGTCGACCAACTTATAAAATGTACTTGGATAACATATTTTCCTAAACATAATGTATGGGAGCATAGGTTTTTTAACTACAAATGTAAGTTTGTTTATTTATTATACGGGGTGTAAACAAACTCTTCACGAAGCCGTTAACCAAGCATTATGTACATCAAACCAAGTAATTTTACGCAAAAATGATTGCTGGGAAACGACTTTCTTTTTTTTGGGGTGAAAAATCACGTCTTACGATAGGACTGAATGTTACGCATTCAAAACATTGTGCTGATGGATGGATTAAATAGTACGGGGGTCATGAAGGTGTCTTAAATAAAAAAAATACATTAAAAAAAGGTATTTAAATAAAAAACTTGTGAAAACGTTGGAACTTTGATCACCAATATCTCCGTAATAGAAGGTTCCCAAGTATGGTCTAGAACTCTAGAACAAAAAACTGATCGCGATGACGGGGAGAACAAGTGCCTTTTGGCTTCGTTAAGAGTCTTTTTAACACCCTTTATTACAATAAAAATCACCGTTCAGAGGCAAATCGGACCGTAGGAAGCATCCGCATATTTTGCAACTACGGAACCCTACATTGTGCTTGCCCCGACACGCACTTGGCTGGTTTTTTTATTTAATTTGTCACCGCCCTGAAACTGTACTCCAATGTTTATGTTCAGGTGGTACTTACTTAGTGCCTGATCTTGCTCAAAACATCGACTTTATGTTGCATTCGGCGTTAGATTCGGCTTCGTAGAACAATGTGGCAGGCTCGCACAGTGAGCACAAGTTACTAGCGCTGCGATAGTGAAGCAGAACAGGATCGGCAGGTAAGCATGAGGCATTGTGGCTATTGTGTGGCATGCCTCGCGCATTCCCAGGGCGCTGACTCACCTGCAGGCGCCCTGGGCCCGGCCTGGCCTGCACCGGCGCACCCCCCTCAGGCCGCGTCACCCGCCTAATCATTAGCTGATGTTGTTTGTTCGCGGCCGTGCTTAGTTCTGAATACCGTTGTAATTGTCATTATAAACTAGTTCTCGACAGAGCTCCCGTTACATATTTGTTTTTCGACACTAATTAAGCCATCTGGATCCAAATAACATTGTGATTATTAACTAATTAAGTATTAATTGATCGTTTACAAAAGACTCGACTGCTCAACTTCGATTTGGGCATATTAAGAAATATTAAAGTCTACCATTGTTTCTACATTAATATGCGAGGAATCACTGAACTGAACTGTTTTCTTAGCATAGCAATGATTGATAGAAAGTAGAAGTAGCAAGTTGGGCAGACAACATTGTTGCCATTGCGGGAATACCCTGGATGAGGCTGGCACAAGAGCGTGGCGCTTGGCACAAACAACAGGACGCCTATACCCAGCGGTAGGGGACGTCGTCGTAGGGCTGTGCATGATGACGCTCATGAGAAGGAGCAATCGCTCAAGAGCATGTGGGCCCGTGCCTGTGTAGTTTCCTATCAGAGCGGACAACCAACTAATTAAAGGTCTATAGATAATATTTTCAGCCTTGTGCTAGGTGTAGATAATTCAGTTTTTTTCGATATACCTTTCTCGGTAGGCTTTTGAGTCCAGTATTTTAAACGCATAATAATTATTATCTTACCTATCGTATTGAATACGTGAACAAAATAAGAAAATATTGTTATATTGTCCTAAATCATGTGTCTGAATATACACGCGCTGACAAACCAACCATCACTCCGTGGCGAATCTACAGGAACCCTCCGAGAGTCCGAGAGGGCTAGGGCTACGGAGCCGTATCTTATCGTGGCACTAAAACACTATCTCTGCGTACCGGTGATCCAAAGATATTAGACAAGTGAGTGTGGCCCGCACCGGCCGCACCGGCCGCGCCGGGTGACTGGGTGAGTCGCTGTGACTAACAGCACGGGAATGCGCTCTATTCATCGAGCCAAATCTCACCCAATTTCACGAGGGAAAGTGGGGGGAGGGTCTCAGCAAATAACAAGAAACAGAGTAACATTGCGAGAAAAATAGGTTTAAGTTACTGTTTCTCCACCAAAATATGGCTGAATCCCACACAATGATGTTTAATGATATACAGGATGGATACGTTCAACGGGGCAGTAAGGCGAACTACCTTAACCGTTGCAGCTACACGAAAATTGTCTTAAGAGACTATCCATAAATTTTCGTGAAATTTTGATTACCATTCACAGATTTAAAAAAACAATTATTACAGTTAGCAAGAAAATGGCTATTTTACACAAAACATTTTTTTGATGTCAATCGATCCTGTTTCTTATACTGATCAAAAGTTTCTATGGAACTAACCATCGTTGGAGTACTAAAAAGTCAGAAATCGCAAAAAAGTAACCGTCTTCGTAATCATTTGTCTTTTTTTTTTGTATTTCAGTTTCTCAAATTCCTTCCCAGGACCTACAATGTTTTTTTTTATCCAAGATATTCCCTCAATGTCGTCTGCCCGTCTCGCCGCCGGACGGCCAACACTCCTCTTTCCATTCCTTGGACGCCACTCGGTCACAGCTTTACATCAACAACATACTTCTCTGTATTTGATCATTAATAGCGAAGGTATCGAATGGTGTAATAATAGTGTGTTTTTTTTTTCTAAATCAACGGGTTCGATTCCTGGCTAGGGATATGGGTTTTCCAAAAATCAAATGATGTATTTTGATGATTCTCATAGTTTAGAATTTGGCTATCTACGCGGTTACCTATCAAAAGTTCGAAATATATTTGATCGAATTTCATTTCACCTAAAACTTTTCTACTATTATCGTTTCGTTTTTTTTTACTTCATCGAAGCCACTGTATCAGTTGACCTATTATTATCAATTCGATTTTTTTCGTTAGTCCGACGTTTCATTTGGTCGAAAAACTTTTTACCGAAGTTACACTTAGCCGAAATGACATTTGTTCGAAGTATTATATTTCTGAACAATCATTATACCACTGTTTTAGTTACCATTAGCTGTGCCCGCGGTTTCGCTCGCGTGGGCACGTTTTCTTTTGGCATTATCAGGGAACATTACACGGGAACGTGAAGTCGTAGTATATTCCTAACGTCCTCTACAACATAATATACTAGTATAACTTGCAGATGATAATGATGATGTTACTGACTTACTGTTAATTTAAACTAAAACCTTTTAGTACATCTTTGGTTTAAGTACTAAATGACTCGTAGTCAATTTCTAGGGAGAATAAATTAGTCTAATAAACAAATAGATGCAATTCATGGTCAATGACAGGTCTCGACGCTGAGTATCCTTACAAAAAAAATAAAAAATCTAGCAACTGTAATGGCCCTCGTCCATCTGTAAACAGTTGATTATGAACACAAGTGGTTTTAAGTGATCCCTGTAAGAACCATGCAAACAAGCATCCTTGTCGGCATGCTGCGTGCTTGTTTGCATACAAGCAGTATGCAAGCGGCATGCAGTATGCAAGCAAGAACATTGAACGATACAGTTATCTTCTAGAGCTTTTGCAAGAGTTTCAACAGACTATGCCACCACATTATAAGTATTTACAATGTTAGTAGCGTCTCCAGTAACATATTGGCGTGGTCGATATTGACAGAACATCGTCTTAAACATGCACGCACAAGCACAAGGCAAGTCCAATACCTTGGTAATGTTGCTGTGTTGGCTTTCGTTTTTGTTAATGCTGAATTAAACTGTTCTCCTTGTTCTGTTTAACTGCTCTGTCCTGTTCTGTTGTTATGTGTGTCCTGTTTTCTGTGTTGTTTTCTGTTGTGTTGTTCTGTTCGTCTGGATTTGTGCCCGGTTGATGGCAATAGGCACGGCCCCTATTACATGGGACTTGAACATAACTGGCGAAATGTGGGTGTGTTATTAGGTACACCTCTGCCTAACCCTTCGGGGATTACAGGCGTGACGTTATGTTATGTTATGTTATGTTAACAGCTCTCCTTGGGGTCTTGGGCACACCAGCAAAAGTGGCGATATCGAACGCAGGACTCACACAGATGATAAGCACACCAAGTTGTAAGTTACAGTAGGAACCGTGTTCAAACAATAGAACCGGTCAAGTGCGTGAGTACATACCGAGACTGGAGAACATGTTGTTATCCAAGTACATTTTATGAGTTGCTCAACTTTTACTCGTTGACTTGTACAGCCTACACTGAGCCGTGATGATAGTTGTCCTTTAAACTTCATTACATGTATACACTACTACCGCGAGCCATTGTTTACATATCCAAAAACAAGACAACACAACTTTGAGCTGGCAAAGGGGGGGGCACCACTCTATCAAAAATTAAAGCTTATTATTTCGCAAATGTATCCCTGAACCGAAAAATGGTTTCCACAGAGCCACAATATTGAACGAACCATCCAAAGACTCCTCACACCATGGGATGGTCATAACCCATGCAAAATGGTACGAGTATCTAAATCAGTCTTATATGTATATATCAAGTTGTAATTAGGTAGGTACTTGAATTCAAGTAATTAAATATGCAAACATTATTCCTTTACATAACATAGAACCGTTAAACAATTCTAACTTTCCCAACTTGTTATAAAGTGGTAAATTGGGTGTAAGACTCTCTGAGCTACAGACAGACAGATGGACATGACGAAACTGCTATGTTATGCTATACCTCTATAGGGTATGAGGAGCAGTCCAGTCGCTTGGCCGTTGTGTGAGCACTGGGAACTGCAGCGGGGGGGGTGGCGCGGGGGTAGCGCCTGTCACCACTGGCTGAATGTAGCCGTATACGTACTGCACGTAGGTACTTACTAGCATTAACTAGAACGTCATCGTTAGCATGTTTGTGCTCAGTCGGTGCGGGGGTGGCGGGGGGGGGGGGAGGGGTGGACGTTTAAATAAATGGTGATATTAATACTTTTTAAGCGCAGAGGCCGGAGGTCGGCGGTTCAGCGTTATCAGCGCAGCCCCCGCCCCGCGCCCCGCGCGCGCGCCTCTCACCCGCTGCTAACATACAGGCGACTGTAAAAATAATTTAATGATCCACGCACAGCCGTCACACACTCCAGTGTCCACGACGTCGTGTCATGATGGCCGCCCCACAAGACGCGTCATCGCTCGCCCAACACTCCGTTCTGTCTACAGTCTTCCAAACCTTCGTCAACTCTTCTGAACTGGCTCCGTGGTCACAGGTTCGCCCTCTACTTGCTGTACCCTTTGGGTGCACAAGCCACACTTGTAGTACTCTCTTCGTGTCACGCGAAAGCTGTAAGTCAGTTGGGGCCTGTTGGGGCCTGTTGGGCTGGAACTGCTGGAAGAGGCATTCAATACCAAGAGGCGTTGTTTTTCTCTCAGGTCAAGTTTGTTGGTTTAGTACAAAACGTCGTATATAATCATACATACTCGTCACTACTGAAGAACTGAACTCGGCTCTACTCGATTGGAGTGGATATGATGGTATGTACACGGTGAGAGTCGGCAGAACTTTCGCCTTGAGCACGCACAGGATAACCAGAGGGATGTTAAATATGGCTTATATGGCCGAGATTCGCATTGTTTATATGGAGATAAAGAATGTACCGTAAACGAGGTGTAATTGTATAAATTACAGACAGTGTTTGAATTGTACATCACCCCTAGAAATGTAATCAGGATCGTTTACGGGTTTAGTAACTTTACATAAGTTGAACCATCACGACACAGATGAGTTTAGTTGAATTTTAACGGACCTCTAAAATAGGAGTAGTTTATGTCACTATAAACTTACGAGTACAAGAGGTAAGTAGTTAGTTTTTAGTCCAATATTACTATCAATATTAGCTATCGATTACTTGAGTTGCTACCGGTTATTTATTAGAGTAGTATGCACACAGTACTACACAGCCGCCATTATTTAACCGACTTTGTTCAAAAAGGAGGAGGTTCTCAATTCGGTTGTACGTTTTTTTTTTGTGTTTGTTACCTCATATCTCCGTCGTTTCTTAACCGATTTCAAAAATTCTTCTTTTATGTGAAAGGATATACTTCCCGATTGGTCCCATAGAAATTTCATCAAAATCGGTTCAGTAATTTGGTATGTTTTCACGTTAATTGCTATATCACGCGATGACGCCTGAAGTCTTTCATGTTTAATTTGACACACTTCCTGATTTCCGATTGAATTAAAAATTTGCACGTTTACGTATATCGCGTGATAGTACAATATATCGATGACATGGAGCCGATCTGATGATGGAGCTGGACGGCGGCCTTAGGAACTCCGTTATGAAACGACATAACCCCATCGAGTTTGGGCTCGTATGATTCGTTTTGACGAGTACTTTGTCTCTAGATGTTATCTAGGTTCTGATGATGAAGCTGGAAGGTGGCCATAGGATCTCCATGATAAAACGACGAAACCGCATCGAGTTTGGGCTCGTTTGATTCGTCTTAATGAGTAGTTTGTCTTTAGATAGTATCCAGGGTCTGATGATGGAGCTTGAAGGTGGCCATAGGATCTCCGTGATATAACAACGTAACCGCATCGAGTTTGGGCTCGTTTGATTCGTCTTAATGAGTAGTTTGTCTTTAGATAGTATCCAGGGTCTGATGATGGAGCTGTAAGGTCGCCTTAAGAACTCCGCTATAAAACGACAACCCCATCGAGTTTGGACTCGTTTGATTCGTCTTGACGATTACTTCCTTAAAGTTCTGGTTACAATACAAAAAAAAATTCATGATTAGAATTTGTGTGGTATGCTAAAAAGTCTACAACTAAAAGGGTAAAATAAAAAACTTTCTGCGAAAAAAAACCGACTTTGGTGATGCTAAGCTGAGGCAGGCACGCCGTTTGGAGGCGGTCGACCGGTCGGGATATGTTCTTCATTCGCTAATCATTACTAGCGGCTAGAAGTGAACGGAATCGTTTCTTGCGATACGTACCGTTCGGCTAGTCATTACACACGTATTAAAGCGTGTCGAAAATGTCACAGCTATTAGGTAAGTACGTACAAAGTGGAGAGGCGCGCACGTACGTTGGAAAGTTTTCGTGTTTTTGTTGCAGGCACTGACAGCGCATGCTATTGACGCCGCTCCTCAAGGTGCGGTCAAACCACCTGGACCGAACTTTGGACTGGCAGCAGACACCGAACTTTGGCTGATATTTCAGTACATTACCTGTCAAAGTCCGGTGTCCGGAGTCTGATCCAGTTGGTTTGTACGCGCCTGACAAGTGTATGCTCAAAACGTCGCACGCTCATGTCAGTCAGGCTGCTGTGTTGTTAGGAGCCAGTCTCACTGATAAATGTGTGCTTTGACGTCGCATGCTCATGTCAATCAGTTTGCTGTGTTGTTAGGAGCCAGTCTCACTGACAACTGAGTGCTTATGACGTCGCATGCTCATGTCAGTCAGTCTGCTGTGTTGTTAGGAGCCACTCTCACTGATAACTGTATGCTTTGACGTCGCATGCTCATGTCAGTCAGTCTGCTGTGTTGTTAGGAGCCAGTCTCACTGAGAACTGAGTGCTTATGACGTCCCATGCTCATGTCAGTCAGTCTGCTGTGTTGTTAGGAGCCACTCTCACTGATAACTGTATGCTTTGACGTCGCATGCTCATGTCAGTCAGTCTGCTGTGTTGTTAGGAGCCAGTCTCACTGAGAACTGAGTGCTTATGACGTCCCATGCTCATGTCAGTCAGTCTGCTGTGTTGTTAGGAGCCACTCTCGCTGATAACTGTATGCTTTGACGTCGCATGCTCATGTCAGTCAGTCTGCTGTGTTGTTAGGAGCCAGTCTCACTGAGAACTGAGTGCTTATGACGTCCCATGCTCATGTCAGTCAGTCTGCTGTGTTGTTAGGAGCCACTCTCACTGATAACAGAATTGACTGTGTGCTTATGAGGTGAGGCGACTACTTGTTATACTGCGAGTAGGCCATCCCTAGACATTTGATTTCAAACACAATGTATCGTTCCTGAATAAATTGAATTGAATTTCCATAAACGATATTGTGCAGCGCCCACTACCTACTGCTTGTGTTCCATCCAATAGGATCACGAACAAAACTTATTGTAGAGTGGTGCCGTAACCAATACCTACAGAGGTCAGGCTGTTATGTTTATGTACTATAAGGACTCATGTGAATGCGTACATGCATAATTACAACGACTAGCAACAACAGCGAAGTGTCGCAATTCTACATATCAATCAATCGAGATGAACAGCACGTAACGACGCACTCGCGGTTCAGAAACGTGTGCCGAGCCGCGCTCTCCCCGGCCATCGGCACGTCCACACGCACCGGTACGCGCAGTAAGCGGCCTTAGGAACACGAACACCGAGTGCCGCCGTCCGCTGCCGCCTCCGCCTCCGCCTGTGCGCCCGCTGTGAGCGGAGAGCCGGGGAGCTCCGGGGTCGGCGAGGGCGCCGCTTATCGCAGACCGCGCCCCGCGCCGCCGTGTCCTCCCCCGTTCACAACGATATTTACATTGACAGACACAACTCACAAACTGATATCATCACACCGATAAATTTTGTACAGATTATTATTATAAGTTTTAAAATTGAGCTCGATAAACACAGCAGCGGTTTACGTCATTTCACCACTGACATCGATAACTCGCTCTTGTAGCTGTAGGTAGGTTTTTTAAGTTTTCTTGCTCGTTTTCCGCCGTAAAGCCGACGCTTTGTTCCAGATCAGGATCCACCAGGTAGACTCTTCTGAACTTCATCATCATCATCATCAGCCTATTAATGTTCCCACTGCTGGGACACAGGCCTCCTCTCTTTGAGAGGGAATGGGCTATAATCCACCACGCGGGCCCAGTGCGGATTGGTAGATGTCACATGTCTTCGAATTTTTGGTTCTAGGACATGCCGGTTTCCTCACGATGTTTTCCTTCACCGTTTTTGAGAGCAGTGGTGATGGAATAAATTACACAAAGTAATGCGCCTGCCTGGGTTCGAACCCACGACATACTGTTCGTAAGTCGGGCTCGCTACCACTGGGCCACCGCTGCTCTCCTGAACTTACAGAACCAAATTTCCTAAAGTTTTTTTTTGTTTATGTCTATAATTTAACATTAGTTCCCTGTAGCTATCTACTAACCAAGTGGAAGAACCATTTGGTTAGTATTAACATTCAACATTTCAATATCATAGCCTATTTAAGGAAATTTCGAAACGCCTAGTTGACGCTTCCCGTGACCCAAGGGCTGGCTTTTACTTTGGCCAGAGGCTAAGTGTTGCCATACAACGTGGCAACGCCGCCAGTCTCTTGGGCACATTACCATCTGACAGCGTTGAGAAGGAGTTTTTCGATGCCCTTTTATAGTTTGTTGTTAGTTTATCTATTTTAGTTTAATAGTTTTTACATTTCAATTCAATCCAATTAACATTTTATTTTGTTGACTTGGTCGCCGAAACAGTGTATTAAGAACCATCCACAAATTTGAATTGAAGAAACAAAACAATCGAGAGCAGAAAATGAATCATTGACCTAAAGACAAGGCGAAGTTGCTCGAGTCCCTGGTCTTCTGGTCACGCACGGGAGCTTGTGGAGTATACCTCAAGGATACCATTAGCAGTCGGCACCAAGAAATGACGCCGAGCACGGAGCGGTCACGACTGCCTGCGAAGCAGTTCATCAGACGAAGTGGTGACCGCTGCTACTGCCGGCTATACCTAATGGCTGCTTGCTCTTATGGTTACCTATTATTGCACCACTGCAGCACTGAAAGAGAGTGCTCTTTGTACTCAAACCTATATGATAGACATTACATACCGGCATCGTGTACACTCTCTGAGTGTTAACGCTACGTACTGCATCAATGATCAGAGAGCCGGTCTCAACGTCCGCTCGTCCACTGCTTCTCATCCAACTTACTCGTGAGGGCATAGAGAAGTATAACGAGGAGTAGTCGCCGGTCACACTCTGGTCACCATGACGATGAGGAAAACTTTAGTTGATCGAAAATTTTAATGAGTACATATTATCTGTACTGTAGTAGTACTCTATACTGTTTTTGGGAATGATTAAGTACGTATGTATGTAATGTAAGCTTCCTGAAAATGGTTTTAAGTAGGCTCATGTTCGTACATTCAGCTCAGCTCAGCCGCAACTACATATTAGTAAACGTAGCAAGTATGACACGGTTGAAAAAATGTGCGTGTACGCCGCGTTATCAGTTAGCACCGGAAGCAGCGCACGCGGGCGCGCGCAGCACCGCGCACCGCGCAGTGCCGGAAGTGACAGCACTGTGCGCTTCAGCACTACTTTACTATTTATTGCGCTGATGCGGTTAGGACTCGGATACCCTAACACTTGAACAGTACTACTTATTGTACGACGATAATAACCATAATGAATCTGATTCAACCACGTTTGTAAGTGTTCGGACACGCAGATTCATAGGAATGAAGGTAGTGCAGGGAGGAAGCGCGCGGCGAGGCGGCGGCGGCCCGGCGCGGGCGCGGGCGCGCAGGTGTGCCAGAAAGCGGGTCAGCGGCGCCGGCGCGGTCAACACTCGCTAACAATAACAAGGAAGCGGCTTCAATCCACGCTCGCGGCAGCGGCAACACACCGGCGGCGGCGGCGGGCAGCGCGCGAGCCGCGTGCGACGCTACTGTCGCCGCAGCGCCGCGCGCACCGCTTTATCTAATCGCTGCAAGATAAACCTCTCCGACTCCCGCGTGTCTCGCCAGACTCCGTTCAGGACTCTCCGCACCGTTAGGACTTGGTCTACAGCAACTGGTGCACGCCATATAAAACATGGTGGCGGACGTTCAGCGATAAGAAACGGCGAGAATCGAAAGGTAGGAAGTCCGCCAGAGCGCAAGGCGACTGCGACCCTGCGCCCGCGGATCTCGGCAGTAAGCCGCACGCACTGCACGCACGCTCAACTGAGCACGTTCGTCATGAACCTAGGCTAGATCTAAACAAAGAGTTGCGATTTCATGATAACGTTGAGCACAGAATATACCTATGACTATACACCAGCACAAGTTACACGCAAGCCAGTCGTGTTACAATTAGCTCGTATCTAGCAACTGATCATTGGTTGATAATGAGGTGAGGTTCGACATCACCCGCGGCGGCTAGGTACTACAAATTCAGAGCACTCCCTGCAAGAGCTCGGGTTGAGCTAAGGGTATTGACGAGATCCCGGTATTCGTACTAATAATTATGATAAATGCGAAAGTAGTTCTTTCGGTCGACCTATTTGCGCAATCAATGTTGAGAGCGAGAGAGTTTCAGAATTCCTACCCCAAAATAAAATGCGACTATTTGTTTAGGGGTCATCCTTTAGTCGCGTGAGGTTCCCTCCCCACGGTTATACGTCGTGAGGTGTTAGGCTACCCCTCCTCCACTCCCAGCATCACGTGTATTTTTTACTATTGGAAAGAACGGATACTTTTAGTATGTTTTAATAAAATGGATTTTTTTAATATAAATACGCTTGCGGATGTTTTGGACCAAAAATCGCTTGCTCGGGTTTTAAACAATGACCTTAAAACCCAAGCAAGCGATTAAAAAAAAAAGTGGTAAAAATTAGTTCAAAAGTCAATTCAATTTTTTCGTCCCACGAAAAAAAAACCCGTGGTTGTCACATTATCCCTCCCTCCGGTTCATCGTGATTGATTTTCTATCAAACCTCACGTGATTAAAGTACGACCCTATAAACAAAATGTTAAAAAAATCTGTCCGATCCGCGAGTATATTATTAGGTATCGAGATTAGATTCGATTTACGCAATCCTTTTTGGATAGCAAGTAATAAAAACCCGATAAAAATTAAATAAAATGTACTAGAATGAGGAAACTTACATGGCAGCACAGGAACGTGGGCGGCAACACTCAGGTTGCTTCTGGGGTATTCACGTCATAAACAAACAACTGACGATCGAGCGTATGTACTAATGTCGAAAATGGTGTGGTCACGTTAAATTTTTTTTTAGATTTTAGTAAAATGGTTTACTTTCATGAATATTTTATGTTTCTTATTTTATTTGAGGAAGAGAAAAGTATGCTTGGGAAATATGTAGAGTTAATTCGTGATATGTACACTCAATCTTGTACCTTCGTCCGGTCAGCTGCTGGCAACACCGACAAGTTCAGTGTGGCTGTAGGCTTGCATCAAGGGTAGGCTTTAAGTCCTCACCTCTTCTTGTTGATTACGGACGCATTGACGTCTAATATACAGAAAGACACCCTGGTGCATGCTGTTTGCCGACGATATTATTCTTGTCGGTCAAGATGGATTTTTATGTCATTTGACTTGACCAACAGAACACTTTACTACACTTCACTTTTATAGAACCTAGAGTCACACCATCTTCTGCTACTTGTATAGATAAAGTTTTCTGAGATTGTGATCACTTAGATTAAGCCATAGTAAATAGTTTGCCGTCTGACCATAGCAGACAAACTGTAACTTTCAGGTGTAACACACCATTGCAAAAGTTCAGTTTTAGACCTTTAACTACTAGCAAATTAAATATGTATAATATTTCCCTACAGAACAAGTTAAGTGTTAGGAGTCATCATATGGACGATATTAATATAAATCATTTGTATAGTAATTTCTTTTCAATAGTTCACACTGTATTCAACAAAACTTTTGAAAAGAAGACAAAGAACAAGGGGCAAAGCGTCCCTACCCTTGTAACACTCCCATATATGTATCAAATGAAAGTACTTGAAAAGTGTATTATTTAATTGTATGACAGCACACCTATAAAATCTGGGGGAAAAAGTTATTGAGATTTAGAAATCAAAATACATACGGTACAGTCAACAAAACAGATAGGTATGCAGGGTCGAAAGATATAATTATTTTTTTCTTAAAAACCGATCGAAGTTATCGAATGAAATTAAAATGAAATGAAGAAAAATGATCAATTGATTAAATTAATTCAAATTTCATTTGAAGATCTGCAACAGTTTCTAAAAAAACTAAAACTATATCTTTCAACCCTGCATACCTATCTGTTTTGTTGACAGTACATAATGTTAGGTAGAATTCATCGCGCTTTGCAACATCAACGACAGACTTATCATGTTATACCCGTCTATGAGATGCCAGTGTTATAAAAAAAAAATAAACGAAACAAAAATGATTGTGCATATGCGCGGTTTACGTTTCTGTATTTTAGCTATTTTGATATCGATTCACTCACTAACTTCAGCAAGTCAACGATTTTTTGTGTGCCTTAACGATTGGATTAGTCGACTATGGAAGTAGAAGAAAGACGTGAACTATGTGTTACGTGTTCGCGATCTGTACTTCGACTCAGAACTCATCATGTGTTATTAGGAGAATACATGGAAGATCGGCCGGGATTTACAGAGTTTGTAATGGAACACATTAATTTAGAACGTGTCAGTTGTAACATCATTTTACTCTAATACACTTTATGAACTTCTGAACAACGAATGAGGGTATTTAGATATATATTCTTTGTTGTGGTATGGTTAAACACGGCTAAGTTAGCAACAACACACTTCGCTAGAAGAAGACGTTATTTTGTTTTGTTTGGGGACCTATCATTTGCGCCTGGCACGCTCCTATGCTAGCGAACATATGCGAGGAGGTATATACAATTTGGAAGTGTGTATGACACCAAGTCCGAGGATGACACAGTACGATATCCAAACGGAAAATTGTATGGTCCTGAGAGGTCGTATCACATCGAGGCACGTCTCAAACAAAACTTATTACAGTTATTTACTGATAAATTCAACTTTGGAGGGCAGATCTGCCATAAAAGACTACTATTGCTCATGCTTAACGGGCATGAGGACTGTTGGAGCTTGCGCACATACCCTGAGCATTATCTGGTACTTCGGCATCTGCCGACATTTAGACAATTTCGTTGGTCCTTCAAGTGCTTGGGACGATATTATTGTACAAGGCCGAAATACAATATAATATTTCGTTTACATTCGTTTATTTATTTATCCCCAAACATAGTTTATTAAATCGAATACAAGAACTTTAAAATAATTAATTAAAATATTTTTACACAAAATACCATATTCTCGCATTTTCCCAGTCATTCATTCGTTCACATTTGTTCTCTTTATAACAATATACATGTTTCCATCCAAAACTTAACATGCTGCAAGGGTAGGGACGGGGTTCATACAAAAACGCCCATTGTTCTTTATTTTGTAAGCTCTCATTATCTATGGTAATGGATAATACACTTTTTAAGAAAATGACATTTATTATCCAAAAATATAACGGGCGCCTTACCGACCTCTCCGATATTTCGATGCTCACCAGCAATGTGCAACTATTCGAGTGCACATAAAGAGCAGACTTCGTCAAAAGTTTATCATTGCTCCATTATAACTGACGAGAACAATCATGGGCTCGATTCGGTTCAGCATTATTGCCGCTCATGTTTTACTGGGCAAAGAACGATCGGCAGTTGTGCCCACGTTGTTTGCCTAGTGTGGTTTTTGGGATGGGCTATGCACCAAGACTCTGTGAGGCGCCCAGCTTTATTTTTAGATACAATAATTATAGATGACGATTGATTAGGTATTTTATTTAATGTTTACATGGGGTCTACCATAGAGGATCATTTATTATGTTGTAAACAAATGTAACGAATAAATAATGGTTTGATTGAATGACTATCCTTAACTAAGTGTTGTTATAATAATATAATCCATTTTTTTTATATTATACCGCCTTTTATTTAAAAAATAAGCTGTTGGTTATGATTTTTCGTCAATATACAATAGATGTTTTTTCTCATTACTCCTCGGATAGATTCTGAAGCGCTTTGGGTTACAGACTAGTATTAGTCTAACGAACACTGTGCACTATGATTCAATGTTGGGCAGCACTTGGTTTAACGTCCATACAAAAATGGTCAATCTCTTTTAAAACCTGCATTAAACGCACACTATGTAAGCAAGCATATTACAAGTTGGACGATTATATCGCTGATAAAAATGCTTGGCTCAATGCCGCTCCTGCTCCACAAGGACTGGGGCGCATGAATAGATATCATTAAACAGTATTGTTGGAGCTGTTGAAGATTGTACAACTATCTTTGCATTGTACAAATTCAATCTCTTTAGTATTATATAACCGCATAGCCTAGCATATTGTGTGAGTACTTTGTACTAGATAGCTATCATTCGCTGGAAAACTACGTCTTTTCTCACTCACATGTCTTGCTGATGGTGGCGCGTGTGTCGGATCATTTAGTTCCCTTCTAAATGGTTGAGTTGACGGGTCATGTTCATGAACGGGCGTTGTCAGTTATGACTATATTTATCTCTTCTTTGCCACGGCTTTTTTCAATTAATTATTTTATTTTTGAATTGTTTATTTTTTTGTTTTTACTAGTGTCACCTTTATCGTGCATATCTTACTAAATCGTTCTCACATATTGTACCATCTCAACATGAATGATGTAACCAAGGTTTTGTTATTATAAATATTCTGATTTAAAAAAGTGTCCACGGAGTTTTGTGCCCGTTCTTGTCCATAGAGATCTACGCTAGGTAATGAGTAACTACAGTACTTTCACAGTTTTTATACCTCGTGACTGGGACTGTAGCTACAAATTTATGTTATCTTTGTCGAGAGTTCAAAAGTGCCTGCTTGAAATAAATGCTTTGATTTGATTTTGATGGATCTGAAATCCAGAAAAGGGTTTGAGAAATGGCAACAAAAGGTGAAGAATGTTGGCTTGAAAATCAGCAAAACTAAAACTGAATACATGTTCTGCGATTTCGGCAGTCTCTCTAGAGAGACCAGGACTAGTCCTGGAGTCATATCATAGGCCTGATGGCGCGTTTCTTTCTGTCTGAGCAGACACTCAGAAAGTCGGAGTCGACTTTCGGTATCTCGGTTCACTCGTGCAAAGCAATGGCCACCGAACTAACACTGGATGGATGCAGGTCACGGGAACAATCTGCGAGTTCCCGCATGCGCATGCCCCTTAAACATATGATGCGAAAAGCATGTGATGCGAAGGAATGAGGAAATGCCGTTAGGAAAGTTTTGAGTATAATGTGGGTGGGTAGTGGGTATAGCAGAAGGAAGACCGAATGAACAATCGCGATGGATGGATTATGTGAAGGATGATACGGCAAGAAGTGAAGTTTGGGACAAGTTGGAAATCTTGTTGAAAAAATGGAGAGTTACAATGGAACCTTTATTTGGCTAAAAAGCGAGTTACCATGTTTTTGCTTGCAGGAGTCGACGTGATGATTTGTAATTGACTTTCTGGTGACTATGCTTTCCTTTTTTGTTTGTTTTTATTTGGAGTAAGTCCTCCAGGTACTAAATAAATAAAAGAAGAAGACATGTTGCTCCGATCCCAAATAAATTGGGAGGGCAGGAGAATGATGAATATCGTTGGTATACCTAATGGGTGTAAAAATACCCTTAACGAAGCCGAAAGGCACTTATTCTACCCATACATTCTAGTTTCCGAGATATTGCGGGTCAAAGTTCCAACTTTTTCACAAGTTTATTTTATTACATTGATATTATATCATCATCTGCGTAGCCTTTTCCCAACTATGTTGGGGTCGGCTTCCAGTCTAACCGGATGCAGCTGAATACCAGTATTTTACATGGAGCGACTGCCTATCTGACCTCCACAACCCAGTTACTACTGGGAAATACGATACCCCTTGGTAAGACTGGTTGTCAGACTTTTTGAGCCACTGACTACTTTAACGACTGTCAAAGATCTTCAAATGACAGCCGGGACCAACGGCTTAGCGTGCTTTCTGAGGCACGGAGGAAACTCGGTATGTAATGGGTGGTCACCCATCCACAGACCATCCTAGGCAAGCAACCGAGCGGCTGTTATTGTTTAGCCACGAGCTCCTCACCGCACATTGCTATTATATATACATTTTAAATACCTCTATAACTCCTGAACATGCATCCATCAGCACAGTGTGTGAGTGCATTACATTGAGTCCTACCGTAAAACGTGGTAATTCAGCCTAAAATCGTTTACCAGCAATCATTTGCGTAGTTACTTAGTCTGATGTACAGAATGTTAGGTTGCCGGCTTTGGGTTCGTTGTCACCGTGTACATGCCCCTTTCGGATCGGACAGGGTTTTTAAACATAATGTATATGTTCAACGATTTCTCCATGATCTGTGGGCCAATCAACGTGATACTTTTTTCATTGGATAGAGGAAGGCCGCGCGGTGGTGCCATATACATTTTCACTTTGCTGGAGCAGCTTACGAGTAAGTTCCTAGAAACGTTTTTTTTGTTTGCCTTTGTTAATAGCATGATGTATCATAATAACTACTAGATATAACAAGAATTGGTGTGGGATATTGTCAACAAAAAAAATACTCAGAAGGGTGAAATAAAAACTTTTTTGTAAAAAAATAAGCAACTTCGTTTGTTTGTGGTGACTTTGACTTTCACTGAATTTTTTGACCACGGACTTCCGAAAGTAAAGTTATATTTCACGTTCTTAGGTGTGTTTTTTTGGAAGTTGGTTATTTGCCTTTATTTATTTGAGATATCCCACACCAATTCTTGTCATGTATAAAATTAAAAGTCCTGCCGACTGAGCGATATATCAACGCACAGCCCAAACTACTGGCCCTAGAGACATGACATTTGGAGGGTGTATTCTTTGTGAAAAGTGAGTATCCACTAACAAAGGGTTTTACGAAATTCCACCCCTAAGAGGGTGAAATAGGGGGTTTAATTTTCTGTGAAACGTTTATTCTCTGGATCGATTGACTCGAAAATAGGTGTACGCACTCTTCAATTAAAATGATGAGACACGTGTATCACAGTTTTTCCAAAATCATCCCCCAGCAGAGTCAAATAGGGCTCGAAACTCACGTAGACGGGCGCATAGCGCGCATGTTGGGCAGGGCGTGTGAGGCGTGATTTTTAGAGTTCCGCACCCCGAAAGGTAAAAAAGGAACCCAAAGGGACAAGAAAGTGATATTATAAAATATCACTTTCTTGTCCGTCTGTCCGTGTGTCACAAGCGATTTTCTAAGGAACGGGTGGACCTAGCAAGTTGAAATTTATACCAGATAGTGACGTAGAGGTCCTATTAGGTATATCAAGGTCCTTTAGATTTTTGCGAAAACTTATAAGTACCAAAATGTACCTTCATTTTTTTATTTTTCAGAAGCTGCCCTTTACTAGGACCTTGCTTTTAACCAAAATTGATTTTCAATTCTAGGTCAACCGGAAGTACCCTATAGGTTTTGGTATATGGTAGATCCTGTTTACCTAGAATCACGAAATTTGGCATGAAGCAATGTCTTACGGCAAATGTAAAGGAAAAAATCTGAAAACCGCAAATATGTAGTTTAATAACAAAATACCTACAAGTTTATACGGAACCCTTTTTTTTTTTTTACGGATGGTATGGCGCTGCGCGAGTCCAACTCGCACTTGGCCGGTTTTTTTTTAATTACCGATGACCTACGATGAAGACGTAGTAACCGTGTTCGCATCGGCGTCCCTTCCACCATCCACCTTCCACCATACACCATCCACCACCCACCCGGTATCTTACATCTACTTCTTTTGATAGATGGATGTTTGTGACTCAATCACGCCAAAAGGGCTGAAGAGATCTGAATGAAACTTGGCATAGAGATAGATTATAGTTTGGTATAGCACATAAATTACTTATTATCCCAGAAGTAAGATCCCAAATCCCGAACTCCAAGTGGGCGAAGCCGCGGGCATAAGCTAGTGAGCACATATTAACAAACCAATCTTAAGCCCATTTTATCCTACAGTTTACGCAAAAAATCTGCAAAAAAATGTTACAGGATAAATAAAACGATGTCTAACTAGTACCGTTTTTAGTATTCAGCAAAAATAATTTACATTATGTACATTGCACCCTGCGTTGTTTCCTTTCATTTGTTTTTAAAGACGTTACCCCACATTAGGAATTGCTCCTGTATCGTGGGTACTTTCACAAACATTTAAACTCACATACACAAACAGCCAGACCCGGAACAACTATCTGTAGGCCATACAAATATTTGTTCCGTGCGGGGATCGAACCCGCGACACGCAGCGCAGCAGTCAATCGCTCAGCCACTGCGCCAAGCGTGCCGTCAATTTTCTTTTTTGAATCGTGTTTAATGTACTTGTTAAAGCCGTTGTCACTTGTAGATATAGAACAGTCGTTACAGGTAGGTAACAGCTAGCCAGCTCAATCTTGCCAAGAGGTACCTGGTGCATATGATGGTGCTACCCACCCCAGTATCGGGTTGTGGAGACCATACGAGCAGCTGATCGGTGAACTAGGCCCGGCGCCCACACAGAGCTAGGCTGATGATGGTGTAGTTACCTCTCCTGACGGTGGACCTTCTAATTTATTTTATGATTATGAATCCCTATTTATGCGTGTTAAAGACTCAATGTTCTCACTAAGTATCTTATCAATTGACTACATTGATTGACATTAAAATTAGAGCTAATTTTAACATATCTATGAATAACATCACTAATGTGTAGTTAATATGTACTAGTTACCTAAACCCTTGCACTACACCGTTATGTACCGATGCGCTCTCAATTCAGCACATAACTAAACATAGTAAGTAAATATAAAATATCACGTTTCGTTTTTAATCCATCAATCAATCATCAAAACTATTGGGTTCCCATTATGAGCTAACATAATAAGTTCTTCATGTCATACTTTTGTGACATGTTACCAAAGTCGCCGGACACCAGAGGTAGGTCCAATTGAACATTTCCTATATTTTGTCCAAGATTCAACTGCAATTGTCATTTGTTGTTAAAGTAAGGTCAAGTTGAAAACATAGTGCTAAAGCCAAGCACACAGTGATCCATCCGAGCGAGGCTAGCGAAATCCTAGAAACGACTAATTCTCTCCAGTTTTTTGACGGAAACGTAGAACACGCATTGCTACATACTTAAATAGTTAAATAGCAGGAATTGTATACCGGGGTGGACTGGAGTTTTTGTCTACGTGCTTGAGAAAGAGGCGTGAGTTTATGCATGTTAGTGATGTATACAGGTTATTTGTTTAATAATACGAACACTCATAAATAATTATTTCAGTGAGCTTAGTGTCACGAGTTCGTAATAAATGTTGGTAATTGTTACCTTTCGAGTGGCGAAGTTACACTATCGAAGAGAGGACGGGCGCAACCGTCGTCACCGACTACACTGTACTAATGAGGAGTGGCGAAGCACTCACCAAAGTGGTACTCGTTCTTAGTGGTGGCCATCGTGCAGTAGCAGTGACAAGTTCCGAGTCGAGAGTGGCAGTCAGAGCGCGGGCGGCAAGCGCGCGTGGCACAGCATCACCATCGCGGAGTCGCGGGCGCGAGCGTTCGAGCTCAGAGCGAGGTGCGCGGTGCGCGTGCGCGCGGCTGTCGATAGCGCGCGAGTCCGCCGGCCAGCGCGGTCCGCCTGCGCGCGCCCGCGCCCCCCTTGCTCCCCACCGCGCGCTTACGCAACGAAGACGTCGCGACTCGCCTGACCCCGGCCGGTGCTGCCTCTGCAGCGCCTTGTGTCGTGCTCACCGCTGATCCTCATATTGAGATATAAAGAAACTGCACGGCATACATTCTGCACCTATTCATTGTGTTGTAGGAAACGATGGTCCTGGCAGGGGCAACATGGAATATTACAGTGTTGCTGGCACCAACGTAACAACGTTAATAGGCGGCTGGATCAAGGGCCTGATTCAGAAGGCATTCCTTCTGTGCAGCTCGCTGTGTGAGGAGTTGCCAGCATTTGGAGTCCTACCACTAGTCAATTGGGCGCAGCGCCCGACATCGATGGATCCCTTTTTTTAAATGTTGTTTGGATTACATTTTATATTTGAATAAGTATGTCCGGTTGTCAGGATTTATTCCGTTAGGCACGTACATCATGTGGGCAGACGATAAGTTTCGTGCAATGAAAACACATTGGGTGCGATACACTGTTTATAATAAACTAACAAATTACTTGAAATTACACTTTAACACAACACGGGGCATAATAAATCGGGGTACACTTCCAGGACGTCTCATCTCCGCTGCGATCAGTCACTGAATGTCGTTCTCGCCTCGAGCTGTGAACATCAGGGCCCTGTAGTAGCACGCTGTGGTGTTGGTAGTCTTGTAAGTAGGTCGCGTGATGATACCACTGTCGCGCTTGCGATTCATTTTATGTCCGTACCAATGACCGGATCCGACACGGCCATTCTGCTGGCACACGTCCTTGTGTGATGATCAACCTGCAAACAAACAGTCTACGATAGAGTTTTGTTCAACTCGGTTTCTCCTGACCAAACTATTTCATCGGGTCCGTGAAAGTAAGGGAAATTTGAGAATTCTACTATTTTATTTTAACCAAATACTACTCTTTAATAAAATCAAACACGGGTAACATAACATCATAACAACACGCCTGTAATCTCCGAAGGGTTTGACAGAGGTGCACCTAATAGTACACCCACATTTCGCCAGTTATATTTCAAGTCCCATGTAATAGGGGGCGAGCCTAGTGCCATCAACCGGGCACTTATCCATAGTCCGTGGCTGCTACTGAGAAATTTTTGATCGAAAAACCCAATAGCACTTTGCCCAACCCGGGACGCGAACCCAAAACCTCATGCTCAGCAGTCGTGCTTGCGACAACTAGACCACCGAGGCAGTGGGAATAATCGAAAATACAACAATCACTTCCCTGGGTCATGTATGTACCGTAGTCGTTCGAATCAACCTTTAAAACTGCAACACAAACTGCAAAGCTTATAAAAACCTTCGAGTAGCACCTCTAACGCCACGGCTCCCTAGCTGACCAGCAATCGAATTGCTCTCACACATCCAGCGCAGGGATCAAAACTTTACACCAATAGTTAGCCTGCCCGAGTAGTACTCTCCTGTATTTTAGGATACACATGACTATATAGGATATAATACACAGGTACAACATACATTGACGTCACTACATACACACTACAAGCTTAATCGTCACTACGACCGAACACATGACCTAAAATGAAAGGGTACTAAAACAGTGCTACATAACCTATGCAACGCACGCATAACCCAAACAACGCACGCACTACGCATGCAACACATTCACTACACATCCACTACGTACACACTTCGTATGGACTACGTATACACTACATCCGCACTGTGTATACACTACGTATGCACTACGTATGCGCTACGTATGCACTACGTATGCACACCATAATAGCTCCCATGAATGATAATTGTCACACAGACTTACACGTGCCACATAGGCTTACGGCCCGGGTGCCACACAGGCAATGAAAACTCAAATATACTACTCACTAGCTACTGGTACGGTCGAATTGGATACTTGTTTTGTCCAACCTATATGTTGTCGTGCCTTAACCGGGTTTCATGTTGGAACTTTCTTACATAATATGTGACAGCTAAATGCACACACTTGTATGCAATAAAGAGTTTGAGTTTGAACATAAACCGGCCGATTGAAACCCTTACTCGACTTTCTACTACAACTTAAGCTTGCAAAGTCATCTTATCATCAAATTCCTTCCTTGTCAACATCGACTGGTACGTGACCCGTGGGTATCAATTTTAACTCTCTAGGTGCGATTCCTAAGATAATCTTTGAATATTTCAAGTGACACGCCACGACCCTAAGTGTTCTAATTTTGAAGTAAGGGTGGGAACAGAAACTGTGTTAAATGCCTTAGAAAGATCTAGGAATATACCTAAACATTTTGTCTTCTTGTCGAGATTTTTAGTTACATCTTGTGTCAATCCCAGCACAGCATCTTCTTTTGAAACACCAGTTCGGAAGCCATACTGGTTGTCAGCTATAATTTTATGTTTAGGTCCTGAGACAACTGTTTAAAATCTTCTCAAGGATCTTGGAAAGTGTAGGCAAAACTGCTATAGGCCTATAATTATTGACACAGATTCTGCTCCCTCCCTTGTGTACAGGATGAACTATCGCGTTTTTAAGAGCACATATTTTCGTGGTGTTGGTTATTTCCTTTATTGTTTTCTTTATAAACGTTGGTTTATTACTTGGTTTCTCAATCTCACTCCTTTCGTATGCTATTTTTAGTTTTCGGAGTAGGTCATTGCAAACGTTTCGATAGTGATTATAGGTACTTTAAGTGTAAGATTGTCCGGTGCTTTCTTGGACCGTATGTGTAACTTATCTCGGTGTTTAATGCATTTTAGAAGACCAGGAGTTATCCAGGGTTATAAAGTTCTTTTTTGTCTAGGGACTTTAACCTGCGTTGTGTGTTTGGATATGATCATTAATACGATGGCTATAATTTTTTTCATAGAGATATACTCGTAGCATCCTCCTCAAAGTATAATTACAAAAATCGGTAATTTCCAGTTCTAGCTTAATTGCTTCACGGTTAAGGCGGGTAGAAAGGTAACATGTTCTGCGCAGGGTTTGCGTCCATGATGTCGAGGAGAATCAATTTGTGCTCGGTAATATGGGACTCTAAAATAAGGGTGTTGGTTTTTGCGAATACGAACTGTTTGGGTATCCGATCGTTTGTTGCTTTCGCCACGGGGAACTCATTGTAGAACTCCTCCAGTGCCGCGGTATGGCGTGTTTTCTTCTTACCCCAGAGTTGAAGTGTTTTAAGGCGTACTGCCGTCCTCGTCGCTTCCTGCTGTATGAACAGATGGAGCAGTGAGAGCTCCAACATGGCCTCAAGACCCGCGGTCGGAGTGGTCCTGCAACCTGTGATTGCCATGCAGGCAAGCATTTGCATGCGTTGTAATTTGATGGAGACTGTTGCTAGTTTAGTGCGGGGCCACCAGATCACTTCGCCGTAGGTGATCATGGGGCGGATCACCGCGCAGTAAAACCACAGTACAATTTTAGGGGATAGGCCCCACTTCTTACCTATCATCTGACAAGCATAATTACCGCCCTATATCATACCACAACCATGACGAAGGTCTTTGACAGTCTCATGAACGCGCAACTGAGCGAACACCTTCAGATACATCACTTGCAGTTTGGCTTCAGACCTAACCTGTCAACGGAAATGGCAAATTATGTGTCTGAAACAAACCGTAAGGTACTATACCGACAGGAAGACACCAATATATGCATGTTTTCTTGATCATTCAAGGGCCGGGCAGGAGCCACCCCGCAGCCCCGGTCCGTTCCAGTTTGGGAGCCAAACGTCGGAAATGCTCCGCAAAGTTCCACCGGCTGTCGAGGACGAGCTGCCTTCAATACGGTTGCATAACGTGGTCGTTCACAATGGGCCTCATCAGAAGGCTTAAAGTCACCCAAAGGGCAATGGAGAGGGTTATACTCGGAGTTTCCTTGCGTGATCGAATCAGAAATGAGGACATGCACAAGAGAACCAAGGTTACCGATGTAGCCCGAAGAATTGTCAAACCTAAGTGGCAGTGGGCAGGGCACATTGCTCGCAGAACGGATGGCCGATGGGGCCGTAAAGTTCTGGAGTGGCGACCGCGAACCGGAAGACGTTGCGTTGGAAGGCCTCCCACTAGGTGGACCGATGACCTGGTGAAGATTGCGGAGATCCGCTGGATGCGAGGCGCACGGGACCGGTCAATGTGGCGACACTTGGGGGAGGCCTATGTCCAGCAGTGGACGTCTTTCAGCTGAAATGATGATGATGATGAATACGGTTGAGCTGAATGGGGCTGATCCATGCGTCATGTTCGTGAACGGGCGCTGTCAGTCAGGACTGGTCATCTCTTGGCTGCCACAGTTTATTTTAACTACTTACTTTGTTTTTAAATTGTTGATATAATCTTTTACTCTGGACGCTCTTAACGTACACGTATTTCTACATCGTTCTCACATATACATATATATAATTTCAACATGAATGACGTAACCAAGATTTTGTAAAAATATTTTGATTGAAAAGGGCAAGAAACTCCATGGACACTTCCATAGAGTTTCTTGCCCGTTCTTCTCCATAGAGACTTTTGGAATGGGTAACTACAGTACTTTCGCAAGTTAATAACTTGCCTTGTGTCTGTGACTGTAGCTTAGCCTTCTTTGTTTTTCTAACATTCAAAAGTGCCGGTAATGGTCTAATTGAAATAAATGCTTTTGAGTTTGAGTTCAAAGGGCAAGGAAGGAACACTCCCTTCCAATAATTAGTTATGCGGACGACATGGATCTGCTGAGCCCGTCAGTGAGTGCGCTCAGGAGACTTTGTTCATTTGTAAATCATATGCCCTGTCACATGGAGTCAAATATAATGCGAGTAAGAGTGTTCTCATGCTATAGAAAGCAGGGAACCAGGCTCCCTCGAATGTGCCGCCAATTTACTCGAGCGCGTCTGATTTTCATAGGGGTTATTCAGTGAACCCTACAGATACTCCAATTCCTTAATCTGACGATATCGAATTGACGTAAGTACGCAGCGAATTTTTTAAAATGTAAAAAAAGTCGGCATCTTGAACTAGTCGAGCGCATCAGATTAGCATACTGAAGGTTCATCATGATGTCCCAGGCACACTGACTACAAATCTGACGATTATTTTGAGGGGTATCGTTAATCTGCCGATTTAAAAAAAAAAAAAAAAAATACTGTAAAACAGGACTAATAAAAGTGTGATAAATTATACACATATTTAAAAAAAATATTTATTATGGATTTGATATAAAAAAAATAAATAATTCGATGAATTTTCATAAGGTAAGTATACTTATAGTTCCGATCTTAAGTAACGTTTTTTATAAATTTCGGCTTGCGGAAATCGTCAGATTATATTTTTTCTGTTATTCTGGTATGATTACCTCTAAAATAAAAAAAAAACGACCGCGCTCGATTAAATCCAGACATCGATTTTTTTTGCAACTTTGCAACGCTCCCACGCCCTTAGGTTACGCTCAAATCGTCAGATTAGCAAAATTGACACTTGTTAGTTAGTAATTAAACCCCCTTATCTTAATCTGACGCGCTCGTGTAAATCCGATGATCGTTTTTTTTTACTAATCTGACGGGTCCCTCCTGAGCGCACCCCTCTGTATTAAGGGCTCATATTGGCTGGAAGTACTTGTCAATATGTTATGTATACTCCCTTATATTAATCTGACGCGCTCGAGTAACTCCCAAAATTCCTTCTACGGCTCCCCTACTACTGTTGACGTATAAAAATTGAAGATCTGGAACACCTGATGTGGAAATTAAAGCTATCACTAATTTCACTGTATTTCTACCAAAGGGTATCGTATTACCCAGAACTAACTGGGTTGTGGAGCGCAGATAGACAGTCGTTCCATGTAAAATACTGGTTTTCAGCTGCATCCGGATGTACTGGAAGCCGAACCCAACAGCACTACATATTATAATACAATGTTCTCCGCCGCGTCTATCTGTCTGTTCGCGATAAACTCAAAAATGGGCAAACTAGGTTCCCATGAGTTGAGGGAATGGGATCATCATGATTACTTTTGGTCGCGATAACCGACATCCACGCAGGCGAAGCCGCGGGCATCAGCTACATAGTTTTCAATAAAAGTTTTCTTTTTTAATACACAATACAGTTTAAATAAAACTATATATGATTGTTCTTATTTTCAAACCTAAATAGCAGTTGATGGAAGGGTTACTAGTATACTCTCGTTGTAATAGTGAAAATCGTTCTTTTTTTGTTACGATTTCAGTAATAACACAAATGTATTGATAGAAACATATGAATTTATTGAGAACAAAAACCGATAAATTTGACGATATAGAATATGACGGATTAAGATAAAAACTTTTAACAAAAAAATGAACCGACGAAAACACGAACTGGAAAGAGAAAAATAAAAAGCTTAGTCTAGCTAAGCTTAGTCTAGCTAAGCTTAGTCAGGCTAAGCTCCAAAGTTTAAATAAGTCAGCGCCAATCAAACAAACAAGAAAATTAATTGTGTAAAGTTTGAAATGCTGGTAGCTTGTTATCTTGATATTGATCTTGTTATCTTGTACGTAAACATATCAGTTTCTGAGGGTCTCGTCAACGGTGCTAAGGGTGAAGTAAAAAAAAATGCCCATCTCTGCGCAGTGCGCAGGTATCATCTAACAAAAGAGAGTTACTAGATTGGTGAAGCATAGGAAGCATACTGAAAGATAGCGATAGTTGTGTTGCTATATCTACAGTCGTCGCAAGTTCCTCGGTAAAGCAGTAGTCGACCTGGGAAAGATAGCGATAGTTGTGTTGCTATATCTACAGTCGTCGCAAGTTCCTCGGTAAAGCAGTAGTCGACCTGGGAAAGATAGCGATAGTTGTGTTGCTATATCTACAGTCGTCGCAAGTTCCTCGGTAAAGCAGTAGTCGATCTGGGAAAGATAGCGATAGTTGTGTTGCTATATCTACAGTCGTCGCAAGTTCCTCGGTAAAGCAGTAGTCGACCTGGGAAAGATAGCGATAGTTGTGTTGCTATATCTACAGTCGTCGCAAGTTCCTCGGTAAAGCAGTAGTCGACCTGGGAAAGATAGCGATAGTTGTGTTGCTATATCTACAGTCGTCGCAAGTTCCTCGGTAAAGCAGTAGTCGACCTGGGAAAGATAGCGATAGTTGTGTTGCTATATCTACAGTCGTCGCAAGTTCCTCGGTAAAGCAGTAGTCGACCTGGGAAAGATAGCGATAGTTGTGTTGCTATATCTACAGTCGTCGCAAGTTCCTCGGTAAAGCAGTAGTCGACCTGGGAAAGATAGCGATAGTTGTGTTGCTATATCTACAGTCGTCGCAAGTTCCTCGGTAAAGCAGTAGTCGACCTGGGAAAGATAGCGATAGTTGTGTTGCTATATCTACAGTCGTCGCAAGTTCCTCGGTAAAGCAGTAGTCGACCTGGGAAAGATAGCGATAGTTGTGTTGCTATATCTACAGTCGTCGCAAGTTCCTCGGTAAAGCAGTAGTCGACCTGGGAAAGATAGCGATAGTTGTGTTGCTATATCTACAGTCGTCGCAAGTTCCTCGGTAAAGCAGTAGTCGACCTGGGAAGGAAAGTCTGGAAAGTTAGGGCACTGTGCAGATAAGCCCAAACACGATATAGCTGCTGTAAACTGTTGAAGCTCTCTTGCTCTGTTCCCTACAATACCTACACGGTCAAAATGTGTAGAACAGCTGTTTTATTATAAAAAATCGATTAAGCTAATTTCTATGTGGGGCTCGGAATATCGTACTGAATTAGATTTCGATGGTAACCGTTTTGGCGTCGGTGTCCCGTCCACCTCGTATAGTGCATCTATACTACATCATATTAACGTATTAAGCTACTTTTTGTTTAAACATTATACTGAAGGTGGAGTTATAGCGGTGAAGGATCCAGGGTGAATTTTTCAAGTCGCCAAATCCGAGACTAGGTATATATATTCGAAATTTATATTTTTTTTTTTCTTATCTTTCTCTCTTTAAAACAGGCTATACAGGTATTTTACTCCTTCTTTGTGAATGTTTTCATTTTAGATCTTGTAAATTCCTAGATGCTTCGATTTGTGATCTTATTGTATACTAGCTGATGCCCGCGGCTTCGCCTGCGTAGATGTCGGTTATCGCGACCAAAAGTAATCATGATGATCCCATTCCCTCAACTCATGGGAACCTAGTTTGCCCATTTTCAAAGTATTAAAATGGATATAGTATATTATACTTAAGAGATAGACATAAGCCATAGCGGAATTTTCTGTAGACCTATATAAGATATACAATTCTACCATTCATCATTTTGTTATATCTTAAAGGGCAGCGTTTTCGTTGAAAGCTCCCCCAGACGGCTTATTTTTTTCCAACACCTCCAACAAATCTCATTATATTTTAGCCAATCTGTACAAAAACTTGACGAATTATATACTAAAAAATTCCTCGAGAACCACTCTATCTATTTAAGAAAACAACATGAAAATCAGTGCAGTAATTTTTGAGTTTATCGCGAACAGACAGATAGACGCGGCGGAGAACATTGTGTTGTAATATGTAGTGCTGTTGGGCTTCCAGTACATCCGGATGCAGCTGAATACCAGTATTTAACATGGAACGACGGTCTATCTGCCCTCCAAAACCCAGTTAGTTCTGGGTAATACGATACCCTTTGGTAGAAATACAGTGAAATTAGTGATAGCTTTAATTTCCACATCAGGTGTTCCAGATCTTCAATTTTTATTCGTCAACAGAGAGTGCTCATCAGGCTAAACAACTATTGCTAAGACGTCATTCCTATATATATTATAGTGTAACTGGGGTCTTGGAGCTCCACGACAGGTGTTCCACATCTTCAATTTTTATACGTCAACAGAGAGTGCTTATCAGTCTGAACAACTCTTGCTAAGACGTCATTCCTATATATGTTATAGTGTGGCTGGGCTCTTGGAGTTCCACATCAGCTGTTCCAGATCTTCAAATTTATTCTCTTAGCAGAAAATGCTCATTACGTGGAACAATTTTTGCTATGGTACCATTTTTGTATCTCTTATAGTTTAGCTGGTCTGTTGCGGTTCTGCATCAGGTGTTCAAGTTTCCAACATAAATTATAGCCTATATGTTGCCCAGACTTAATACCTATACAAAAAAAAAACATTCAAATCCGTCGAGTAGTTCCGAAGATTAGCGTGTACAGACAAACAGACAGAATTTTTTTTTTGGATTCGTGCTCTATTCCTGTTTCTAAACAACCCCCAATTTTTTTTTTTTTAATATATTCAATGTGCAGAAACAGTTTTTTTACTGTCTTATTATATGTATATCTTCTTTATATATATAATTCTACTGTGCGTGTGTATGTCACTGAACTCCTCCTAAACGGCTGGACCGATTTGAATGAATTTTTTTGTATGCGTTTGGGTGGCACCCTGGATGGTTTAGATTCACAAATTAGCCCGACAGATGGCGCTGCAGTATTATATAAAAATCAATGCCAATTTTCGTTGTAATTTTATAACTCAAGAACGGGCTCACCTATCCAAACCAAACCAGCTTTGTTCGGACTATTTAGTAGATGGTTTATGGGTAGGTAGGGTAGGTAGGGTAGGTAGGGTAGGTAGGGTAGGTAGGGTAGGTAGGGTAGGTAGGGTAGGTAGGGTAGGTAGGGTAGGTAGGGTAGGTAGGGTAGGTAGGGTAGGTAGGGTAGGTAGGGTAGGTAGGGTAGGTAGGGTAGGTAGGGTAGGTAGGGTAGGTAGGGTAGGTAGGGTAGGTAGGGTAGGTAGGGTAGGTAGGGTAGGTAGGGTAGGTAGGGTAGGTAGGGTAGGTAGGGTAGGTAGGGTAGGTAGGGTAGGTAGGGTAGGTAGGGTAGGTAGGGTAGGTAGGGTAGGTAGGGTAGGTAGGGTAGGTAGGGTAGGTAGGGTAGGTAGGGTAGGTAGGGTAGGTAGGGTAGGTAGGGTAGGTAGGGTAGGTAGGGTCGGTAGGGTAGGTAGGGTAGGTAGGGTAGGTAGGGTAGGTAGGGTAGGTAGGGTAGGTAGGGTAGGTAGGGTAGGTAGGGTAGGTAGGGTAGGTGGGGTAGGTAGGGTAGGTAGGGTAGGTAGGGTAGGTAGGGTAGGTAGGGTAGGTAGGGTAGGTAGGGTAGGTAGGGTAGGTAGGGTAGGTAGGGTAGGTAGGGTAGGTAGGGTAGGTAGGGTAGGTAGGGTAGGTAGGGTAGGTAGGGTAGGTAGGGTAGGTAGGGTAGGCAGGGTAGGCAGGGTAGGTAGGGTAGCTAGGGTAGGGTAGGTAGGGTAGGGTTGGGTAGGGTAGGGTAGGGTAGGGTAGGTTAGGTAGGGTAGGGTAGTCGAAATATTATTTAGTTGCATTATGTGACGCAAACGAAGTTGCGCGGGTCAGCTAGTCTTATATATAAAATTCTCGTGTCACAATGTTTGTTCCCATACTCCTCCGAAACGGCTTGACCGATTCTCATGAAATTTTGTGAGCATATTGAGTAGGTCTGAGAATCGGCCAACACCTATTTTTCATAAAAAAAAAAAATTTGGCGGTACGAAGCTCGCGGGCACAGCTAGTAGATATATAGATATATATAGATTGTTTTTCACTTTTGTAAAATAACCACTCGTTGTCAGGCCTATCAATCAACCCTTTGTTTTTCTAACCTTAGAGGTGGATTTTATTTTTCAATTTTAAATGGGACTAACTTTCAGATATACGCTCTCCAATAAATAAATAATCATTCAAATCAGACTACTTTGTAAGTTTTCGGAAACTTAGTATTTTTTTCGGAAATTTAGTCTATTATTTGGAACTCCAGATTATTTTTCGTAGTATTATAATTTGAATACACTGTTAAATATGTTCATTATTTACAAACTACAAATCTATAATAGTAATAAAAATATGTTCAAGTTCGGCAAACCGAAGGTGAGAGATGTACTCGCTATTGACATTGATGCCTAGCCCTTTCCAGTCCAGAGCCTTGAAGACATCCTCCAGTACAGCGGTGAACAGTTTCGGAGATATGACGTCTCCCTGTCTCACACCTCGCTGCAGAAGGATAGGTTCTGAGGTCTGGTCCTGAAGTCGGACTGACATGGTGGCGTTTTTGTACAAAAACTTCAACACCTTGATGTACCGATAGTCGATTTGGCACCGTTGGAGAGATTGCAGTACAGCCCAAGTCTCACAAACGCTAAACAGAGAGGCAGGTTATACTCTTCGGTCTTCTGTATAACATGCCGCAGCGTATGTATGTGGTCAACGGTGCTAAAGCTTTTTCGGAAACCGGCTTGTTCGGGAGGCTGGAAATCGTCAAACCTTCGCGCGAGACGATTCGTGATGACTCTTGAAAACAACTTGTAGACATGGCTCAGAAGTGAGATGGGCCTATAGTTCTTCAGCCGGGCATTGTCGCCCTTTTTGAAAAAGAGTACCACCACACCCTCTGTACCATGGCGTTTTCCCCTCGAGTATGACGGAATCAAACAGCTTCTGAAGGGCCTTAAGTACCGGTTTTCCACCCGCCTTTAGGAGTTCCGCCGTAATTCCGTCATCACCCAGTGCCTTGTTGTTTTTAAGCTGTTTCAGAGCCATCCTAATCTCGTACAGGCTGACTTCCGGGATGCCTTCGGTATAGTGTCGGGTTAGTCTAGCTCTTGTGTCGTTTACTAGATCCACAACGGGTTCACTGGTTGACGTGTATAACTGCCAATAGAACCTTTCGATCTTCCTCAAAAGCTCAAGTTTGACGGATACGATCCTGCCATCGTCGGTCTTCAGTTTCGTGAGGTGGCTCTGCCCAATAGCCAGATCTCTTGCAAATACTTTGGAGCCTTTATTCCGCTCAATTGCGTCTTTAATACGCTCGGTATTAAAGCTGCGGAGGTCGCTCTTCAAGGATTTAGAGATCCGTTTATTGAGCTGCCGGTATTTCCACGCCTCGTCTGAAGACTGCAGGATCATCTCACGCCGCTCCTTCATGAGATAGAGAGTATGCTCAGAGAGTTTTTTGTTCTTGTCTGCACGACGTGTCTTGAAGAACTTAGACCCAGTCTTATGGAAACTGAGCACATTCTAGTACGAATTTGTTAATTTGACACATACATCATATAACTATACACTCACACACACGCACACACTCACTCACACGCGCTCACACACACACAAACACGCATGTATAGAATAAGTTCATAGAATCACATATTTTTTACCAGCGTTGCTTCTTGGCTGGGTTTTGTTTTATTTTAATTTTATTTTTGTTGTATTCTTTTCTAATAATTTCTTACGTCTTAATACTGTATTAAATAAGGGAAGTAGCGAGTCAACCCCAACACAAGTATTTTTAATCACTTACTGGGGCTGTCTCAACTCATGTAAAGCATGTAACTTTTGAGACACAATAAACATTTATTTATTTATTTATTTATTTATGGAGAGTTTCCACGAACCCGTCGTTATATTCGTCCACTGAGCTTCCTAGGCACTCGAAACGACGCCAATTCTGCCCTTACGTATTTTTAATTTGTAATAATTAAAAGTCCGTTTAGTTTTTGAATTTGTGAAATTAAATAATAAACAGTAATTTACGATTGTTGTCTTTTTAGGGTTCCGTACCTCATAAGGTAAAAAAGGAACCCTTATATAATAATATTATAATATTAATATCAGTACAACAAAATAACAATAACAACAATACAACTAAATATAATAATAATATTAAGTTGTATTTTCACTTTAAAAATAAATAATTAAATTAAAATTAAATAAATACTTAAGGCAACAAACGTAATTTTTGGGCCGTTTTTGTCTAGTGTTGTATAGATAATGGTACGGAACCCTTCGTGCCCGAGTCTGACTCGCATTCGGCCAGTTTTTTTAGAATAACGTCAGTCTTGTTTTCATTTCAATCTTGAACACTGAACGCGGCTCGCTGATATATAGATGTTTCACGTTAAAGCATGTGCCCCGGCACAGCCTTACCCAACTTACCGAGAAATGCACGCGTTTTTCCCGTCGGCGTCGCCGCGTCGTTCGTAGATATTTGACTGTAGCTTCGGGCGACTAGAAGCCCAAAAGTCTTGCAAGTCTCAATCCAGTCGGATTGTGAATGTCAGATATCCCGGCGCTCCATGTATAACTTCATCATACAGTTGAGTGCTGCTGCATCCGGATACACTGAAAGAACCCAGCATAGAAAATAATATGAAACGAGAACAGTGCATCTTTAGCGGCAGAGACGAGTGGCGCCATCTAGGGAACAACAATTGCAACACATTCACAGATGCCAAGTCAAGCTGCTAGTACAGTGCATAGTACATAGATGTCAGTTATCAAGAAGCAGGTTAGTACCTCTTTATTATTAACTAGCTGATGCCCGCGGCTTCGCCGACGTATGTCGGTTATCGCGACCAAAAGTAATCATGAAATTTTGTTCCCGTTATAGTATGTTATCCTTAAGAGATAGACATATGCCACCGCGGACTTTTCTGTAGACCTATATAAGTTTATCGGCTTATTTTTTTCCGACACCTCCAACAAATATCATTATATTTTAACCATGCATAGAAAAACTTGACAAATTATATACTAAAACCTTCCTCGAGAACCACTCTATCCATTGGTGAATGATTGATGAAAAGCATAAAAACGGTGCAGGAGTTTTTAAGTTTATCGCGAACAGACAGACAGGCAGACGCGGCGGAGGATTTTGTTTTATATTATGTAGTGAAGTGATAGTAGTAGCTTTTGCTCGCGGTTTCGCTCCCGTTATGTACGAAATTAAGCCAAGGGAACGTTTTAAATGTAGCTTTATGATACACGGGGCACTCGTTCGAAGTTGAACCCAATTGGATTTTTTTTTCGAAATCAGCTGTTAAAATAGGAGAAATACCGAAATATGCGAAGGCAGGGCTGCAGGGCAAGAAAAGTTAAGTAATGGTTTAATATGTAATACTATGACATAATGACAGGCAGGCTGGCGGGCTCATGGCGGCTGGCGCGCGGGCAGCGGGACGCGGCGCGGTGACGGCGAGTGGCGATCCGCAAGCAGTCAGTAGTATCAGATCAGTACAGGCCGCGTCCTCGTGCCGTTCGTATGGCGAGTGCGTCTGAGCAGGCGGCGGACGGCGAGCGCGTGAGCGTGCGGCGCGCCTCGCGCCACGACATGCAGCACGTGCACGACATGATCCAGGTGAGCACTCCACTGAGGTGCGGCGCGGCGTGGGCATGCACATTACTTTAACTAGGTACTTGCTCTGACTCTTATAAACACCTGTCCAAACTCCTACGCACCTTGTGTTTACTTTATATAAGTCAACGTAGTGTTGCTAACATAACAAATGCAATGTCGTGTCAGTCACCGCGAAAATTGTAATTTTTATAAATATGTAGTTTGAAAGGTAAATGAATTCGAATATATTTTCTTAGAGTTAAAAAAAAATGTATTACGTCTCAAGGCGATATTTAAAAAAAAACAACATACAAAGGTTACATTAAAAATAAGACGTCAGCACTAAAGTAAAGTACAAAACAAAGTGCTCTAAGTAAATACTTGTAGTACCTCTTCCGGTTGTACCTCTTCCGGTTGTTACTGAAGCTTTTTTTTAAAGATTTTATGAGTGATTTTATAAGTTAGTTCATGTTCAAAGTGCTCCTAGTAAATAATAACTTTTTGATGTATAATCTGGCTAAAAGTGCGAACATTGTGTGTGACTGGAGAATTGGAGTGTTTAGTAAACCGTAGAAATATTAATTGCAACCTCTGTGCTTCGATTCGTGGGATAAAACGTTAGAAACAATTCATTTCGTGAACAGATACTATCTCATATTCTTACGATCCCCCAATTAATCGAACAATTTCTTAAACACTGACATAGATGTGTGGATGAGTTGTACTGCTTTTGAAATCTGTCAGGCGCTGGACAGTATTCAAGCTGCGACTTATTGCTATAACCTTTTGGAGAGGTATAATGTGGCTCACTCCTCAACAAGTAATACATTGCTTTAATTTTTTTGCAAGTGGCATCCTCAGCGTGTTACAACTTATTGCTATTACCTGGTGGAAAGGCGCATATATATAGAATTATGAAGTGTAAGGATTGCGATAGAATTGTTAAAACCAGTGGTTTGAAGTGTTGCAGCCAGTGCTCTGAAAACTATCACTACCGATGTCTCGGAATAACGAACGAAAATTTTGTAAAGGAGCCCAAGCAGGTCAAGTCTGCATGGAAATGCATGGATTGCAAGACCGCCAATAATCGAGGAAATGTTTTGGTAGCTCCTACCAAATACCAAGACTTGATTGGATCCCCTGCTCCGCCAATATCTTCAGGTGGCGCTATTTTCGATGATCTGAAAGAGCATATTAAACTAAAAATTAGTGAGGCAACATCGAAAATTCTCACAGACCTGAAATCAAGCATGAATCAAGAAACTGAAAGTTTAAGTAGCGCCTTAGAAGAAAACGATACAATATATATCCGCTCAGTATGATGATCTTCTCAAAGCAACCGAGGAAAAGAAGAATGTTATTGTTGCCCTTACAAGCGAAAACGAACAGTTGCGCTCAGAGATAGCTGTCATAAATTCAAGGCTTGATCAGATGGATCAGCAAGCTCGTAGCAGCAATGTTGAAATTCAGTGTGTGCCGGAGCAGAAACACAAGAACATATGTACCATTGTGACTCAACTAACAAAAGTAGCCTCATATGATTTCAAAGACTCACGGTTTCAAAGAGTCCCAAAGCAAAATCCGGAGTCTAATCGTCCCCGCTCTATTGTAGTAAAATTCATCAGTCTCAGAGTCCGAGATAATATTCTAGCCTCTGTAAGAAACTATAACAAGAACCACTCTGACGATAAATTAGATACTAGCCTATTGGGTATTGGTGGTGCAAAACAACTGGTATATATCTCTGAGCATCTTTCGTTGGCTAACAAGAAGCTACATTCTGCAGCAAGAGCTGTTGCTAAAGAGAAAAACTACGAGTTCCTCTGGGTCCGTGGAGGTCGAATTTTAGTGCGTAAGGACATTAACTCTAAACCTATTGTTGTAAGTGACGACATAAATTCAATCTTACAATCTATTACCAAAATGTACGCGGTCTCAGGACCAAAACTGTGGAGTTCTTCATAAAAATTTTGAATGAACCCGCTGTGCCCGCGGCTCACGTGAGCGCCTTTTCTTTTGGCATTATCGGGGATCATTACTTGGGAACTTGAAGTCGTAGTATATTTCTAACATCTTCTACAAATAGTGTACCAATATACTGACTTGCAGGAGAATGATGATGATGATTATACCGACTTACAGTTAATTTAAACTAAAACCTGTTAGTACATCTTTGTTTTAAGTACTAAACGCCATCGACACGTTAAAGAAGTTTATGAGCAAAGCAAATAGATGCAATTCGTGGTCTATCATAGACCTCGTCGCTGAGTATTCTTAAAAAAAAAAACTTTCAACTCTGAGAGTTTAATCAGCCATTGAAAAAAAATTTTCAATAACCCCGTTACTGAAAAATACTTTAAACACTTGAATTTAATGTATTTAGTCATAGAACCAGAAAGAGCATGCGGTTCGGTAATCTTCGTTTCCGAAATTAACACGAACCGCCGAACGTCGGCCGCAGTGTGATACCCACAGATGTAAAGCTTCTAAGTTTCGTTATTCAACGCATTAAAGTGCATTCATTGCGCACTTATGAAGTCTCTCCGCTTTAGTCGAACTTCGTCTTATTTATGTTACTCTAAGTTTTGGAAAGATTTTAATCGTAAATCTGTAATATTCTAACCATGGTGGTACATAATAGGCATGTACTTCCATGGTTTGCTACAACCAATGTGCATACGTAGCTCACGAACAGATCAAGGCCGACTTGCTGGAATGTTCAAAGTATCCCTACACTTGCGTTTTAGAGGACTTACTATCGAAATCGCTACTGACGCCGCGACTAACTTAACCACCTGGATATTAATAATTTGATAAAACGTACCATCGATACGTAAGAAGAAGAGGAAAAGAGCTCGATTTCCGAAGATAGACCACGATTGCCAAAGCGTATACTTTTCTAAGGACTCTGATGAACGTGCAAAAAAAATCATGCGTAGGCGCAGAGCTATGTAAAAAATACTGTCGAAGCAAGCCCTTCGTGTATTCACCATATTTATGTTGACTATTATCAATAATACTTTGCTCTGAAGTGCACATGCAAGTGCAGTCACACATATACATATAGTATTAACATATCTATCTTACAACCCTGTAGTAGGGCAAAAAGATAGTCAATCCAACAGGTTCTTGGCCCTTATGCTTTGTTGTTTCATTCAATTTTGGTTTCGTTTGGTTTGGAAAAAACATTATAGTTCTGTTAATTTTAACAAAAGATAAGCTTGACTTAATTTTATCAGGCAACCCATTCGTTATATTATATTTGTTAATTTAAGTCTTAAGATTGCTAAAAAATATTGTTTTGCCGCTCTTGCCAGGGTGGGTCCGTGGATGGGTGACCCATCCATTACATACCGACTTTCCTCCGTGCCCCGGAAAACACGTTAAGCCGTTGGTCCCGGTTGTCATTTGTAGATCTTTGAAAACCAGTCTTACCAAGGGGTATCGTATTACCCAGTACTATAACTGGGTTGTGGAGCTCGGTTAGGTAGTCGCATGTAAAGTTCTGGTATTCAGCTGCATCTGGTTGATCTATACAGTATGTAATCAAACTTCTGTTCTGAGACTTGTAACTGGAACCTTGTGAGAATTTGTTGTTGTAAGGTTGAGGAAGACTATCCGCTCGTAATACAGTGTTAGACTAGTACAAGGGGATAGCCCATCCATCCATCCAGCCAAAGCATCTTTGCATTGTACCATTTCACATTCAACGATCTATCTATTTTGTGTTTATTACTAAGTTACTCTGTATGGTTGTCTTAAATTCGTGAATAAATAGGATTATGATTATAAGGATTATGGTTTGAAAGGAAGCTGACCCCAACATAGTTGGGAAAAGGCTAGGCAGTGGATGATTCGGTAGACAGATGAGTGAAGCGTAGTAAGCGGGATGTTGAACTAACATAACATCCCGCCTGTAATTCCTGATGGATGAGGCAGAGGTGTACCTAATAGTATCCCCACATTTTGCCAGTTATGTTGAAGCCCAATGAAATAGAAGGCGAGCCTATTACCATCAACCGGGCAGGAATTCAGATTTCCTATCTGCTACTGAGAATTTCCTGGTGGAAAACTCAATAACAGATGGTCATTTCAGACTTCGGTTCCCCATACTCCTTTTTGTAGAAGTCATCATCATCATTATCATTCACCTGCCCTTATCCCAATTTATTTGGGGGCATGTCTTCTTCTTCCATATTTTACTATTACTTTTGGAGAAATAATTGAAGGAAAAAAAGAAAAAAAAACGATGACAATACAAAGGATCATATATTATGTTATATATTGCATTTTGTTAAAACGTTATTTTTTTAATTATATTTATTACTAGTTGACCCGTGCAACTTCGTTTGCTGTGACGTACTGCAATTAAATAATATTTCGACTACCCTACCCTACCTACCAACCCTACCTATCTACCCTACCTACCTACCCTACCTACCTACCCTACCTACCTACCCTACCTACCTACCCTACCTACCTACCCTACCTACCTACCCTACCTACCTACCCTACCTACCTACCCTACCTACCTACCCTACCTACCTACCCTACCTACCTACCCTACCTACCTACCCTACCTACCTACCCTACCTACCTACCCTACCTACCTACCCTACCTACCTACCCTACCTACCTACCCTACCTACCTACCCTACCTACCCTACCTACCTACCCTACCTACCTACCCTACCTACCTACCCTACCTACCTACCCTACCTACCTACCCTACCTACCTACCCTACCTACCTACCCTACCTACCTACCCTACCTACCTACCCTACCTACCTACCCTACCTACCTACCCTACCTACCTACCCTACCTACCCTACCTACCTACCCTACCTACCTACCCTACCTACCTACCCTACCTACCTACCCTACCTACCTACCTACCTACCTACCTACCCTACCTACCTACCCTACCTACCTACCCTACCTACCTACCCTACCTACCTACCCTACCTACCTACCCTACCTACCTACCCTACCTACCTACCCTACCTACCTACCCTACCTACCTACCCTACCTACCTACCCTACCTACCTACCCTACCTACCTACCCTACCTACCTACCCTACCTACCTACCCTACCTACCTACCCTACCTACCTACCCTACCTACCTACCCTACCTACCTACCCTACCTACCTACCCTACCTACCTACCCTACCTACCTACCCTACCTACCTACCCTACCTACCTACCCTACCTACCTACCCTACCTACCTACCCTACCTACCTACCCTACCTACCTACCCTACCTACCTACCCTACCTACCTACCCTACCTACCTACCCTACCTACCTACCCTACCTACCTACCCTACCTACCTACCCTACCTACCTACCCTACCTACCTACCCTACCTACCTACCCTACCTACCTACCCTACCTACCTACCCTACCTACCTACCCTACCTACGTACCCTACCTACCTACCCTACCTACCTACCCTACCTACCTACCCTACCTACCTACCCTACCTACCTACCCTACCTACCTACCCTACCTACCTACCCTACCTACCTACCCTACCTACCTACCCTACCTACCTACCCTACCTACCTACCCTACCTACCTACCCTACCTACCTACCCTACCTACCTACCCTACCTACCTACCCTACCTACCTACCCTACCTACCTACCCTACCTACCTACCCTACCTACGTACCCTACCTACGTACCCTACCTACGTACCCTACCTACCTACCCTACCTACCTACCCTACCTACCTACCCTACCTACCTACCCTACCTACCTACCTACCCTACCTACCTACCCTACCTACCTACCCTACCTACCTACCCTACCTACCTACCCTACCTACCCTACCTACCTACCCTACCTACCTACCCTACCTACCTACCCTACCTACCTACCCTACCTACCTACCCTACCTACCTACCTACCTACCTACCTACCCTACCTACCTACCCTACCTACCTACCCTACCTACCTACCCTACCTACCTACCCTACCTACCTACCCTACCTACCTACCCTACCTACCTACCCTACCTACCTACCCTACCTACCCTACCTACCTACCCTACCTACCTACCCTACCTACCTACCCTACCTACCTACCCTACCTACCTACCCTACCTACCTACCCTACCTACCTACCCTACCTACCTACCCTACCTACGTACCCTACCTACGTACCCTACCTACGTACCCTACCTACCTACCCTACCTACCTACCCTACCTACCTACCCTACCTACCTACCCTACCTACCTACCCTACCTACCTACCCTACCTACCTACCCTACCTACCTACCCTACCTACCTACCCTACCTACCTACCCTACCTACCTACCCTACCTACCTACCCTACCTACCTACCCTACCTACCTACCCTACCTACCTACCCTACCTACCTACCCTACCTACCTACCCTACCTACCTACCCTACCTACCTACCCTACCTACCTACCCTACCTACCTACCCTACCTACCTACCCTACCTACCTACCCTACCTACCTACCCTACCTACCTACCCTACCTACCTACCCTACCTACCTACCCTACCTACCTACCCTACCTACCTACCCTACCTACCTACCCTACCTACCTACCCTACCTACCTACCCTACCTACCTACCCTACCTACCTACCCTACCTACCTACCCTACCTACCTACCCTACCTACCTACCCTACCTACCTACCCTACCTACCTACCCTACCTACCTACCCTACCTACCTACCCTACCTACCTACCCTACCTACCTACCCTACCTACCTACCCTACCTACCTACCCTACCTACCTACCCTACCTACCTACCCTACCTACCTACCCTACCTACCTACCCTACCTACCTACCCTACCTACCTACCCTACCTACCTACCCTACCTACCTACCCTACCTACCTACCCTACCTACCTACCCTACCTACCTACCCTACCTACCTACCCTACCTACCTACCCTACCTACCTACCCTACCTACCTACCCTACCTACCTACCCTACCTACCTACCCTACCTACCTACCCTACCTACCTACCCTACCTACCTACCCTACCTACCTACCCTACCTACCTACCCTACCTACCTACCCTACCTACCTACCCTACCTACCTACCCTACCTACCTACCCTACCTACCTACCCTACCTACCTACCCTACCTACCTACCCTACCTACCTACCCTACCTACCTACCCTACCTACCTACCCTACCTACCTACCCTACCTACCTACCCTACCTACCTACCCTACCTACCTACCCTACCTACCTACCCTACCTACCTACCCTACCTACCTACCCTACCTACCTACCCTACCTACCTACCCTACCTACCTACCCTACCTACCTACCCTACCTACCTACCCTACCTACCTACCCTACCTACCTACCCTACCTACCTACCCTACCTACCTACCCTACCTACCTACCCTACCTACCTACCCTACCTACCTACCCTACCTACCTACCCTACCTACCTACCCTACCTACCTACCCTACCTACCTACCCTACCTACCTACCCTACCTACCTACCCTACCTACCTACCCTACCTACCTACCTACCCTACCTACCTACCCTACCTACCTACCTACCCTACCTACCTACCCTACCTACCTACCCTACCTACCTACCCTACCTACCTACCCTACCTACCTACCCTACCTACCTACCCTACCTACCTACCCTACCTACCTACCCTACCTACCTACCCTACCTACCTACCCTACCTACCTACCCTACCTACCTACCCTACCTACCTACCCTACCTACCTACCCTACCTACCTACCCTACCTACCTACCCTACCTACCTACCCTACCTACCTACCCTACCTACCTACCCTACCTACCTACCCTACCTACCTACCCTACCTACCTACCCTACCTACCTACCCTACCTACCTACCCTACCTACCTACCCTACCTACCTACCCTACCTACCTACCCTACCTACCTACCCTACCTACCTACCCTACCTACCTACCCTACCTACCTACCCTACCTACCTACCCTACCTACCTACCCTACCTACCTACCCTACCTACCTACCCTACCTACCTACCCTACCTACCTACCCTACCTACCTACCCTACCTACCTACCCTACCTACCTACCCTACCTACCTACCCTACCTACCTACCCTACCTACCTACCCTACCTACCTACCCTACCTACCTACCCTACCTACCTACCCTACCTACCTACCCTACCTACCTACCCTACCTACCTACCCTACCTACCTACCCTACCTACCTACCCTAACTACCTACCCTACCTACCTACCCTACCTACCGACCCTACCTACCTACCCTGCCTACCTACAATTCATTTTTATTTATATAGACTAGCACTTCGCCCGCGACTTCGTCCGCGTGGGTTTCGAAAATACCCCCCGTTCCATATATCCCTACTGACATATCCCCGCTGGTAGGGATACTTGGAGTTTTTTACCAATCATCGCTACCGGTTGGGATATATGGAACTTTCTACTCCATATATCCCTACCGATCCGCACTGGTGGGGATAGTACAGCCCTTGGCAACCAAGAGAATGTTTATCACTTTTGGGACTTGTTAATAGTCAGGGCAAATTATGTTTTTACGGGAAACTGGAGTCGCTTGGAGACTGCCTCGTTGGTCTAGTGGTCGCAAGCGCGACTGCTGAGCATGAGGTCCTGGGTTAGATTCTCAGGTCGAGCTTAGTGTTATTGGGTTTTTCCTTCAGGAACTTCACAGTAGCAGCCACGGAGTCTGGATACAAATCATTCTGAAGCTATGATGTTCCGTCGGTGAGCTTGTTAACAATTCATTTCAGAACTTGTTTGATTTGTGCCCGGTTGGCAAGAGGTGGCAAGAGGCTCGCCCTCTATTACATGGGACATAAACATAACTGTTACTTAGTACCATTAGGTACACCTCTGCCTATCCCTTTTGGGATTACAGGCGTGATGTTATCTGTAGAGTCGCTTAAACGATATACGCAGGTCCGTAGGAATCATCGGAATTCTTGGGATCTGTGCCAACTGGCCTGCTCCTGGTCCGATGAGAATGTGCCATACCTACCTAGTACCTACCCTACTTACCTAACTTCCTGGTACCTACTTACCTCCCTAGTCCCTACCTACCTAGTACCTACCTACCCTACCTACCTAGTACCTACCTACCCTACCTACCTCCGTAGTACCTCCCTACCTACGTGACGTGAGCTATCAATTGCGCTAATTTAAAAACGCTTTAATTTATTATTTTGATGGCTTCGTGTATGCCACCAAGATGTCTTTGGTCATCGACAGGAAAGAAGAGTATTGCATTGCACCATGTGAGTTCAACATTTTTTGAATAAAATTGATGTGGTTATTTTATGGGTCAATTTCGATGAAAGTCCAGTAACTGTGTATCTGTATTTTTTTCCTTTTCATTGTATTTCAAATTGATTTTCTGGTATTAAACTGTTATATGTTATATTAAAATAAAATTCGGATCGGAAAAAATATGTCTTGTCAATTTGACACTCGGGCTACAGATTTGACAGATTGTTTTTAGAATAAAATCGGATTGAATTTTGCGCTAAGGAGTATTGATATCAACTTCGATGCAAATCACACGCAAAATAACTTTCTACCTATTTTTAACCCCGTTAGACGATGAGTTTCAAAAAATACGAAACACGTCTTCTATCAATTCTGTCAAAGAATGTTTATGCAAAATTTGAAGTAGATTGGACTAAGGAATCACGTTGTCCCATACAAACTTCACCCCGTTTTTCACCCCCTTAGGGGTAGAATTTCGAAAAATCCTTTCTTATCGAATGCCTACGTCATACAAAGCACACACTCTCCAAATTGTAGGTCTCGACGATCAGCGGTTTAGGCTGTGCGTTGATCCGTCAGTCATTCAGGACAAAGCATGTGAAGAGAGAAAATAAAGATATTGTATTGTATTGATGGCAGTCAAAAAAAAATAAAAACTAATCTCACAACATCAAAAAAATATTAAAACAAATCACAAAAAGTGAAATAGTAAAATAGTGGGGTTTGAACACGCAACCCATAGTTTACAGAGCAGTCATGAAACCGCTAGGCTGTTTTTTCCGTTGACATGTGTTTAAAATAGCTGCTCTTATGCACGTCATGGCTGAAATGACAAACAATTGAAGAATGCGGACATAATGCAATATTTCTCACCCCCATAAGCAAGTAGTGTAATAATATATAGCCTAACTTGTGAAGAAGCCTGTAAGGAATATTTGTGCAAAATTTGAACGGAATCTATGCAGTAATTTTTGCGCCAAGTCACATCGATTTGGATTTTTACGATTTTATTATCTGTATAGATTAAAAAAAAATATGATAACAGCAGCAAGGAACAAAACTGAGGATACCATACTTAAATCAATTACCTACAACAAATGTGCTTGGTAAGATATAACTTAGAACCAAAAGTTTGACTTGACTTCATGATAGTGTAGCTTGTTGTACATACCACCAATGTTTAGTAATATTGGTGTGAAACTTCCCATGCACTTAGATAGGACATGTAAAGTTCTCAGATTTCATAACAGTATCGTTCCTAATGCACATAAAAAATGCAAAAACCAAAAAAAAAAATTTTTACGATTTTTTAAAACAATATTATGGGATTTGAACTCGCACCATATAATGCGGTAAACGGTCGCCTGACCTTACCGCTAAATTCCCCGTTGATATATTGTTGAATAGCTGTTCCTAATATAGCTGCCTCGCTCCTTTATAAAAATAGCGTGATTATTATGTTCCCAGTTACATTTTTATTTTAACTAAACAAAATAACATGTCATTTTGTGCATTTAATTACGAACAAAAACCTTTTAAAATCAATATTGCTTACCTCCCATAACATACGGCGTGATAATATGTAGCCTAAAGCCTTCCTTGGTTTACAAAGAACATTTTTGCTTAATTTCTCCAGTAGTTTTGGCGTGAAGCCGTACCATACACACAGAAAAACAGACCAAAATTCTAAAAAGTCTCTTTTTGTCATCAGTTACGTTTTTCTAACAAAAGCCACATATTTTTTCTTGAAAATTCTCAATGTACAGTTTTTCTTTCGTTACTGTTTTATTATATTATGTACTAGCTGATGCCCGCGGCTTCGCCTGCGTGGATGTCGGTTATCGCGACCAAAAGTAATCATGATGATCCCATTTCCTCAACTCATGGGAACCTAGTTTGCCAATTTTCAAAGTATTAAAATGTATATAGTATATTATCTTTAAGAGATAGACAGCGTTTTCGTTGAAAGCTCCCCCAGACGGCTTCTTTTTTCCAACACCTCCAACAAATATCATTATATTTTAGCCAACCTGTACAAAAACTTGACAAATTATATACTAAAAAAATTCTAGAGAACCACTCTATCTACTTAAGAAAACAACATGTAAATCAGTGCAGTAATTTTTGAGTTTATCGCGAACAGACAGATAGACGCGGCAGAGAACATTGTGTTATAATATGTAGTGATGTTGGGTTCGGCTTCCAGTAAAACCGGATGCAGCTGAATACCAGTATTTTACATGGAACGACTGTCTATCTGCCCTCCACAACCAAGTTAGTTCTGGGTAATACGATACCCCTTGGTAGAAATACAGTGAAATTAGTGATAGCTTTAATTTCCACATCAGGTGTTCCAGATCTTCAATTTTTAGACGTCAACAGAGAGTGCTCATCAGGCTGAACAACTTTTGCTAAGACGTCATTCTTATATATATTATAGTGTAACTGGGCTCTTGAAGCTCCACAACAGGTGTTCCACATCTTCAATTTGTATGTCAACAGAGAGTGCTTATCAGTCTGAACAACTCTTGCTAAGACGTCATTCCTATATATGTATGTTATAGTGCGGCTGGGCTCATGGAGTTCCACATCAGCTGTTCCAGATCTTCAAATTTATTCTCTTAACAGAAAATGCTCATTACGTGAAACAATTTTTGCTATGGTACCATTTTTGTATCTCTTATAGTTTAGCTGGTCTGTTGCGGTTCTGCATCAGGTGTTCAAGTTTCCAAAATAAATTATAGCCTATATGTTGCCCAGACTTAATACCTTTATAACAAAAAAAAAAACATTCAAATCCGTCGAGTAGTTCCGAAGATTAGCGTTTACAGACAAACAGACAGATTTTTTTTTTTGGATTTGTGCTCTATTTCTGTTTCTAAAACCCCCACAATTTTTTTTTTTTAATATATTCAATGTTCAGACACAGTTTTTTACTGTCTTATTATATGTATATATAGATTAAAACAATTTCAAACTTATTTTAATTAACTTAAACTCTATTAACTTAGAACTAAACACATAATTGTTTATATTCGATATTTGCGCCTAGCGACTAAAATGCTTAAACAGTAAATAAAATCGATGGTAAGTATGTCAGCGCAGTGGTCTGTTATTGCCATGTTGTGTTAGCAACATGGCAGTCTAACCTAGAGTAGGACGCTCGATAGAGTCTAATTTCTTAGCTGGGCATTCAACATCTGCATTCATTCTGATAAAAACAATTCATTGTAGGTTCAAACGATGTTCGTCGACGTAATCAGCTAACAGATTTGGCTTATTCCTATTTCTTGCGATTCTATTATATTGCATCGCTTCATTCTTCAGATATAACATTCACAACGTAGTTCCTCTAACCTACAAGGCAACTTCGCACATTTTTTAAATTACCACCTTTTTTTTTTTTTTTTTGCTGTCTACGATCACTGTATTAAGTCTCATTCTTTTTCTGTGCGAGGCAACGATAACACGTGTTCTGCGATCACAGTCCCCGATTTGAAAAAGTTTTAATATTGAATTTTGTTGTTTGTCAGTATGTAGTAGAAATAATGCCTAAGCGCAGTGCTAAAGATAAAATTGAACGTTATAATAAAAAGATTCGTAAACTCGAAGAAAAGGAACGACAAAATCGTCGTCGTGTGTTGCGAGTTTTAGAATCTTCGGATTCTGATGCAAGCGTTGATAACGACACCGGTAACCGTAAGTACCTATTTTTATTAACAAATTTTGGTGAATAAGTGCTTAAATGTGATATTTTAACCCCAAAAATCTTTGTTTCCTTGATTCGAAATCGAACATGGCAAGCCTGGGGGTTGGCCGTGAGTCAACACGAGGGCATCAAAGCAAAAAATAAGCATATCTTACATGAGGTAGCTTACCATTTTTGCGAAATTAGACATAGCCTGGGGTCTATCCGAGAGATAGAACGAAGGTAATTTTGTCAAAGTACCCACACATAAAATAAACAATTTTATTTTAAGAGGCCGATAAAGTGGACAACAACGGACCTGCCAATCCACCAGCCTTGGAGATTACCGATGTTCCCGAGATACCGGTTCCCGATTCAGGAATACCAGAAACCGAAACATCTACGACTGCACATGAACTGGACCCAGAAATTTTGTCAGCATTAGGGGAGCAATCTGACGACACTCCTGAGTTTGGGGAAAACATACACGAAAATTTGGCTCAAAGATGGCAGCCCATATTAAAAAAAGGACTCTCCAAGGAAGCCAAGGACAAATTATTAAAAGAATATCTTATCCCCTCAAATTGTGTCCTTTTACAAGCACCAAAACTTAATGCCGAAATTTCGGCAGCTATTACAGATATGGCAAGAAATCGCGATAAGAAGATGGAGTTATCGCAACAACTTCTTGGCGCTGGGATCACAGCCGTGAATAAGGCGATGACTCTTCTCATAGCTGGCGAAGAAAAAATTCAAGCCATAAAAATGCTAAGTGACAGTTGTCGCATCTTAACCCATCTTCACCATATGGATACTGAAGCACGTATCAAAATGGTGACACCCGGCTTGGAAAAATCATTCCTAAACGTTATTAAGGATAACGAAAGGGATAGCACTTTATTCAGTATAAAACTATCCGATAAAATCAAAGCTTCAAAAGCTATTGAAAAGCAGGGCCTGCAAATAAAAAAGACCTCGGTGCCTCAAAGACCTCCACAGACAATCCAATCGGCAGTCGCACGACCTCGCTACCAGGAAAACTGGTCAGGTCCTTCGCGCTACCTGTCGAACAGGGGGGGGCGCGGAGGCCAGAGGAGACAAGCCCCTGCAACACGCAAGGCGCAGACAGCGGCGCAACCGAGGTACTCGAACACGAACAAAACGCGTGCTCAACCTCAACAATAGAACAGGTACATTCTGGACGAATACGTCATTTTTATTCTCACTGGCTTGACATAACTTCCAATGACATAGTTCTCGAATGGATTCGTAAGGGTTTTTCCATACCTTTTTCTGAAACTCCGGTGCAAACCTTTCCACCTCGTAACTGTCTCTCAACGGCAGATAACGAGGATATGAATTTGGCCATCAAAAAATTAATTGATTTAGGCGCGATATCGACATGTTCACCTATCGAGAATTAATTCATATCAAAGATATTCCTTACTTCTAAACCAAACGGCGACAAGAGGTTTATTTTGAATTTAAAACCACTAAACAAATTTATCCCCAAGTTTCATTTTAAAATGGAAGATTACAGGACCGTTACTAAATTAATACCTCAAAACGGTTACATGGCTAACATAGACTTGAAAGAAGCCTATCTTTTAATTCCTATTGCTAAATATCACCGGAAATACTTGCGCTTTCATTTCGAGAATGATAAAGCACAAAACATTTTGTATGAGTTTAATGCTATGCCTTATGGTTTATCAATAGCACCTAGAACCTTTACCAAGATTATGAAAGAGGTAATGTCGCATCTTCGGAACCGTGGATATATATCGGTTCAATACCTTGACGACATATTATGTATCGGTGATACCTATTCTGAATGTCGTGAAAACATAACAGTAACTTTGAAATTATTAGAGTCCCTTGGTTTCGTTATTAATTTCAAGAAAAGTTCATTAGAACCAAAACAAACTTGTAAATATTTAGGTTTTATCTATGACTCAAAAAGTTTAATTATGTCCTTACCAGACGAAAAACGCGCTCACATAGTTAGTTTAATAGATAAATTTTTACGCTTACCACGCTGCACAATACGAGATTTTGCACAATTAATTGGGATTCTTACTGCTGCTTGTCCCGCAGCAAAATATGGATGGATTTATACTAAACTCTTAGAACGACAAAAATACTTGGCCTTAAAAATAAACAATGATTTTGATACGAAGATAAAATTGTCTAATATAATTTTGAATGATCTGAATTGGTGGGCAAAAAACATTTCAACAACTTACAATTCCATAAGGGCTCAAGCATTCACATTAGAAGTTTTCACTGATGCGTCCAGAACCGGCTGGGGCGCATGTTGCAATAACGAACGTATTAACGGCACTTGGAAAAATTCAGAATTAAAGTTTCACATTAATTATCTCGAACTCTTAGCGGTATTTTTGGCATTAAAATGGTTCGCTCGCAATTACTCTGACTGTACTATTTTATTACGCATTGACAACACAACAGCCATTAGTTATGTCAATCGTATGGGCGGAATACAATTCCCACATTTGAACGGTTTATCTAGATCTATTTGGCAGTGGTGCGAGAGGAAAAGTATCTGGTTAGTAGCTTCTTACATAAACACACACGATAATGTTATAGCCGACGAACAGTCTAGAAAAATCAACATAGACACTGAATGGGAATTATCAAATTCAGCATTCCTATTGATAACACAAGAATTAGGCCAACCAGAAATAGACTTATTCGCCTCTCGCACTAATGCTAAATGTGAGAACTATGTGTCTTGGCGACCAGACCCCAGATGCCATCGCAATTGATGCCTTTACAATAAGCTGACGCAATAAATACTTTTATGCCTTCCCGCCATTTTCTGTAATATTAAAATGCCTACAAAAAATAGTGTTAGACCAAGCTGAAGGTATTCTTGTTTTTCCCATATGGCCATCACAAGCCTGGTATCCCCAGTTAAAGAGTATGCTTGTTACCGAAATAGTTATTCTGAAAGCAAATAAAGATCTTTTGTCTTCCCGTTTCAGAACACACCATCCACTTTGCAAGTCCCTTACCCTGGGTGCCGCGGTGCTCTCGGGCTCGCGTTCACGCAGCGAGGGACGCCTCCAGCCGCTCTCGACTTAATGTTAGCTTCTTTGTCTCAAAACACTGTACAGCAATATAATGTCACCTTTAAACTGTGGTGGGAATTCTGTATACTTAATAATTTTAGCGTGTTTGAGGTGTCAATTCCACGGGTCATGACCTTTTTATCCGATCTATTTAATAAGGGAGCATCATACGGTTCACTTAATAGTCATCGCTCTGCCCTATCGCTACTTCTAGGAAGTAGTGTAGGAACAGACGACGGTATAAAAAGGTTACTAAAAGGAGCATACAAGTTGAGACCGTGTGTACCCAAGTACACGAGTACTTGGGATCCCCAGGTGGTACTCAACTTTATCTCTAATTGGTTCCCAAATGGAGATCTCACAATAGAAAAGATCACTAAGAAATTAGCTATTTTGTTAGCTATTTGCACAGCTCACAGAGTTCAAACGTTTGCCCTTATCAAGACCTCAAACATAAAAATAAATTCTAGAGGCATCGAAATAATCGTAACCGACATTATTAAGACATCGGCACCTGGCCGAGATCAACCAATTTTATTTCTACCATACTTTTTAGATAAACCAAGTATTTGCCGGGCTGCAACATTAAAAGATTACCTTCAAGTGACTAATGAAATTAGACCTGAGAACGTACCTAATTTATTCCTGACATTTAAACGGCCCTATAGGGGCGCCACGGCGCAGTCAATCAGCCGCTGGATAAAACAAGTGTTGTGTGCGAGCGGCGTGGACGTGACGACATTTACCGCGCATAGCACCCGCCATGCCGCCACGTCCTCGGCGCACCGCGCTGGCCTGTGCATAGACGCCATCAGGAAGGCGGCTGGCTGGACAGCCGCTTCTCAAACGTTCGCCAAATATTATTGTCGGGCCATACGCGAAGAAAACTCTTTCGCAAGTTCGGTTTGTTTTCCACCAAACCCAAATTAAATAGAGACTGATTAGCTCCCATATTATTATACGTGTGTCACGTAGGTTATCAATATAAATAATATTTCTAAGAATTAAGTTGATTATAGATTAAGAAATCATTGTATTGTTTACAATAGATTACCGATTAATAAGTCATTAATAAACATATGTTAAATAAACAAATTAAATTAACAACTTGTGTATTACATATTATTAGCAAAACTTCAACTCTAAACATCTACGTTGTGAATGTTATATCTGAAGAATGAAGCGATGCAATATAATATATGATCAAACGAACTTCGGCAAGTGAAGTTCGATCGATATTATATTAATCGCTTCATTCGAAGATATAACACCCACCCACCCCATTTCCCTTTAACGAAGTTTTTGCTAAGTTATAATAACTATACTTACTCTAAAAAAGAATGAGACTTAATACAGTGATCGTAGACAGCAAAAAAAAAAAAAAAAAAGGGGGTAATTTAAAAAATGTGCGAAGTTGCCTTGTAGGTTAGAGGAACTACGTTGTGAATGTTATATCTTCGAATGAAGAGATTAATATAATATCGATCGAACTTCACTTGCCGAAGTTCGTTTGATCATATATTATATGATGATGTTATATTTCAGCGAGTATTTGCCGTTTCACAGCAGTTACTTTGTCAGCCTATAGCTCTTCAACCCATCGATTTCGGCATTGCCCTTTGGTGGGGTCAATTGTGCATTACAATGAACCTATTGGTACCCAGTTTGTCCCAATCAATTCTGGGTTTTTTTCGGACCATCTCCTTTGACAAGTTTTTCCGGACAAATTGTCACCTGTCGCCTGTCATTAGAAACTATTTAACATAACATAACATCACTCCTATAATCCCGAAGGGTTAGACAGAGGCGTACCTAATAGTACATCCACATTTTGCCAGACACCGTTTATTACAGACACTATTAAACAGAAATGTTAAATTACCACGACAAGTCGACATAAATTATAAATTGTCCACTGTGACTCTGTCAGTGATAATCTTTATTGACAAAAAAAAACGAATTGTCTTCTGTCGCCTGTCACTTGCCATCACGTTTATTAAGCAGGCCCCAGAACTCTTGATTCTCCACCTTTTGTAATACCTACTACATATGTAAATGCTGGATAAACTCGCAATGAGCTGGCCGGGACCAGGCGGGCGCGCGGGCGGCTGCATCGTGCGCTGCAGGTGGCATACTGAGCTCGTGTGTCATTGCAGGAGCTGGCGGAGTACGAGGGCGTGCCGCGCGGCCCGCAGCTCTCCGTACCGGGTAAGCACTGGCCACTGGACTCACTGTACGCACTACACATCACTCCCGCTTTTCTCCCAGCTCTCTGTGCCTAAAACACACGAAACGCTGTAATCATTAATCGTGTCCTAGCCTTTACTATAACAGTTAAACTTGGCAGCAGAATCTACATGATTCTGATTCCGAGCTCGGCATAAGGCGCCTATTGAAATAGTAATGTAACCAGCCGTTGCCACATGATGCGCCACAGCTAATCAGAAGGTCAGACACCTACTGATATTCACTACTCACACTTTAATAAAGCAATATAGATGTTTTATGTCTTTTTCAATATTCCAGGCTGACTTTCGAGAAAACACATTCATATTCATATCTTTATTTGCATTCCATAATGTGTGAAGATCTTACAATGGGCTTAAAGCTAAGGTACAATTACGGACCCTGTTAAGGCACAGCAAAAAGTATAAAATTAATACTGAATCAACTTACAATTTTAAAACATGTGCTTAATATTAATAACTAACATTTATCCCTTACTTCCACGATTCTGTAATAGTAAAAAGAAACAATATGCTATTCTAGAACACAGAACCCCTGCAGGGCTAGCCTCCGCAGGGGTTTTGTGGCAACTGCCTTACTTGTACTGGTGAGTGGAGAATGTAGCGTGTCGGTGATGCTGCAGACTTGATCGAGGACGGGTTCGACACGAGCCCGGCGTGGTTCTTCGTGCTGGTGGCGGAGTGCGGCGGAGCCATAGTGGGGCACGCGCTGTGCAGCCGCGCCTACTCGTCGTGGACGCGCCGCGCCTTCTACGTGGAGGACCTGTATGTGCGGCCAGCAGCGCGCCGCCGCGGCGTCGGGCTGTGCCTGCTGCGGGAGCTCTGCCGGGTGCGTACCCGCGCCCAGCCTGCTACTGCTGTACTGCTGCCCTGAGAGGGCGCGGAAGTATTAATGTTAGCCGCGTGTTGCAGATGGCGATGGTGGAGGGCGTACACCGCGTAGACTGGCACGTGCTGGAGGATAATGCGCCTGCGCTCGGCTTCTACTCGCGGCTGGGCGCGCGCGACCTGCATGTCACCGAAGGCCGCACCGCCATGCGGCTCGACCGCCCGCACATCGAGCGCCTCGCGCACGAACAGCCCTGACTTTGAGTCCGCCAGTCTGCCACATTCGCACAAGATAATTCTGTTCGAAAACTTAACTTAACCAGTATGACTACCTATTTGTCGGCAAGTCATCGACGTGGAAATTTACTAAGTGAAATAACCTAACTTATTCAAATATTATATATTTTGCACTTTATTAAACCATGTTGTTTACTTCGAAAGGTCAATTCCCACCTATTAGAACAACCGAGGCCCACAGTAAACACTTATACATAACATTATAGTTTAAGTTGTTATGAACACCTTATTTGAAAATAAAACCGTTTTAATTATCGCGAGGGTCATCATTAGATGCGGGGTCGACAGTTTAAGGATATAAAATGGGTATCAAGTAATAAAATCTCCGAAAAAAAAATGAGCATACTATGAAAAACTATGCAAAATATGAAATGTACAATAATATGAAATGCTATTCTTGCGACAACACAAAGCACAAAGAAACGCACGAATAAAATACTGAAAATTTGAGAATCAATACAGCATTAAAGACGTAATAATATTTTTCCAGCAGCTTAAATTGCGTTTTAACCTTTAAATTAAATAAAACAGGAATAAAACCAACGTCAAGATAAATATCAAAATGTACGGCATGCTGCGGCTGCATCAATTGGGTACCCCAGTTGGGAACATGGGTGCTTTCAAGAGGGGTACCCACATCGTGACGTTGTACTAAGGCGTAGGCTCGTATATCTGTCTGCAGAGGTTTAAAGTGACCTACTTAAGACGAAACGGATGACGGGGTCTAAGTCGGGGTGCCCCAAGTCTTGAGCTCGCTTCGCTCGCTCTTGCATCCTAAGTTATAAAACAAAAAACCTTAAGAAAACGATTATTTTAGCAGAACATGTTTTCGGTAACTTAGTATGTTTCCGCAAACTAGTATTTTTTTCGCAAACTTTGTATTTTTTTTCGGAAGTTTGGTATTATTTTTCAAAATTCAGATTATTATACTTCGTAGGATTGTTATTTGAATAAGGTCATGTTTGATAGATACAACATTTTTTGCCGGTTCATTTTGTATAAAATTTTTCTGTAATTAATTTTAACCAAGCGTAGTATTACAGTCAGCCACAGATCGTTGGTATAACTTCGAGAAAGAGGTCAATTGTCGAAAACGACTCAGCTGGGCAGCGTTCGGGAAGTTGCTTGGTATCTTCACGTCCAACTTACGGCTGTGTCTCAAGACAAAAGTCTATGACCAGTGTGTGTTACCGGTGATTACATACAAGACCAAAACGTGGTCGCTTACAATGGGCCTCATCAGAAGGCTTAAAGTCACCCAAATGGCAATGGAGAGGGCTATGCTGGAGTTTTATGGTGACGGTTCGTTGAATGGTGCTGATACATGCGTCATGTTCGTGAACGGGCGCTGTCAGTTGTGACTGGTCATCTCTTGGTTGCCACGGCTTATTTGAATTAATTATTTTATTTTTGAATTGTTTTTTTGTTGTTTTTACTATGGACACTTTTAACGTGCACACTGCACATCTTGTTAGATCGTTCTCACATAATGTACCATCTCAACATGAATGATGTAACAAAGGTTTTGTAAAAATATACTGATTTAAAAGAGTTTCCATGGAGTTTCTTGCCCGTTCTTCTCCATAGAGATCTACACTAGGGAATGGGCAACTTTCACAGTTTTTATGCCTTGTGACTAGGACTGTAGCTTCATTACATTGTTATCTTGTCGACAATTCAAAAGTCCCTGTAACTGACCTACTTGAAATAAATGCTTTAATTTTGATTTTGTTTCCTTGCGTGATCAAATCAGCAATGAGGACATCCGTAAGAGAACCAAGGTTACCGACGTAGCCCGAAAAATTGCGTTTTTCGGCTGAAATGATGATGACGAAGATGATCACAGATCGTTGGGAGTTTGTGTTTTGTCGGAAGCTTTATTATTTCCCATTTTAAAATATGCTTGAGTTTTGCTCTTGCAGTTTTTTCAGGTTAGTTTTTTCATCAACTTTTTTTTTTCTATTGGTAAGATATTTGTGATTTTTGATACATAATTATAGGCCCATTAGTTTCAAGCTCATTGTTCCTTTGACTTTGCACTTTCGATCGACTTTAAGCTTCGAACATTCGTCCGATGGAGCCGGACGGCCAAACTGCTTTGGAACTAGGTCAGCCACCTACTTACGCCCGAGTCCCGCCACGCCGAGACCCGCGTCGCGCCAAACATCGCAATCTCGGTGACAATGTACATAATATGTACTATCAACGAGCTTTCATCAACGTTACGAAGTTGACAAATTATGAAGCGCAGGTTAATCAGGTTGAACCGTCTACTCTTTGTGAGAACGTACAGGTGGCTCTACAGGAGAATACTTACAATCGTCGTTTTTATTAACGGGCGACCAGAGTTGCTCCCGCCACTACTTTCTTGTTCACATGCTCGAACTACTCGATATGTGCGCCGAGTACCAAAATCGACTTGGACTATTACTTAGTATCATTATGGAGCAGGCGGTGCAGAGTGGTTTGGCAACCGGGCCCGGCAGCCGAGCCGGCGTCGGCGGTGACTACGGCGGAGTGCGGCGCGGCTCGATCGTTACGTCGCCGCGCTGGACGAGCAGCGTGTGGCGGCGCGGGCCCGGAGCCGAGCGGTCTGCGCGCGCGGCGCATGCGCCAGCGGGCCAGCACCGGCGGCGCGCCGCACTTCGCGCCGGACGCCGCCCGACGCGCGTCCTGTGCCCCGCTGCGGCACACAGCACGGCGCCGCTCGCTTCCTCGCACACTAGTACGGCAATGAGTTCGATGCGTTTGAATATTGACACCGCACATGTGAGTGTACCGTGATATGATTGTGCACTAGTGCGTCTGCAGAAAATGTGTGTGAAATAAATGTAACGTTCGTGTTACAGTCGCCGGATTGTTTGTGCGTAAGTTTTCGTAATATCTGTAGCTTCTTGCACCGATGCCGCGATGTTGTCGCACCTACTCCTTGGTACTGACTTTAGAGACTGTACAAAAGTATCCCCTGGGTATTTTTTTTTATAATTTTCGTCTGCACATTGATTTCAGATGCATTCTGTCAGGCGGCTGTTCTATAACTTGTTAGGAAAGAATACGCTATAATAAAAAAATACTAATAACGTAACATAAATATTAAAAGTGTTTCAACTTTCCAAATAATTCCGAATAAACTAGGAACTGTCGTTCATTCTGTTACACACTGAAGGCAAATGCGATGCAAAAAATGAAGAAAAATGCGTCAAGGTATTTGTAAAAATATACACTGCAGACCCACCGTACCCCTGGCCGTACCCCTGGTGGTACGGTGGGTGTTTTAAAGTTAAACGATACCACCAGGTAATAGTGTTGTAACACTTGTTAAAACCACTTCTGACAACAACAATTTTATTTAATCATTTTATTCATAAATTTTTACTGAACAAATTAAATACAATATACCTAAAATCTAAATACGTAAAATAAACCAAGGTAAGGATTTGAGGTAAGTATTATACTGATTGGTTGGTGAGAGCAGCGGTGGCGCAGTGGTATCAACCCCGACTTACGTACAGTAAGTCGTGGGTTCGAACCCAGGCAGGTGCATTACTTTGTGTAATTTATTTCATCACCACTGCTCTCAAAAACGGTGAAAGAAAACATCGTGAGGAAACCGGCGTGTCCTAGAACCAAAACTTCGAAGACATGTGACGTCTAAGTACCAACACGCACTGGGCCCGCGTGGTGGATTATAGCCCAATCCCTCTCCTAGAGAGGAGGCCTGTGTCTCAGCAGAGGGAACATTATAGGCTGATGATGATGATGATGATGGTTAGAAAATCAGCACAATATTCAAATATATATTTAAAAAATCATAAAAATATGAAATGACAATGGTCACGCGGAGCTAAGATGACTATTTATGATGACTAATTAAGCGTAAATATTTATCACGCACTATCACGGTTGCTGACATTACACTTTACAAGTGTTACTTTACCAGTCACTGGGAGTGCTGTGCTGTGGCCCATGTCGTCTCTTGGTCATAAAAGTATGCAAGAACTTGCTCTGAGGTGAACATTGTAATGTGATCGGGTGCCTGGCGATTCGTTGCGGCCGTTAGACATGTGTGAGAGTCTGCACCAGTACAAAAACCGAAAATGCATTCGATGGTGTGTACTCGTCCAACTGTTTGGTGATCCAGCTACGAGCCGGTCGTAGCCTTTCGTAGCAGTTCGTAGCGATGCTACGAAACTTACTTGTGTAGACTGGTCACCACCGATGCGCGCCGCGCCCGCCTCACTGTTACGGTATCCTAAAAACTGGAAGTATGCATCTATTGCTGAGACTCGGGCTCACTATGCACTGTGCGATGACTCCACAGGTAGCGCACTATCCTCATAACAAGGTCCATTACGAGGGGTTTATTTTAAATGTAGGTAAGTTTATATTTGCTAGTGACGTCGTAGCAATCGCGGAGTATTATTTTGTCGAAGACATTTATTGAAGAGTTCCATTACTTCCATAAGTGTTTTGTTCAATTGATTTCGGTATCATTCAAATGGTGCGAATCATCAAACTTAAAGTCAGAGAGAGAGAGTGCCGACTGAATAAATGATATATTTATTTATATATATATATTATGATATATATTTAGTTATAGAACTGACCGATGGAAAGTCCGAAAACTATATCAAACGTGTCCTTATTAAAAAAGCATATTACAAAATCAAGGACTAAGTTGAAGATAAAGAAGTTAGCCTTCTGCGCATGCGGCTTCCCTGGTAGCTCATAAACAGCACAAATATGTGGATGTCTCTAACTATTCTCAATCTCATATTTATTTTAAAAAAGTACTCTTCCCGAGGAAAACAACGATAACGTTATTTTTTTAATAGGTGGCGCCACGTGTCTATCGGATCATGGTTGAATCATATTATTATAGAAATGTTAGTAGTGTGATAAGGGAACCTCATTCATTAAGAGTCTGAATTGTAGATAGATCGGTGTTTCAGCCTCCTGACTATAATATTATAAATGCGAAAGTAAATTGCTTTGCTTGAAACATTTTCACGCCTTAAACCGCTTTACCAATCATCATGACATTTTGCATATATGTTGTCAGGGATGCAGAAAAAGAATTCCACCTTTTATTCAGGAACGAAGCACTGTTCCTGGGGGATAAAGTCATAATACAAACTCACTTTCGAATTTAAATCTTGCACAGGAAGAGTCACCAATCTGCATTTGCAGCAAAAATAGTTCTCGAGGTATGATGCTACGACAGTGTAAACTTTTAGTGTGGGACGAAAGTACGCTGGTTTTCAGCTGCAGCCCACGAGTGCCATACGCTCGAAAACATAAACAAACACATATTTAAAGCCTAAATTTACCACACAAATACCAATTAAATTAAATTGTTTCTTACAAAAAAAAAAAGAAAATCACCAATTAAAAAAAAAACAATCAATTGTTATTGTTGTTGTTGTCATCAATTGTTTGTTTGTTGTTTCATACAATCATCATCTGCCTAGCCTTTTCCCAACTATGTTGGGGTCGGCTTCCAGTCTAACCGGATGCAGCTGAATACCAGTATTTTACATGGAGCGACTGCCTATCTGACCTCCACAACCCAGTTACTACTGGGAAATACGATACCCCTTGGTAAGACTGGTTGTCAGACTTTTTGGGCCACTGACTACTTTAACGACTGTCAAAGATCTTCAAATGACAGCCGGGACCAACGGCTTAACGTGCTTTCCGAGGCACGGAGGAAACTCGGTATGTAATGGGTGTTGTTTCATACAATAAGAAACAATAAAAAGGAAGAAATTATAAAATTAATAACATTGGTAAAATTGATAAACGTGAAAAAATTATAAAATACTGAGCCCATTTAGAAATAATAAAATTACAAACAGACAATAATAAAAAGCAAAAAAGATAAAATCGAAAAGACAATAAAATTAATAAAATTACTAAGATTGGTAAAATTGAAGAACTTATAAAATTGATAAAATTTAAAAATGTATAAACGTGATAACAATGCTAAAATTGAAAAATGCATATGATTGTAAAAATGTATAAAATAATTATGCTGTGTGTCAAATGGCTGAAATGTCGGCTCGGACATCTTGGAAGTCATTTTGATGATTTAACAAAAACACCTTTAATTTTAATTTGAAAGTCGAGCATTTAGTAGCTGCGTAACGAAAACTGCCCCGAAACGTCGCCGACTTATGCTGGGGAATGGAGCTATTGGGAACATTTTCGTCCCTCACCGACTCCGTGCTTACGAGTCCATGACAGTCTATCGTAAAGGTAAGAAGGGGAGTGAGACTTGATAACTCCAAAAAGTAGGGTCACCAGGTGCAGCTTACGTGTAGCTTTCATTTTTAGAATGTTATGCTCATTTAAGAAGGGTGTAACATATCCCGTAAAAGGAACTTTAAAGCAAAAGCGTGCACAGGCGTTTTGAAGTCTTTGGATGATTCTTTCGGTTTTCGACAGAAGTCTTTGACCATACACTGTATCCGCATAAATTAACTTTGATAAAACCAATGACTCCACAAGCAAAACACGTAAATCTACGCTAAGATACGGACGGGCTTTGTATAAAATCTTAAGTCTATAATAACAGTTTCGGATACACTCAGTCATAGGTTTGTGAAAACGGAGTTCCGCGTCCATTATAAGACCCAAGTTACGTGCCTCGTAGACCCGTTCAATAGGCTGACCCAGAATTGTTACACAGCTGGCACATGGTTAAATTTTACTTAGCTGGTTTACGGTACCAAAAAGCATAAATTTTGTTTTTGTAGGATTCAACGCAAGCGTGTTAGCATTAGACCACTCTACTATGCTCTCAAGATCTGCATTAAGATCCATTAATGCTTGCTCGTACTCTTCCGGCTTAAATGAAATATAAACTTGGGTGTCATCGGCATAAATATGGTACTTTCATTTATTTATAATTCTAATCAAATCTGCACAGTATAAAATAAACAATACTGGCCCAAGGATCGAGCCCTGCGGAACCCCCCGTCCTACTGAGCAGCGCCTAGAAACAACTGTTGATCCGTCCGCCCGGCGTATTTCAACGAATTGCGTACGATCGCTAAGATAGCTGTCAAACCATTTTACTGTGTCCTCGTCAAATCCATAGAAAACCATCTTTGATAATGATAAAGGAACGTTAATACAGTCAAACGCGCGTGAAAAATCAAGTAAAACCAAGAGTGTGCACATCCCATCATCTTGAGCTGAAAGTCAGCCAAAATATTGTCTGTCACATCCAACAAACTAAGGCCCTAACTAACCGTGGTAACTAACCGTGGCCGTACTACGGCCCTTCCTAAACCCTGACTGTACATCAGGGAGAATTTTATTAGCCTCTAAAAAATCAACCAATGAGGCGCATAATACTTTCTCTAAAACTTTAGAAAGTACTGGCAGTATACTAATAGGTCTAAGATCCTTCATGTCCGATGCATTTAGAATCTTCGGCAATGGGAGCACTTTGGCAATTTTCCATGAGTTAGGGAAAGATGAGGATGTGATAGATGCATTCACTAAAGCGGTCGTCCAAAGTCACCGGAAGTGTCAGAAATATCATATTAATGGTAATGCCATCGCAGCCTTCAGCATTCGATTTAATAGATTTCAGTATATTCGCGATTTCTTGGCTAGTTGTCGGGGACAAGCTAAACGTGGAACCATTATTTCGGGTGGATTCAAAAAATGCCAGTATTGATTCACTAACTGTATCCGTTCCTGGCACACTCAGAAAAGGGTCACAAATTTTGTTGGGGTCATTAAAGTGCAAAGGTAATTCCTTATGTTAAGACGGGAGCAGGTTAGAATTTAAGTTTTTCCAAAGTGCTTTGGAATAATTTATTTGACTGTTGATTTTGTGTTTGTAGTATACTGACTATTCGTAAAATAAAGACCCACAATCAAGCGACTTCAATTCTTTGTAATATTTCTTTTTGTGATCATTTGTTTTGTCTTTCAAATACTTTAAATGTGCTTTATTTCTTAAATGCATCATCAATTTAACATTGTCAGTAATCCAAGGGTAACAAAACTCCTTAACAATACTTGTTTTTAGAGGTGCATGGACATCCAATAGCGAAATTAAGTGTGAATTAAATTCATTGACCATAGCATTAACATCCTGCAGCTCGATTATCGCTTTCCATTTCAGCAGCTCAAGATCCTGATCAAAACATTCCCTAACTATATTCTTAAGTAGCCGATAAGTAATGGTTCGCAGTGGAATTTTCGATCGTTTAAAACTAAATTCAACAGAAACCAACGCGTGCGCACCAAGATCCGGTATTATATCAACTGAGACATAGCGTGGTTTAACATTCGTACAGATTATGTCTATTAGAGAGCTGCCGTGTACTGTAAAATGCGTGGGTGACTGCACCAATTGCTTGAGATTTAAGCAATCCAAAAATGAGACTAACTTGCCCGTCTTCGAGTCCGCGTCATTGAGCCTGTTTATGTTAAAATCACCCATCAATATCGTGTACTCACAATGCGTTAGGGAGTTTACTGAACTAGATACAGCATCTAGGAACATATCAACATCTTGCCAGGGAAGGCGGTAGGCAGTACCTATTGGTAGTTTGATTCCGCGAACACTAACTGTAACTCACATCTGTTCTGACCGTGGTGTGGGATGTACTAGCAGAGTGCGATTGATTTCGAACATTTATATCGTGTTTAAAATAAAAACCAACTCCGCCACCCCGTCCCTTCTTGATAGACAAGGAGCGCAGTATATGTCGCAGCCTATATCCTGGCACAGAGGGCGCGCGCCCCTCCTCGCCTGTACGCAACCACGTCTCATTAATAGCCATGATATCTACGTCCAAACCCCGTAACGCTGCTATAAATTCATCGTGTTTTGTACCCAAAGAACCTGCGTTCCAAAAACCAACCTTAAGGTATTTAGTAGACATCATTTCGCATATAATTTACTAACGATAAATAAAATATCACAGAAAATAAATACTAATTGTAAGTAAAAAAACTCAAAGATTGATAAAACATGCATGGAAAAATTGTTGCGGTACATAAACAGAGTGCAATGTAAACGAATAATTATGAGTGACATAGAATAAACATAAGTATATGGAATGGCACCGTGGGCAACGTAAAGAACAGACAAGGACATGTATACTGCATTTTACTTAATTTATCTTAAAAGCAGACAAAAACAAATAGCACATATCAAACAACAGCATGCAACAAATATCAGTGAACAATATGCTATTCAGTGAACAAAATAATGGATTAATCAGAACACAAACGAGTAAACTTATTGTATGATAAAAATATAAATATTATTATCAGCCATTTCTGTCCCACTGCAAGGCAAAGGCCTCCCTTCCCTCCTTCCACTTTTCCCTATTCTGTGCTGTTATATGCCAATCCTTGTGGAAAGAGTCGAGTTCGTCACGCCATCTCCTTCTGGGCCAGCCGCGTTACCGTTTGCTGCTGTTTGGGACCCATTGTGTGGTTACTTTAGCCCATAGCTCCTCCGGTATGCGACACATGTGATCAGCCCAGTTCCTGTGACCTACATCGGCAATTTGAGGTTTAGAACGCAGTATCGAGTTCCTTATACGATCAGTAAGTTTAACTTCAAGGATACTGCGCTCCATTGCTCGCTGGCAGACCCCGAGTGCGGACTTTTGACGGTTGTTTAGTGACCATGTTTGCGCTTCATAGGTGAGGGTAGGAATGCACATGTCCATGAGTTTTCTCTTCAGTCTCTCTTCCAGGCGTTTTCGGTGCGTCGAGCAACTTCTTTATCGTCTCTTGCCTGGAAGGAGACTATTTGGCCGAGGTATATGTACTCATGGACATATTCAATCCTCATACCCCCAATTCTACCTTGAGTCCGACCTCGAGGTTGGCACTGCTCAGTTGGTCGAGCATTAGGCCTAACTCGGCTACCGTAGAGGAGAAAAGAACAATAGCGTCGGCGAAGCGGAGATTTGTTAATCTTCTATCGCCCACGATGATGACCTTGTCCCTCCAATTGCTATTTAGTTTTCTAAAGACTTCTTCAAGCGTAGCTGTGAAGAGCTTTGAAGAAAGAGTGCCTCCCTATTTAACCCCTTTTTAGATAGAGAATGATGGTCCTGTGGTGTTTAGTTTGATGGCTGCTGTACTATTTTGATATATTTTTTGTAGTAAATTATTATATGTAGGTTCAATGTCTTGGTTTTGAAGTGACTCAAATATGGCGTTGTGCGATAAACTATCAAATGCTTTAGTAGTCGACGAATGCGAGGTATAAGGGTAGGTTGAATTCTAGATGTTTTTCTATAACCTGATTAATTGACTGTAAATGGTCGGTAGTGGAGACGCCAGGGCGGAACCCGGCTTGTTCGGGAGGTTGATTCTGATCGATTTGGCCAGAAATGCGATTCTAAAGAAATTTCATGAAGATGAGGCTGATGGGGCGGTAGTTGCCGATGTCAGTCTTATCACCTTTTTTTATGGAGGAGTATAACATTTGAGTGGCAGAAACTACGTGGAAAAACACCTGTTTGTATTATTGAATTAAATGAGTTGCAGATGTAAGGCAACAAGATAGGCTCCGCGGCTCGAAGTGATTCGGTTGTAATACCATCTTCGCCGGGGCTTTTATTGTACTTCATGCTTCTGAGAGCCTTGTGTACTTCATAGCCAGTCATTACTGGGACCTCTTCAGGAGATGAGTAAACTTCGGTTGTTTGTTGAGATGTTGGAATATAGAGATTTATAAAACTCAGTACTTATCCCAAGAATTTTTGCCCTATGTCCTTGCTTAATGCCATTTTTATCTTTTAAATTTGTGATAGAGGACCTGCCTACATCCATAATAAAAATAATAAGATATATTGGTATTATTTGACAGGCAACATTGGCAATATTGCCAATGCTGCTGGCAATATTGGTATTTTACCGCCAGTGGCAACATTGGGAATATTGCCGGTAGTGGCAATATTGCCAACAAGCACATCACTAGTCGGGAGGCACCAGCCAGTAAAACTACCATGCCTCCCATAATATCGTTACTGTCTCTCACGTCTTATAGAGTTCGGTTTAACGCCTCTATGGCTTTTTGTGGGACATCGTACTTTCGTCCCACACTAAAAGTTTACACTGTCATAGCATGACAACTATTTTTGCTGCTATTGAGATTGGTTGAGGGTGAATCTTGAAATTCGGCGTATTCCATTGATTCCCTGGCGCAATTTATTTTAATAGATTTTTTACAAGCAATAATGAAACATAAAATTTAACTTAATTATTATTATATAAACACATTTATCGAATAGGCATCACTTTTGGCCGACTAGTATCGAAAATATGGCAATTAACATTTTTGTGGGCAGGGGAATCAAGAAAAAGAAGCAAGGGAATCAAAATTAAATTATAGTATTTACCTCTATATAAAGTCAGTCTGCCTGTTGGTTGCATAAATTGGCACTTTTATCCATAACCACATTATGAATAGAATATAATTATATAAATATACTAAAAACAACTAGAAACCGAACTTTTCCTTTTTAAAAATGAACTAAAAAAAATATCCTTTTACAAATACTTAGGGGTAAGAAAACATTATCAATTGAAATTATAAAAAAATCAACAACCAATATTTTTGGTAACATAATTCGTAATAATTTATTTTTTGTAGTCTACTACGACGCTCAGCCTCTCTTGTCTTAATTGTTTATGACGCATTGCTAGAATCTGAAATATCTACAAAGGTGGTCTAGAAAGGTCAACATCTGATCTCCACATTTTTTTTCATAGATAGACGATCATGGGCGGGAGACGAAGAATGTAAACAAGATACTGATCATATTGATGGAATCAGTAGTTTTCAAATTCCATGCATGCAAGTCGTGGGAATAATATAATAAAATGTAGTAAATTTGATTTATTGCTTGATATGATTTTTATTCAATAGGATAGATTAAAAATAAATAATATTTGTGTGAAATAATACAAATCAATACAAACACCTTTCTTCTATTCAAGGCAAATTAGGAAAACGTTGATTACCCTGGCTTAAATACCAGGGGGATCAACGCCAGTGGAATCAAAAAAGTAGGATTTTTTATCAATTGTGCTAAAAGCAATAAGTTTTGAATAATAATAATGAAATATATAAATAATGATCATTGAAGCTGTTCTGTTAAAACCATTCAAGAAGTCCTAAGAAGTCAAATAACATTTATAAATGTGGTCAGGGTAATCAACGACCTACTGAAACAAAACCAGGGGAATCAAATATTTACCTTCGTATTTTCGTCCTGGAGCAACGAGTGGTGCGGCCGTGCTCAACGATGTTCGAAGCGCTACTAGCGCTCACGGGACGACGCGGCGACGCGAGCGCATACTCTTATAACATTAAACTAGGTACGGGTAGTTTAGTGACGCGCCAGGGGAATCACTGTTTAATCCCGGACAAACTTTGTATTCTAATTTTAAATAAAACTAAGGTTAATACACATACTTTATATTTATTTTATAAATCAACAACTAATCTGGTAGCGATTAGATCACGTTAATCATTGAATTTCCGTTCATAAGTTTGTCTTTTGTTGGTAGTTTGTTCAAAAAATGTGAAGCGGACGCGCCAGGGGTATCAAGTTTTAGGCCTTTAGGATTTTTTTTCGACTATTTATACCTAAATTAGACACAGTAACTATCGTGCCTTAGTTAGATCATACATTAATATAATATAAAAAATATATTCTAGTTTCTTATTTTAATACTACGGGTACTTTTTTCCTCCGGACAGCGCAAATTGAACCTCTCAAGATTCACCCGTGACTCTTCCTGTGCAATGTTTAAATTCGAAAGTGAGCTTGCTTTATGACTTTATCCCTCGGGAACAGTACTTCGTTCCTGGATAAAAGGTGGAAATCTTTTTCTGCATCCCTGACAACATATATGCAAAATGTCATGATGATTGGTAAAGCGGTTTAAGGCGTGAAAATGTTTCAAGCAAAGCAATTTACTTTCGCATTTATAATATGTATTATAGAATGTATCCTAGGTCCATTTCTGTACACCTAAAAATGTATATGCGAATTTTCAGGATGATCGGTTCAGTTAAATGGGAAAAAAACGAAATGCATAAGATTTGCTCTACCGAATGTCAAAAGTATTGTTAGTGACATAGTATTGAATCAAGAGAAACTAGAATTCGTCGAAGATACTGTTTTTCTGGGGATCACGCTCGACTCAAGGCTACAATGGGGTCCGCATATAACATCTCTTGCAGGACGGCTGAGTTCAGCAGCATATGCTGTTAGAAAAATCCGTCAATTTACTGATGTAGATACCGCGAGACTAGTCTATTTTAGTTATTTTCATAGTATTATGTCATACGGTATTTTATTGTGGGGACGGGCTGCAGACATCGAGTCTATATTTATTCTGCAGAAAAGAGCTATCAGAGCCTTATATGATCTATGAAGGCGTGATTCTCTAAGAGAACTGTTTAAAGAAATTAACATCATGACAGTACCTTGTCAATACATCTATGAAAACATCATGTACGTTAAGAAAAATCTGCATTTATTTAGTAAAAGAGGTGACAGGCACCACTATAATACTAGAAACAGGGGCCAACTAGTACAGCCAGGTTTAAGGCTAGCTAAAGTAGACTCATCTTTCATGGGGTACTGTTTAAAATGTTACAATAAAATACCTCCCCACATTCTACAACTGAATGAGACGAAATTTAAATCTTGTGTAAAACGCACACTATGTAGGCAAGCATATTATAAGTTGGGGGATTACATTGATGTTAAAGTTAGTTAAAGTTATAAGTTGCGCACCTTCAACGGTTGGGACTTGCCGGTTTTGATGTATTCTTTCGGCATACTCAAATGGACTCAGATGGTACTTGATGCCTTAGATAGGAGGGTCCGCGTACTGCTGATCGCAAATCGGATGCATCACCCACGGTCGTCGTTGACGAGACTGTATATCCCACGGAAGTGCGGGGGTCGTGGCTTCTTAAATACTAAGACTCTGCAGAACCGTGAGGTATGCAGTCTCAGGGAATACTTCCTAGAAGCCGACGTGGGGATGCACTGAGATGTGGTCTCAGTGGATAAGGGCCTCACCGCGCTCTCCCTGGCTAACAAGAGCTGGCGCAAACCTAGAGTATTAGACTCTAATGACCGCAAGGACGTATGGCAGGGCAAGGAGCTTCACGGACGCTTTTTCCGGGCCCTACATTGGCCAGATGTAGACTTCCTAGCGACCATATCTTGTCTGCGCTTCGTGTTCGTAAGTGACCTCTTCGGGGAAACCGGAGGTTTTATCTGTGCAATAATGGACGAAGTTATGATGACGAATAACAATCGGAAATACATTGTGATGGCACGGTTGTTGGCAATCAATTTTTCTGAGTCTGGATCGTTAATTTAATTTGTTATCTTGTATTAGTTATTTGATTGTAAAACGATAATGAAACTCCCGAATTAATTCTGCCAACAGTCAAAATGCTTGTCTCAATGATAAATTCATGTACAGTCAGCGTCACGTTGTGGGGACTCCTCTTGAAGGCACCTACGTTCCCAATTGGGGCACCCAATTAATGCAGCCCACCGTACATAAATGTCTGAGTACAGCTATATGGTTTATAAATGATATACAAATAACTTTGCTGATTGTATAACCGAAGTGCCCACAACAGATCTTTTTAATGTCTACCTTACCAACTGTCGATGATAGGTTCTGTGACTACTGGGGTTTTAAAGGAAAATTAGGGTTCCGGAGGAGGAGCATGCAAAATGGTATTCATATCGAAGGCAGCAGCCACGTAATTTATCCATTTCCGTTATGGAGAGGCAGTGCCGAAAAATAGCGACTCAATCGTGAAAACATGAATCTTTAGTTTTTCAAACCATAATTTTATTTCGTTACGGTATACACAAAATTCCTCAGTTGATCCTGTCATATGCTTGTCTCAGAGAAAGGATGGCGGGGGGGGGAAGGGACAGAAGGGTGCAAGTAAAAACAATTTGTAAGGGTTAAGTTTTCTATCTACGGATGCTGCTGAAGTTCTTCTAAGAATATAAAATGTAATAGCCACTTCAAAAATGTTAGCACCTTGAAGACCTCACGTCTACAAATTTTGATATCCGTGCTGTTTACCGTTTAGGAGGTCCTTCGTGAGCAATCGATTCTGGCTGCTGGATTAGGTCATGATAGAAATCACGTTATCCATTAAATATGAATGCGTCTACAAATTTTCGAGACCGCGCTTTGGGGAGTTCTCTCGTGAGAAGACAAATAGTAGAAGTGAAACTTCAACGGACAAGTGGCAAAAAGAATCGCAACAAAATTTTAACTTGAAGTTTTACGGGCAGCCAATTTGAAAACCTGTCCGTAAAACTTCAAGTTCCATCCAGTCTCCTGGCTAAGACTCCTCACACCCGAACGATCCGCGTACCTAGTGAACGAGGTTCATGAGCGGATTGATAGTTTGTCGTGCACTTGGGGTTTCTTACGAGTAATAAGCTTGTGTTATGTGTTATAAGACTTGTAGCTACACTCGAATTAGGATAATATTACCTGTACTGATAGTTGTAAGTTGTATATATAAATAAAAATTAAATCAATTTTTTTAACTATTTCAAATGAAAATGAAAGATTCAAAGTGAGTTTTTAATTATAGGTACATGATAAGAGGTAGCAAGGTGTATGAGGCGTTATCGATCCATGTTATAAACGTAACAGGTACTTGGCGCGGCGTCGTTTGATCCGGTGCAGCCAGCCGAGCGAGCCAGCCAAGCGACCGGCGGCGGCCGCATGGCGGACGTCACGTGAGGGCCGCCATGCGCGCGCTGCTGCCGCTGCTGGCCGCCCTCACCGCCGCCTCGCCCGCGCCCCCTGTACCACCCGCGCGCCCTTTGCTCGTGCTCGTGCTGCGCGCCGCCTGTGACGCGCCGCTGCGAGCCGCCTTCGACGAGGCGCGCTTATTTCGCCACGAGCCGGCGCGCTTCCTGTTCGAGCGCTACCGCGTGCGACTTCTGAGCTACGAAGGTGAGGAGGTGCGATAATCTCATATGAGCATAGCTCCAGATCATGGCTCTCATTATAGATTCATAGTATTATTATCGATTAGACACTTGCGGACCTGAATGGAGGGTGTCGGTGACGCTGCGCGCGCTCGCAGCGCTGAGCGAGGGCGGCTCGGTGCTGAGCGCGGGCTGCCCCGGCGCGGATGTGTGCGGCGCGCTGTCGGCGGCGGCGCGCGTGCTACGGCGCGCGCGGCCGGCGGCGTGCGAGACCGCAGAAGCGCGCGGCGTGGCAGTGGCGCAACTGGCGGCGCGCCTGCGCTGGCGCCGCGCGCTGCTTCCACCGGCTGAGCCACGCTCTGAGTGCGGCGCCGCGCTGCGCGTGGTGGCGCGCGCGCTCGCGGCCACTGGCTTGGTCGTGCGTCGAGCGCCACTCTCACCTGACGAATATGCGCGCCAACCTGATGGTTAGTAAAATTCAAGAGCTTGAGACCGCTGTTAGTTACACAGTGTCCTGTTGCGAACGGTCTTAAACCAAATTCTTACATCGTTTCAGTTGTGATCCTGTGTGCCTCCCGCGGAGCCGGCGCCGCGGTATCAGCGGGAGTGACACGCGGGATGGGGGGCGCGGGGCCACCGGCACTGCTGCTGCATGTGGAGGAGTGCCTCCCCGCACCCCGCGACGCGCTCCCCGCGCTCTTTTCTGCGCCGAATAAAACTAATGACGCTTTCCGATTAAGTAATATCAATTTAATTGTAAGCAAATCGCTGAACGCCAAAATTAAAAGACAGACGTCCTATCAGCTACCTGCTGGTGATGTAAGTCGAAATCTGTCCGACAGATATGAAATGCATCGTACAAAAATAGACTCCGTCCGAGTAAAGTCAACGCTTGGTACTCACAAGGAATACCACGTCCAGGCTTTAGAGTACAAATACGAAACTCCAGCTACTACATCGGTGGATTTTGATTACGATAACATGAGTCAGCCCGGGCGTGAACAGGCTCGTGTGGTTCGATCTAATTCCAGAACGAACCGGATCGATTCATTTTTGCCTTCAATTGAAATTGGGTTTTTTCAACGCCTGCTACTGCTTACTGATGAGCAGCTTCAGGAACAATCTCACACGGATTATATAGCTATATATGATCAAATAATCGAAGCGGCCCAAATCGAATCGAAATCTGAACACACACGAATCGAATTAATCGAAATAGACTTTCATTTATATGAACGATCAAACGGGACATCACCTACTTGGAACCATGCAGCCGTGCTCGCGACGACTTGTTCTCGGTCCCTCGACCGGTCGGACGAGCGAGACAGCCGGGTGCGGCTGGCCAACGTGACGGTGGCGCTGGACAGCTGGGAGGCCGGCGCTGTGGGGGGCGCGGGGGGCGCGGGAGCGCGTGAGGCAAGCGGCGCCGCCGCGCTGTCAGCACTGGTGGCGTGCGGCGCGCTGGCGCTAGCCACCAGCTCGGCGCTGCTGCTGCGCTGGGCTGCCACGCACCGTCGCCGCCGCCGCCGCCGCCGCGACGCCGTGCTGGCGCCTCTGGACTTCACGTTCCCGGTAGATGAGCAGCGCCGCGTGGGCGAGGGCATGGAGACCATGCTGTCGTGCTGGCTGCAGCAGCTGCACGAGTTCGGTGGGCCCGAGCTGGAGCGCCCTGACCTGCTGAAGCAGCCACCAAGCGTGCCGGCCCGCGCGCCCTCCGCGCCCTCTTCGACCTGCAGCGTCAACCGAGTTGCCGCGGACCGCCGCATCCGATACAAGGTACTATAGGTACAGCCCCTCTAACGAATGGACTCGATACTATCGTTCAGTAATCGATACCGCCCGTAACGTGAGGTTTGTTTCAGGGCGACGTGGTGCACGTCAAGTACTTGCCGGCGACAGCGGGGCTCGAGCTCAAGCGCAAGGCAACTGATGTGTTACTCGTTATGCAGAATCTGCACCACGAGAACTTAAATCCGTTCATTGGTAAATAACAAAAAGTAATAATTCCCTGGTTAAACTTAGCTAGATAATGTTTATTTTTGTAATTTGGAGAATAGTAACGTGAATATGTGTACTGGCCAGGATGCCTGTGCGAACTGCGGCCGGCGCTGGTGTGGGAGCACTGCTGGCGGGGCTCGCTGGAGGACGTTCTGCGCGCCGACGACATCAAGCTGGACTGGACATTCCGCCTGTCACTGCTCACAGACCTGGTGAAGGGCATGCGCTACCTGCACGCGTCGCCGCTGCGTGTGCACGGCCGCTTGTCCTCGCGCAACTGCGTGGTGGACTCGCGCTGGGTGCTGCGCCTCACCGACTACGGTCTGCCCGCGCTGTTCCACGCACAGGCGCTGCCGCAGCCCATCCGCACCGCCAGAGGTCACCCACTCATGCCACTCGCAAAGAGACCCTTAACTGTATCTAATTAGAAAGACCCTTACGGAGTACAAGCACCGGCCGTATCATTGCGGCGCCATCATTGTGCTTGTGTGTTGACATTTATTTCTGCTGAGAGAACAAATGCGTGGAGTGAAACAAACAATTCTCAAATTTCATCCATCGTAGCTCACTCACTAGCCCTCTTCATCTGGGTTTTGACCCGGTACAGCACTTTTTCTGCCCTCTTTATCGCGACTGGTGATTATGAGGGCAGGACTAGAAAACACCAAAGTTACTGTACTAGTAATAATACTGTACACAGGTATTGATGTCCTCTTACCTTCAACAATGTCAGCAGTCTGTGCATGTTGAGGGTTCCTCATCATGGGCTGCGGGCTGTTCGAAAGAGATACCGCGGCCCTGGAACACAAAGGGCAAGGAAGGAACATGGATGGGTTTTAGTCAGTACAAGGCTGACACTCCCTTCCGCTCTGCCCAGAGCGGGAGAAGTCATTTGATGATTTACCATCCGTAAAAAAAAAAAAAAAGGGTTCCTCATCATGTTGGTGTAGTTTGAAAACAGCTGTCCCTCAAGGCGGAGTTCTTTCTGCTCTTATGTTATCCATGTTTATTACCCGCGTAACTTCTGAGCTCCAGGGTGCATATCATCTGTATGCTGATGACTTGCTATTGCGTAGTGCAATTGCAAGCAAAGGTTTATGAAATACCTGGCACGATCACCAGTGTAAATAGGGACAGTACCGATATATTTGGTGTGGCAGTAAACACATATAGCGTCAGGCGAACATCGTGTGGAGTCCCCGTAGTCTCGTACAAGTTGGATGGCACAAGCTTGCCGCTAGTTCTGTTTGACAGTGCCATCGTTCCATTTAACACCGACGTAAAGGATCCCGGTTTGCACATTGATTCATTGCATTCTGAACTGTCACCCTCAAGGCGCTCGTGTCAGCCAGAAGGTTTCTGGGGTGCTGGAGGGTTCTAAAACATTTAAAAAACGTTTGTCATCTAATAGGAAGACAAGCTGGTGCAGTCCTTAATTTATTCCATCATATATTAGGGTTACCCTACTTTACCCTTTTATGGTTATTTAAAATTTTACCATAATACTCGTAAGTCGGTAACTGAACATTACAATCTCTCTCTGTAATAAAAAAACACGTTTAATAATCCAGTAAAGTAATATTATGCCTATAATTTATTTTTAAATTTACAAGAATAATTCGGTTAGTAAATATTACTGGAATGATATTGATAAGTCAGGATCGTAAGATATCAATACCCTAAAAATTATACGAAACCATTTTCGGTAATATGTATTTTGGTGAATAACTAATTCTGTATATATTTAATAGTTACACTTTATACTATAAACTTTTCGGGTAAAAATTAGCTTTTCCGTTATGTAACAATGTTGTCATAATTAGCTTTTGATGAAGAGATATACCTAAAAAACACTAAATCATTTTTCCAGTAAAATTTGATTTTTGCGATTACCGGTTTATTCCCCGGGGGCGTCGATATTACGATTGTTATTGGTGGTCGCCGTGTCGTAGTTGCGTGTCTCGCTAAATAATGTCGATTCAGTACTTAATGCCTACCAGTGGCCGGGCTTTGGTTTTAACGAGACACTTTCAGTCCCTAGCGTTCCTTAGAACGGAGTTATCAATTCAGTTTGATTGTCAGGTATTTCATGAGGCCTACCCCTCTCCCGAAATGTGCGCCAACAATCCTCACGCTATGTTTCTAAGCTAGACCTTTAGGAAGCAATATTCATCAGCAACGTTGAGTAAGCAAGATGAGTATACAAGTCGGCATTATAGCCTGACCAATAATAGAGAGTACATCAAATAAAACTTACCTATTATTTTTTCATCAATATCCGGAATCCATCTTGAGTCAAGCACCTGTCTTTCAGCCTGTTGACAGCGATTTCCTTTGCCTCTCCGCTGGTCGCGCCCTCTATGCTTACCGTTGGTACTAAGTATTTCAAGCGCGCATCGGGTGATCGCCCGATTTATAGTCATTATGGAACTCATGATGCACCAGGTAGACCTTACCTGTATTCCGGATATTGATGATAAATAATAGGTAAGTTTTATTTGATGTAAAACTCTCTATTATTTGTTTTGTATCAATATCCGGAATCCATCTTGAGTGATGTGTTTGTTATCACCTGGTGCGCTAAACCCAAAGACGCTATAATGTGTTATAAGATGTAAAATATTGGGTTAATAAAAAACAACGTCAAAATTATGTAAATGTATTACAATGATTAACATGACAAAATAAATGGTCTCACACAAATAATGGGTAGGTACTCTTAATGAGCAGGATCAAAATAATTAGACAAAGATGTAACATGATTGGGAACATTTGAATCATTGTGATTTTACAGTTCTCTCTGATGATAATTCTGGAAGGTATGAATCGTTTTCCAGTTACCGGTTGCAAGAATTTGATCAATAGGAAAATTCTCTAAATTGAGAGAAGCAACTGCGGATCTTACTGATCCTGGAGTTGCATTAATACCAGCAGCTTTTAAAAGAGATCTCACCCATCCACCAATAACAGTTCTAGACGCAGGTTTAATATCCCCTCTAGCTGTAATAAACAAATGTTTTATATTACCTCGACAGTTTGAAGTAATACATATTAATTGACTCAACCAAAAAATCAGATTTAAATTTTTATCAGGGTGTTCTCTAAGCCTCCATCCAGACTGTCTGTGGTTATGGTTGTCGGTTTTAGAACCGAATGCTGGCCACAATACAATAGAGGAATCTTCATCGACTAAGCTAGTGCTATCAATTCGCAACAGAGTAAGGTCCCCCTACGGCAACCCTACGGCCTGATGCTAACAATAAAAGAGTAGTCACATGTCTTGATACTTGAAATATATTATTTTCATCAAAATAGGCACTCATGTGTTGCAATAAAACTTTAGGGTTCCAAATAGGTGGTTTAGCAGATTTCACTCTTGCTACAGAAATAGCTTTTAATATGTGTTTTATAAAGAAATTTGACGACAAATCAATATTAGACGTTATGTGTTTGAAAGTTGAGATAACAGATTTGTGTACCAAAATAGTTCTGTATGCAAGACCACACACATAACGTCTAACGTCACAGTGTAAATATGCTAAATATCGAGCTACCTGATCCGTATTAGGGTATTTAAAATCAATCGAATGGGACTCACACCACCGCTTCCATCTGCGCCACACTGGTCTGTAGGTATTGATTGTGGAGCCTCTCCAACTTGACATAAAGAATTTTTGTTCTTGATCTGTCCAGTCCGTCAAAATATCTTGCCACCCGAAATCAGCCATGCTTCCAAGTGTAGATCTTGCACTTGCGGCGGATGCCTCCCTGTCCTGGTGTCTATTAGAGTGCAAGCTAGATCTGGAATCAGATAAGAGGGATGTCGCGCGCGCTGTTGAACGTCTGCCTGCCAAAATACCTTGCTCCACTTCGGGGTGATCAATATATAGTCTCCGCTGGCTTGGTTCAGGTGTTGGAGAACTCGGGGAAATTTGGCGGTGGAAACAACCAAGCTAGGTGGTAGTGCCACTGATGAATGAATGCGTTGTGATGTTGGGCTTTCTGATGGTTGAAGTCCAGTACTTTGGTACTGTATAGTACCAGTGAACAAAAGTGTAACAGAAGTGACTGTATAGTTGAAATGGCTTGGCTACTACAAACTGGTTTAGTTTCTTCAGATTGAAAATAGGACGGAAGGTTTGATCTGACTTGGGTACCAGAAAGAACGTGGAAATGTAACTGGGCGTCAGTTCTGCAGGTTCTAATACCCCTGACTCGAGCATAGCTTGGATTTCTGTCTTCATATTGGGAGAGGTTTTGGTTCTGTAACATTTCAGAACTGTGGGACTCGGAAATATTAGAGGCGGTTTCAGTATGATGCGTGCCCCGTTCAACAGTCGGCATATTTTGTCTGGCGCACCCAGATTGCTCCAAGCATATTGAAATTGCCTTAGACAGCCGCTTTGAAATGTCCGACAGTCATTCGCCACGCTTGTTTTTAGGGATAGCCTGCGGTAGCGATTTCTTACCCTTTGGTTTATATCGGTGGTTGCTTCTTCGGTTTTTGTTTTGGTGTGAAGCGTTTGAGACATGTCTTTGTCTTTTATTAAAGGTATCTCGACGAAAAAACCTGTCGTCAGCTTGTTTACTAGTCGATGGTTTTTGATTTTGATAAAAGTTTTCTTTAGAATATGTTTGGGGTATTGGTTTAGTTGATACAGTAAGTTTATCCACCCCCCCAATTTTTTGGAGGTAGGTTTGAACTGTCTCATCATTAAAAAGATATTTTGTACTAGGGGGAATTTTATGTAGGACATCACGATGAAAACCTTCAGGAATTTGGCGCAACATTGTCTCTCGGCGTGTATTTATCAAATCAGCTCTGCGGCCGCACACTATTTGCAACAACTCATCAGTACGTTACGTTTACCTTACTATACGCGGATTCTATCGAAAACAAAGATTCCACTGATAAAATCTGAAGTTTGTTATTTTTGGACAAGTTTTAAGTTTTCAGTCGAAGTGTGCATAACTCACGGTTTGGGAGTCCCTCCTTACTTTACGTTTCTCAGGGCTGGGTCCACTGCTTGTAGAAGAACTGCTATCACTATCTCTTGCGCTTGGCGTTGGAGAACGAACACGTTTACGCGATAGTGAACCGTCAGTTACACATTCTGGCTCTAAATTATTATTAGGATTTTCCATAATAACAACGGAGAGGTACAATTTCACGAATCTAAACTAATTTTACCAAACTTATTTGAAATAAGTGGGTTACTTTTTCGCGAAGTTTAAATAACGCTATCAAACGAACGGCGCGAAAAACGACGCTATAATGACGATAAATCGGGCGATCACCCGATGCGCGCTTGAAATATTTAGTACCAACGGTAAGCATAGAGGGCGCGACCAGCGGAGAGGCAAAAAAAATCGCTGTCAACAGGCTGAAAGACAGGTGCTTGACTCAAGATGGATTCCGGATATTGATACAAAACAAATAATACCGTTTGTATTAATCGAACGGCGTATACTAAGGTACGGTGCTGCCTTCCATTTGTGATACGTCAGATAAAATCAACATTTGTCAATAGTCGGGTGTATTAGTGTGCAGTGTATGCGTGAGGTGTGTAGTGTAGCGGAAGGCTTTCCCCGTCTCTAACCGAACGCAGATGACGGATATTTGCCGTTAGCGGATTACGAGGTGGACACATATCACATGAGATAATATTATACATTGTAATGATATAAAGCAGTTGCTCCGGCAAGCTGAAATATGTAATAATTAACAGCTCCTCTGCGCTACCGCCATAAGGTAAAGTACGTATTCCCGTTAGTGTACCAGTACCCGTTAAAAAGTCAGTTTTTTTTATTATTGCACTTTTCTACCAATAATAAATTAAAGATTGCGAATGGCAATACCTTCTCGGTAATATTTTGTACAATTGTAGTGGCAAACTTGCCCAAAAAGTTTAATGGCGTCAAAACCATGCGATTTCAAATGTTTGCTCTAAGAAAATATTTAGTAAGTTCAAAGTTCTGTCAGTGAACTATGAAACCACCACGTCGCATTGATCAGCTAACCATAGTGCGACGGATAAAGTTAAGGTATGAGTGTTAATTTTCTAAAATATTTTATTTGAGTATATTGTTTTGCGCTTTATCCTATAAATTGAGGTGAATCTCATTAAGAAATAAATATTTTTGCCGTTCACATCTATTGGTACTAACTAACCCCTACTTGACCTAGTACCCGTTAAAATCGTATTTTTTTACTGGATATTGGTACACGATCAACCTGGTAATACACGATGTACCGAAATCCGTTATTGTGTACTTATTGCCTTGAAATAGGTCTCATTTTCCTTTAAAACTGTAGAATACATTTCTGCCGGATATTGGGACTTGCATTAACAGTTGCATTTAAACCCGACATCGTCCTTATTGCCTTGTGTTAAGTCCTCTTTTCCTTCGTTTCAATATCACCTGGCTTCGATTCCCTTTTTAGTTTTTTTTTTTGATTTTCTAATTTTTGCACATTTCGCGTTACTGCTCTGCTGTTCTGAAACCAGTTTTTTTGTTGGGCAGCGTGTGGTGCGCTGCTGCTGTAGTATGGATATTGATAACCACGCAGTTATTAGAAACATACTTACATGACTCGGTCTGTGGATACCGGACTAATTTTGTTCTTTTCATCACGCTGGCCTTGGGTTTGACTACCTCGTCAATTATCCGTAAACCTGATTTAAACAATCACAAAGCGCTATGTTTTCTCATTCATTATTGCTTACATTAATTCGCTACTTGAATTACTTAATAAAAAATATTTTATCATTGTATAATTGTGATCTATGTTATCAGTCAATAGAATATAGTTATAATAGATAACTATATTCTGTTGATTATTATTTGTTATAATAGAATATAGTTATAATAGATAACTATATTCTATTGACTGATAACGTTTAGTTCTGGAGTCTCTGCAGCGATGCCAAGTCGACTGGCGAAACGTCCAAGTGCTGAGAAATCTTTATGAAAATGCCACAATGACCGTCCAAACTCAGAACCAGCAAACCCATTGCGTCGGGAGGCGTGGCACTTAATTTTCCCAAAATTGTTTACCAACGCGCTGAAAGATGTGTTTAAGATGCTAAAATGGGAAGGATTTGGCGTTAACATCAACGGCGAGTACATCTCACGCTTGAGATTTGCTGACGACATCGTCATACTGGCTGAATCGCTGCACGATTTGCAGCAGATGCTGGATGGTCTAGTTGATTCTTCATTACGCATTGGTCGCAGGGTGAACTTGGACAAAACCCAGGTTATGTTCAACGAAGATGTCACCCCAGGGCCTATTGCAATGTATTGTTATTGTTGTCAATGGCGGTCCTCTCGAGGTTGTTCGAGAATATGTTTACCTCGGGAAAACTCTGCAGTTCGGTAAGAACAACTTTGAGAGAGAGGCTAACAGAAGAATCCAGTTGGGCTGGTTAGCGTTTGGGAAGCTTCGTCGCGTCGCGTTCCACAGAGCCTAAAGACTAAGGTCTTCAACCAGTGCGTTCTGCCTGTTATGACTTACGGAGCCGAAACGTGGACACTCACGGTACGGCTGATCCATAAATTCAAGGTAAGGTAGGTGGAGCGAACTATGCAACGGGCTATGCTCAGAGTCTCTATGAGGGATCGCATCCGAAACGAGGTGATCCGACAGAGAACCAGAGTTGTCGACATAGCTCACAGAATAATTAACCTGAAGTGGCAATAGGCCGGTCATATTAGCCGTAGAACCGATGACCGTTGGGGTAGACGTGTTCTTGAGTGGACACCGCGAATTGGCAAACGTAAGATGGGACGCCCTCGGTGTTCCACGGGGACAGTTCTGGGGCCGCCCTTTTGGAACATCGGTTATGATTGGGTGCTGCGCGCCGACCTCCCTAGCGGCGTCAGCGTGGTTTGCTACGCTGACGACACGCTGGTGCTTGCACAGGGGAGGTCGCACTAGGCGGCCGAACTGATGACACGCGGGGTTGCGATAGTCGTAGAGATGATAGGGTAGGACTCCGAGGCTATGTGCTTTCACGGGCCTCGGAATGCGCCACCATCGGGATCCATAGTAACGGTGGGAGGGGTTCCCATCGGCGTCGAGTCGAAGCTGAAGTACCTAGGGCTCGTCCTCGACAGCCGGTGGAACTTCGTGTACCATTTCCGATGTTTGGCACCCAAACTGGAACCGGGTTGCCTTCAGGCGGCTCCTGCCCAACCTGGGGGTTCCAAACGCCTCCTGCTGGAGGCACTACGCGGGGGTCGTGCGGCCCATGGCCCTTTACGGCGCCCCAGTGTGGGTGCGTTCCTTGAGGCGGCGAGCCGCCCACTACCTGAACGCGCCCCAGGGGTTTTCCACTGCCGCAGCGAGAAGGAATGAGACGCCGTCACCTCCTTCTGCGAAGCAGTCATGCTAGCGAAGGAGGTGAGGTGAGGTGGCGGAGCGTGAGAGGGAGAAAACGGTCACGTGGTGGCTTCCGGCCACCGTAGACGCGAACCTGTGGATGGTGAGTAATGGGCTAGCTCGCCGTCCGTCCGTCTATTGACGACAGGCCGTGTTGATGGCACGTTCGTGTTCCACGCGCGCCTCAAAGAGATGTCAGCAAACAGGGAGGGGCCCGCAAGGGCCGATGCCTACCAGGGTTGCGGGACTGTTCGAAAGAGATACCGCGTCCCTGGAACACAAAGAGGTAGGAAGAAACATGGATGGGTTTTAGTCAGTACAAGTCTGACACTCCCTTCCACTCTGCCCAGAGGAGGAGAAGTCATTTGACGCCCTCAGGCTCGGTGGAGTGACGATTTTTGCCAGTTGCTGAGAGCTTTATTTATTTTATTTTTTGTGAACTTTAACGTAAAGCAATAGACTTCAAATTCGCGGTGAAAATTACCGGATTCAGGGACAATTTAACGTTTACTAGTACAAATCTACCGGGTACTGGTACAACTAGCCTTTTATTTTATTTTTTTGTGTTATTGTTAAAGAAAATTTATACTTATAAGAAAAAATAATATTACACTAAAATTAGTTTAAATTATCTCTCTAGTCATGTAATTATTTTTTTTGTAGGTCTTCTAGTTTTAACATAGCAGACCTGCAAAGTCAGTGAAGTTCAAAACTTCACGGTTACTGGGCCCTTTACCTCTGCTACTTAAGCTAGGAGTTACTGATACATAGTTAACACTTACCACGTGTTTATTGAAGATGATTAGTCTAAAACTAACTTACGGAGTACAGCACGCTCTACCAATTGCGTCCCCGCCACAGCTCGTCTTCTTCCGCGTCTCAACACTCACTTTAAGTAGACTTTTAACTACTACTACTTATATTTAACTTATAAAATACTAATCGCACTCTTACTGCACATGTCCACGGGAACATGTGCATCTTGGTACCAAGACTACGGTAACTTCATTAGCCTAACCTAGGACGTCCTAGCACGTTAACGGTTTTAGACCCGCTACCTAGACTTAGCTCGACTCGCCTAACCAGAGCGGACCGTTCCGTAATCTCAAGCCAACTGCCATCAGTTCCCTACCCTTCGTTTATCCTCCGCATCTCATTGGTTTTATGGTCGTTTTTGTACAAACGTCTCAATTGTTTTCACCCTTCGAGCTCCCATTACAAACAGATGTATCTAGTATTCAGAAATGCACTTACAAATTGGTTATTTTTATCGTTTCTAAGGAATATGTTGATATATTACACTGGGGCCTTTTTTTTACGGATGGGAAATCATCAAATGACTTCTTCCGCTCTGGGCAGAGCGGAAGGAAGTGTCAGACTTGTATTGACTAAAACCCATCCATGTTCCTTCCTTGCTCTTTGTGTTCCAGGGCCGCGGTATCTCTTTCGAACAGTCCCGCAGCCCTGGATTATGTTGAAATGTAACACTTGGGTCTGTCATTCGGCTTTTATCCCTAGTCATTTAGCAGATGCGTTCATTTACCTCTTTTTTCTATTCAATATATATCATAATTATCGTTCGTAAGGAGTAAACTCCAATCGTGCGTCGTAGCTGACACACACACACTTTTTTTACTTAAATATAACATAGCATCGTAAATACTTATTTAATTAAAACTTCCATATAATACTTTCCTTCCGTGAGGCGCAGCCCTGGGACGCCCACTACAATTTCTCCTGTATCGTGGGTAAACTACCTATAGCCCATACTAATATTTGTTACGTGCGGGAATCGAACCCGCGACACGCAGAGCAGCAGTCAATCGCTCAGCCACTGTCAACCGTGCCGTGACAATTGTCATCAAGTCACCGGTCGCTTCTAAGATACGCCACCGACGGACCGAATGGCGCTGACCACTTTGTGTTCTCCCTTGTCTCTCCCACTGCCCCTAGCTTTGGCCACCTCTCTCAGTACATTTGCACCAACCACAATAGAAGTCTACGTTCATCTCAAAATCATGTTCTTCAAGGTCGCTTTCACCGCACTGACTTCATTCACCGTTAATTCTTCGTCCAGTCTATTTCTATGTGGAACCCGATCCCTCAGGAAAAGTATGGAAAGCAACCGTTTATTTTTCAAAATGAAGCACCCAAAAATATTTATCAGAATCTGGCAGTACCATCACAACGATAATGATTTCCCATCGTTTGTCGTATTCGTATATAGGTACTCGTGTAAGTGTGTTTATTTAGACTCTTCCTTTTTCTGATTTGCACCTACCACTGTTAATCTCTGCATCATCCAACAGTTGAATGGTTTATCTCCTCAGATGTTGAATGGTATGGCCGATGGTGTGGTCGAGGCTATTGACTATTAAGCCATTGGCAGACACGACTATCGGTACAATGACTGCTGTACTCACATTATTATTTCGTTTATTCATTTTATATACACATTTTTTTTTATATTTTTACTTATTTCTTGAAACATAAGTATTAAAAAAAAAGATATTTAAAAATATAAAAAAATACATTATTATCTACATTATTTACACACTACAAATCTATGATAGTAATAAAAATATGTACAAGTATCAAAAGGGTTACAGGCCGTCAAAAAATTCGTGCGCATCACTGTCAATAGGAAAAGTGCCCAGAAGGCTGGCAGCATTGCCACGTTGAATGGCAATGCTATTCTGTGGCAAAAAATAGGCCCACCTTCTGGTCACGTGAAGAGTCGACCAATCGCTTGGCGATTTCCCGAAATACTAGGTGGGCACTCGGACCCCATGGCCCTAGTGATTCAACCCCAAACGGTTCAAACACATAACTACCAATTAAATTATTGTATTTGCGCCGTTTGAGGTTGCACCTACAGCAGCCGCCCCAGCGCAACCCACTGTGCTGGGAAGATGGGATGGCGCAAGGGTTTCGACGCAAGTTGCGTCCCACACCAAAGGCCTACCCAACTTCCATGGCATTTTGGTCATACCATCTGGTCTCTTCCCATCGACGCGTGCCAAGCCAGTGGGTTCTAAGACAGCTGGCACACCGGTGTGGCAAGAGCACGACGGATGAGATCATTAATGCTAGCGTGCCGCGCAATACGACCTGTACTCTTACTACAAGAAAGGCCATGGTGTCCGAGGCAGTCGACTGCTTCACCACATTGACAGCGATGTGGAGCCCCACAAGGTGCGCCCAATCGCAAACATGTAGCGAGCCGGAAAGTTATGTCACCTAGCATAGTGCCTATATTAGGTGATGGTAGTGCCTGAAGCCAGAGGCCCGACTCCCACTCACCCACAGCCAGCAGGCGGGCACGCTCAGCAGTATTGGTAGACGTATTAATTAATTTATTCCGTACCGTTCTCGGGCCGATCCGTATCTGGGCAAGCCACTTTCCAGGCGTCCTCGGCGTCGGTCAAGCACTCGGTTAATATTTTCCTGGTTAGCTTTTCAGTGCTGTGGACAGAGGACAGGAACGCCGGTAAAAGCTTACCCTGGAAATTTTGCGGACGCCGAGGCCACCAAAAAGAATTGGTAGGGTGGCTTGCAGCCACGCTCGGTCGTCCAGGGCCACATTAAGAATGGATGTTAATGTGTTGCGAATAATTTGGTCAATTTTGTCCATAAGTTCTGGTTTCTTCCAAAGAGGAGAAGAACGGAAGAAATACATAAAATTTGGACCAAAAACAGCAATATCTGATAAGGGTGAAAGCCCAATGTAAATTTGTTTTGGAGAGTCTATCCGAAATATCATTAAAATGTTTGATTTTGTCATCGATGAAAGATGAAAAACTTTCTTCTAAAATAGGGGAAACTCGGAGGTGCAGAGAACTTTTTTCTAAAATTTTGATTTGTGGGGCTATCGCATTAAATTTATCTATAGTCGATTGTCTGTCGGTAACGTCAGAGAGGTAAATTTTGCACTTTGAGGGTTAAGGTCCAGGCCAAAAGATTTAAATTGCTCTTTGAGGAGTTGTAAGTCATTCAAAACGGTATCAACATCACCTCCTAGCGTTCCATCATCTAAGTACTACACGTTAAATTTTAAATTTAGTTGTTGAATTATGGGATGAATAGCCAAACTGAAAATGACAGGCCCGAGAGGGTCACCTTGTTGGCATCCAACTGCAGATTCCAAAACGTTGTCCTTGTAGAGTAATTTTGAAGGGTGAACCACCACACCACATAAAACCATAAATTTCGGATTTCGATTATTTACGGAGTTGAAAGCATTTTGGACGTCAACTTTGAGGGTGACCTCACCTTTCTTTGAATTTAGAAAAGACTATAAGGCATGTACGGCTGCCTCACAGCCCCCTCTGGAACCAAAACCAAGTTGAAGGGGCTGGAACTTAGTTGCAAGCGATTCGCTGTATAGCTTGCAACATATTTTGGCAGCCATACGCCTGTAGGTGCAGCCGACGGCAATGGGACGAATGCCGCCGTCCTTCTTGCGCAGGGCACACAGGTTAACCCCATACAAGACATCGACGACGGCATCGCACACACCGCGCGAGAGCATTAGGTTGATCAGAACTGCAAGCTCCTACAAGAGCGACTCACCAGCTTGCCCGGCGCCTGAACTCAGCAAATCTTTCAAATGCTGTGGAGTTAGGCCGTCGAGGCCGCCGGCAGAACCGCCCCGGAAAGAGCTAACGGCTGCAATCAACTGCAGGGCTGTAATTTGTAAAAAAGTTGGATCCTGAACGAGGGGGTCTGGGTGGACGGGCGGGTCGGGGAAGGTGAGGCCATCCGCAGGCGATGGATGTTTACTCTCCAGGGCTGAAAGAGTCTCTGGAGAGTACGGCGCTACCACATCACTGCTGAACAGTATTCTGGCTGCCCCCCTAATGTCACCGTCACTTAGCTTGGATTCCACATGATCACAAATGCCTTTCTGTTTATTAAAAAGAGGTAATTTGGAATCTAAAATACGGGCCGAATTGTTACAGTTTTCTTTAATTTAGTTTGTTAAAGATTTTTGACTTGCCAAATTTTTTTGGACATGCAGAATCCTATAAGAGAAGGTGAGTAACTGCTCCCAAGCACGTTGTGAGTTCTCCTGGGTCGCGAGACGGACACATCGCGCTTAACTCAATGCAACAGAGCGTCTCACACCCCGGGGAACTCTTTTTAGAACTGGAGTGGAATTTTTGAATTTGGACAAAGTTTTCCACAAAGTTTGTTCAAAGGGTGTTGATGTCGGGGATGTGGCTGGGGGACACCAAGGTACACTATGAGGTTTGTGGACCTTGCCATAGTGTATCTTAAGCCCCCGTTTGCCTTTAAAACGAGCCTGGGAGCAGTGAGGGCGTCTTACCAGTTGTACATCCAGTGATGTGACAGGTTGACTGGCACTGTTTATTCTGGCGTCGCTACAGCTGGCGCTGAACATAAAATAAATAACTTACCAACTAACACTTGCCCGGAAATAAACTATAAAAACACTAAAAGAAAAAACACAAATAAACTTCACATGGTACAAAAAAAAGACACTAATTGTCATTGGAGGTGCGCAGTCGCGCTGCCTGCTTTTACATCGTGACGTGCGCTGTCAAGAAGTGTTATCCTATAATTACCTAACAATTAATTGAAGTGAATTGCTTTTTGGTGTCGTGTCTGGAAGTGCAACTGGTGTCATTATTATTATATTTAATTAACAAGTAACATGACACAAATGTTAGTAACAATATTCCTTAACAACTATGTTAGTAAACTTAACCTACACACTTAACCTATAGAATTTGAGAATCCCTGCTACAAACTCAACACTGATAAGTGGGGAAACTTTGTTATTGCATTCAAGGTGAAATTAACACCCGAGCTACAGGCGAGGGTGTTATGGAGCCGAGAACTCTAGTAACAAATCCCCACGCGTATCAAATGACGTTTTTCAATACACTTTTGAAGAAATAAAATATTAGGAATAAACGGAAAGTATTTTTGTCAGGAATTATTAGGAAACTTTACTTTCGCCAGGTTGAAGAAGAAGCATAAGTATGATGCTGCTAAGCAGCCTATTATGAAAAATAGAAAATTCAAATATTTTTGAATTTAGAATATTTGTTTTTTTTTTTTTAATAATCATGTTTATCTATAATATTCTATTTATAAACACAATGTAAATACTTATTTACGGCGTAAAGACGCATATTATTAATGATTAAACGAACTTACATGTACGTGAAGTTCTATCATAATTATACGAGCGCCGAGTCCGAAGAGATTCGTAATTTACACATGTAGTTACGCTAGTTGTCACCACTCATGCACTTAGTTGAGAAAATAAATATTATTTTAATTTTTTCTTTATCTATGGCAATTCAATTTGGCATACCCACAAAACTTTTTTTCTTTTTTATTCATGTGGGTACCTCGTCCAGTTCCGCTCTCAGCCGATAATCGTCAATCATTTAGTTTAGAGTATAAGATCCTGTGGTGCATTGATGTATTTCCGAGACACTATTGAGAATTTGGGGTGTGTGTATATACAGCACTGGGAGGGTGGGATTACTAATCTCTTCGGACTCGGCGCTCGTATAATTATGATAAAACTTCACGTTCAGGTAAGTTCGTTTAATCCTTAGGTTTATTCATTAATTATACTCGCGCCTCGTCCTCCAGATTAGTAATTTACACATGTAGACTTTGACAGTATTTTGGGAATATCATCAATTAATAAATAATGTTTGTAAATATCAAAATTATTTTATAATTGTTTATTTTGTTACAATCACATAAAATAACAGAAAGAACAACTTGTACTTCTAGGATTAACAATAATTAGGTTTCTTTGAGTATTTACTCAAGGGGCAAAATAATCACAAACAAATGAAAATACTTAATTAACTAGGAATAACTATTCTTATAATAGCTATCACAATCACTAATTATAAATCTGATCCCTGTCCGATTTTAACTGGTCAGTAATAAATGTTGATTAATTATTGATTCTGCTAAGGTAGTCATATCATCATCAACAATAACTCTCTGATAAAATTTTGCAAACGTTGTGGAATTCCTACTCCAGCCTGCCGTTTTACGGTTAGTATCTAGGTTGTCAAAAAAATATTAAATTGTTTAAAAAATACAGTGATATCCATAATATAAATACGAGGAACAAACACAAATTTGTTGTTCCTACAACGAGGCTCAAAAAAATTGGGGGTACATTTAGATGCCAATGCATACGTTTCTACAATAAACTTCCGAGTCATATTCAAGCACTAAGCCTAAATAAATTCAAATCGTTTATAAAACGGAAGCTATGCCTAAAAGCCCACTATCATGTTAATAACTATCTCGAAGATAAAAAGGCATGGAATTAAGCTGCTCCAATGTAATTTGCTCTGTGAATGTCGAAATTTCGGACTTCGCTTGTTTATTATTAGTTCCTTTCTTTTTTACACTGTGACATGAAACGATTTGATTGGAATACTTACTTAGTTAAGTATTTTTTTTTTATTATTTCCTTTATTATATTTTTTTTTATTATTACATATTTTTTTTTTTTTTACTACTGTGAATTTTGACATTCAATGTTTTTGACGGGAATGCTTCGTTAAGTATTTTACTGATTGACATTTAATGATTTTTTATGTTTTTTTATCGACATTTATTTTGTAAAGTATTATTAATTTATTTTTTGTGAATGTGAGGACCATGTGGGTATTATTTTTATTTTATTTTTAATTTTCCCACGATTGTCTGGCAGTTTAAGCACTACAAGCGACCCACCCAAATGTCCTTTTTTTGGTATTGTTCGTCGTGTCGTTGAGCTCCTTGAGTATGATAAGTCGAGCTCACGATAACTGACAAATGCTTGCACTGACTGGACAGGTCCACTCAAATCTGTGTGGTTCTTTCTTCCAAAGGCCATCTCAGACACTAATCTGCATAGTCCTCTTGTGAATAAACCAAGATTATATCTGGACTTTAAAAGAGACTATGACCTCTGAGTTTGTTTCGGCTGTTTCTTCTTAGAGTAGTCAGGTACGAAACACCGGTTCCATCTAGCTTTAAAAAACATGACGTGTAAAAGTGTTTGTAAAAACCTATTTGCAAAATAAACATCATTTAACATTTGACAGCCAGTGAGTGCGCGCGCGACGATGCTGCATGTCTCGTGCTGTGTGCCCTTAACATGCTCGTGTTGTGTTGACCCCACTCTCACTGAGTGTTTGCTTTAGCCAGCGGCTAAGCGTTTCCGTTCCTACTGGTTTATGGGGTTTCCTAATTCCAATAAATAAATCGTCAGATGTTCTTAACAATGAGGTGCGTTCTATGTAACAAAGTAGTGTAGTGGCTGGGCAAATGGCTATTTTTTCACTAAATAAAATAAAAATAAAAATAAAAAATAAAAATAAAAATCATTTAATTCAGACAAAAAGTCCATAGACAGGCAATGCTTGTTAGTAACAAAAATGCTTATAACTAATGTTAGTATAATAAAAAGGAAATAGGCACACCGTCTACCCATGCAAAGCCAAACTAAAGAAGGGTAAATGAATGATAAGTTGTTGAAATCCCGGCCTAGAAGACTTTATAATTTCGGGGTTTTAATTGTAATGCGCTGGGAGTTAAGATTTTGAACGTTACTAATTTTAATCTTTGAGAGAGTTTGAACTCTGTGCGCGGTCGATAGAGCCAGTAAGGTAATGGTTTTATTTGTCAACTTATCTAAGGTTAAGTCCTCATTAGGATACCATAAGATTAGTTTATCCAAAACTAGATTGGTATCCCAGGTAACTTCATATTTAGGTCTTGGTGGCCTGAATCTTTTTATTCTGTCGTCACTAAATAGTACTGGGCTCAGCACTAGGGAAAGAGCAGATCTGCATGAATTGAGTGTACCATATTGGCCACCTTCATTAAACAGTTGGGTTAAAAAGGAAATTATGGTGGGTACCGAGCCAACATAAACATTTAACGAATTAATTTTACAGAAATTCCACCATTTCTTCAAGTAAACGTCGTATTGTTTCATTAAGTTGGGCGCTAATGATACTAACATTATATAAAGGGATGATTCTGGTATGTTTTTGCTTGAAAATGCTTCCCGAATAATATGCCTGCCACCAGGGTAATCGACTCGTGGATCCGACGGGAGCTGGAATGAGACAGTAAGGCATGGCTTTTAGGTAGAAAGGTAATAGTTTTCGAAATAAGGAGGGATCTAAACACGGGGTATCATGGTTGTGTTGACCAAAATGGTATTACCATGATACCCTGTGCCTTGTCTGTTATTATTTTTCTAAGAGTTTTTAGTATGACTGAAAATGGCGGGAACGCATAGAAATCATAGTTTGCCCATGAAACTGTAAACGAATCTATCGCAAATGCGTCTGGGTGTCGGTGCCGGGATATGTATGTGACACATTTGTTATTTATGCGACTAGCAAACAAATCAATTTTTGGATGACCGAATGTGCGAGTGAGACTGTCAAACGCCCAATCGGTTAGCTCCCATTCTATGTCCGGATGAGTTCTTCGTGATTCGTAATCTGCAATTATATTATCACTAGATTTTATGTAAGAGGCAAAAACGTAAAGCCTGCTGCTTTCGCACCAGTTCCAAATATCACGGGTGATTTGTGTGAGGTGAGGGTATTGTATACCCCCCATTTTATTAATATATGCTACTGCTGTTGAATAATTATCAACGCGTAGTAATATCTGTAAATTAAATTGGTTTTTAGCAAAAACTTTTAAGGCAATAAATGCGGCAAGCAGTTCTAAATAATGAATGTGTCGTTCTCGTTCGGAATTCGAGCATAGCCCGCTCGCAGAGCTTCCTTCACAGGCGGCCCTATTCTAATAACCAATCATCTGGTCGCAGTGCGGGGGTATCTGAAAATTATCATAGATATGACAATGTTTTTTTAAATGTAAGTTAAATAACTTACTTAAAACATTAAGTGGACCTAAATAAGTCCATGACTATTTTTTATCTTTATACAAAGTATATAAATGTGAGCTAAATAATTTTGTTTGTAGATTAGTCATAGTCATAATAATTAGGTTCGGTTACAATCCCCAGCGGAAGGAACGCCAACCGTTATTTTTAAATGCGTTGAAACAGCCCCAGTGACTGTTCAGATTGCATTATGGTAACTTGAATACGTAGATACGTAAAACAGGCCGGTGAGGAAATAGTCATCACTTTAAAATAAGTAAGTAGGTAAATACCTGCTTCAATATCCTCATCGTGTAGAACAACAGCTTCCTCCAAGTCTGATACACTTTCCGAATCACTAACTTGTCTATCACGAATTTTTCGTTCTAATTTTCTTATTGTATGTTTGTAATGGTTAATGTCTTCTTCAAGAGGCCTAGAATTCGTACGTTTTGGCATTTTTAAAATAAACTGTGCGAAGACGCTTAATAGATGTTGAGTAGTTGAGCACTAGAATGCGAATGATTGGTGATTATCGGCTGAGAGCGGAACTGGACGAGGTACCCACATGAATAAAAAAAAAATAGTTTTGTGGGTATGTCAAATTGAATCGCCATAGATAAAGAAAAAAATAATAGTTATTTGTGCAACAAGAGAGCAAAGTGGGTTTTTGCTGCGAGTGTTGATTTTGAATCCCGAGTAAGCGAAGGATTCTATAATTGAATCATGAGCGTAGCGAGTGATTCTAGGTTAGAATCCTGAGCGTAGCGAGGGATTCAAAGACACGAGATGCAAATAAATTTGGTCTCGTGTAACACATACAATTTTTCACCTCAGCAGCGAGAACATATACCTAAAGGTAAAATAAAACAACATGGTAAAACTTAAACCACCACACCACCATAATATATACTTATTTAAACAATATCAAAAAGTTAAAAGTGAAATGGTTGCAGTTTTGCAAATTAAAAGTAACAGTTTTGTTGGAATTGATATTGTTGTGTTCGCGACTTGACTGAGTATTCGCTGAAGTTTCGGCTTCCTTACTTGTGGAATGTGACGAGAGGATAGTGAAAGTAGGTGACTCAGCGGCGGTATCCATGACTCTAGAAGTAGACGGACGAGACCAAGGATCTGAGGTCTGTTTCAAGGTTATGGTCTCTACTATACGCTTATATATTTTAGATTTATTGTGGATCGAATCCTCAATATATCGTTCCGCGACTGTATTCGACCTCCATCCGCCGTGTCGTTTTATTGTAGTGAGGTCGGCTCCTGAATCAGCCAAAAGCGTGGCTGAAGTTCGCCAAAAACCATGTCCAGTGTAATGCTGAGGTTCCTGCAGTTTCAAAAAAGTGGCTATTTCTCGCGGCGTCCCGCCTATTTTATTGACTCCCATAGGCTGTCTCGAACACTTATCATTATGTTACTGCAACAAAAATCGATCAGTTTTCGTATTAGCAGGGCGTAATGCCTTATATCTCTCAATAGTATTTACATGTTCGTCGCGAATAACACCATTTTAATTACATGAGTAATTAAAATTCATAACAGACAAAACATAAGTACGTAAGTACCAACTTTCTTTAATAAGTAATTAACTCGCATTTAGTTAAAACTAGCGACAAGGCCGATGCGACGAATTACAATACACAGATATAAAATATACATACCTACTTAAATTATACATTAAAACCAAGAATAAAGTAAAATGTTAGTGAAAACCGCACCAAAATCGGTCCAGTACTTTCCGTGCCTATCACAAACATACAGATGTCCAGACGATGATCTGTGTATTTATACGATACAATATACAAGAAAAGATATTGAGATTTGTAAAAAATAATGTTAAGTTTCGGCCTAGTACTAGGCCAAAACTTCACAAATGGGTAGTGTGTACATAATTATATTTATCAATACTACATTACAGATAACTAAGTACTTACTTTTGCAGCGAGAAAATTGCAGTCCGGAGCTTCATTAAGAAACTTTTTAATGTTAGCGGGTGAAAATATTTTGGACTTTTTGGATTTGCGCCTTACTGACATTATTTTCAAAAATGCAATTATTTTGGGATAGGTTTCAATGTGCACGTCATATTTTGTTTTTATTGTGGCTTTCAACATTGAGAAAATACTCCACATTGTAGATGGTTACCTAGTTTGTGAAAATTCTATGAAGTACGATGACAGTACAGTCTCCGAAAACGTGTTTGCACCCTTTGTAAGTTTCCATTGCTTAAAAATATCATAAGTATTTAGATATTTTTCGCGAGACTTTTCAGGCAGGAAACTTAAGTCTGCATTTTTTACATTATGCCTCAATTTTTCGGGTGTTAAATACCAGACTTCGTCACTGGACTCACTCATATTTATTTATTATTATTACTTTAGTATCCAAATTATATTGTACTTTGTAGCTGAGGTGAAAAATTTATAACACATTTGCTCGTAAAGGGTCTCTTGTTTCACCAATTTCAATATCGTATTGTATCTCATTACGCACTTGTGCGGTAATGTAAAGTAAAACGCACGGTTTCAATCTCCTGCCGGATGCTCCGTCAAAACGAACGGTACTTTTTTAAATCTTAGCAAAGAGTTTTTATGTCAGAAAAGTGGTCAAAATTGTATGAATAAAATTAACTTTGGGAGATAAAATATAATAAATAATCATTAAATTCTTTAATTTAATTAATTTTGACAATAGATTACAACCATTTTTCTGTAACAAAAACACAAAAATATTAATTTACTATATTAGTAATACTGGCTATTTTTGTGCCTTTGCCTTGAAAAAAAAGCGCTAATGCGCGCGGCTCACTAATTTGTGAACAAGTAAAAATTATTCCGCGCGCTTTTTCTTTTCGCTGTATTGTTTTTATTTAAAAATGTCGTCTAGTAATGATTAATTAATTAATTCGACACCGCCTGAAGTCTTGGCGGCAGCGAAAAAGGCTACTCTAAGAATCTGCCCGAAAAATCGACCGATTGATACTTACAAGCGTATCAAAATTTCGTTTAAGAAAGTCTGAGTTTTATTGATTTCCTCGCAAATATGTTATAAAACGTCGTATGACATACGTGCGCTTTGATAATTACAGCCTCTGCTTTCGTATAGCCCTCGCCTACGGCTCGGGCTAGCAATATCGCCTCGGCTGTAATTTTCAACTTACCGCACTTATATCATAATGTACTATTATTTTCTCAACTAAGTGCATGAGTGACAACTAGCGTAACTACATGTGTAAATTACTAATCTCGAGGACGAGGCGCGAGTCTAATATCTCTTTACCGAGATATAAAAAATAACACACCGATTATAGTCCTTGAACCAATTTGTTCTTACTATAAGTATAGTTATCTGTGGATTTTTTTATTTCCACACGCGTGCGGAAAAATGTTAAAAATCCACGCGTGTGAAATACATTGCATGTTGAACCTAATCGTAGTGCGATAAGAACCAGTTTTCGAGAAAGTGTATTGAAAAACTATTATTATAAGTGCGCCCTTGTCGTAATTTAGTAGTCTAAGCGGTCTTATTAAATTTTAAAAAAAGCACATATTTTTTTTAAATCTATAGACTAATTTAGAAAGCATTGATAAAAAAATTCCTACTTACATTCGTTTTATTCTCAGTACTAAGTTATAGCTAAATCGACGTCAAACTTGCGAGAATTTACAAAGTTGAAGAAATACTTCGTGTTCAGATCTACTGTGGACGGCGCCGGAGCTCCTGCGCGAGTGTAGCGGTGATGTGCGCGGCACGCAGCCCGGCGACGTGTTCTCCTTTGCCATCATCATGCAGGAGGTCATCGTGCGCGGGGAGCCCTACTGCATGCTCGCGCTCACGCCGGACGGTAAGCAAGCGGGTAGCGGCCGCGAGTGCGCTGGGGCGCGAGGAGCGCAGCTCACGCCGACTCTCATTTCAGAGATCGTGGAGAAGGTGTCGCGGCCGCCGCCGCTGATCCGGCCGTCCGTGTCGATGGGCGCGGCGCCGCCGGACGCCGTGAGCGTGATGCGTCAGTGCTGGAGCGAGGCGCCCGACCTGCGCCCCGACTTCCACCGCCTGCACGACATCTTCCGGCACCTGCACCGCGGCAAGTACGTGTGTTCTCCGTGCACCGCCGAGTTTCCTCGGTGCACATCGCGCTAATGCCCATGTGTTTTACTATGCAGAAAGATCAACATAGTCGATTCAATGTTCGAAATGCTGGAAAAATATAGTAATAATCTAGAAGAGCTCATAAAGGAACGGACAGAGCAGCTCGACATGGAGAAGAAAAAAACTGAACAACTTCTGAACAGAATGCTACCCAGGTATGTGGTCACCACTGTTCAGTCGACTCACCTCCACTGCTGGACGTGAGCCTTACTAGACATCGGCACAGACGATGTGTGTAACGCCCTGTGTACAACGTGTAACGTTAAATGCGCAAAACCTGGAAATAGTTAGATCAGAATAACGAGCAGAATCAATTGAACCACTTTTTAATATAGGTCACATTTTTCAAAAAATCTTCATTAAAAATATTGCTCTGTCTATTTCGTAGTAGGTCTAGCCATCACGTGCGCAAACCCGCCAAAATAGGTAAACAAAACACAAATGGTCGTCGTCCAATTTATTTTTTTCTCATACGCGGGATAATAATAGTTCTTATTTCAATGCAGATACGATGCTTGCATCCAGTACTATGCACAAGACAATTTAACCTACCCTTACTTTTAAACGTAATTAACGTATGAGTTAGAAAGAGAAAGAGAAAAGGAGGCGGGGCGTCCGAAATTCGTGACAGTGGCCATGACCTATTTACTCCAGTCTGAGCGGCTCAGTGGCGCCGGCGCATGCGTCACAGGTGCAATTTGTTTTATTATCCCGTTACCCCGGCGGCGCGGCAGCACGTGCGCTCGAAAACCGTGATTATGGCGTTTTTGTACACAAACATTTTTAATATTGTGAAATGGTGAGAATGTTAGCGCGTTGTAATGACGACGTGAACTTGGCAGTGCGACGGTTTCGAGAAGAGTCTGGAGTATCTGTATCCAACAGGACAATGCTAGCAGCTACACAGAGGCTTCGAGACTACGTTTCAACAAGTGAAAAGTGACACTCAAGTGCTCGATTCGCTAAAAATAACTGAAGAAAGCGGGCTGTGTTGTGTATTCAACAAAATGGTAGACGTTTTGAATCTTTGCTACCGCAACGAGATCACCTGTAATGACCAAATTATTTACATACTTAATTGTAAATAAGTTGATTACGCGCCAATTATTTGTAAATACAGCCATTTACACCTTTTAAACACGCCAACATTACCTTCTTACGTAGTACCTACCTAATAATAAGATCAGCACGTCATAATTACTGTAGGTAAAGTCTTAAGATGTGGGTTGCCTATGTTGCCAGTCCAAAGCCTGGAAAAGTGTGATGGAAACCTTTAAATCACTTTTCGAAAGATAACGTAAGTAATAATATAATATAATAATAACGATAGTAATAATAATAATGTCAGCGCGGCGCAGCGGCCCAGTGATATACATACCTTCTTCCCTCGATAGAGCATCGTCGCAGACGCAAGAAACTATCAGAATTGTCAGTAAAACTAAAACAGCACATAAAACCTTTAAATTTTTTTTCTCTCAGAACTAGGTCAATAGAATTAAAAATCATTTGGGGTGTCTGAGGTTTTGCGCATTTAACGTTACACGTTGTATACAGGGTGGAAATTTTTAGTTGGGTAGTCGTGTAGCTACACGAAAATGGTTTTAAGAAACTATCTATAATTTCTTGTGAATGTTTTATCCCCATTCACAGATTTAAAAAAAAATGTACAGATATGCAATAAAATGGTCATTTTACCCTTTTTTTATGATGCCTGTCGATCCTGTTTCTAATACTGACCTAAAACTTCTATGGGACCAACCCAGGTTGGAGAACTAAATAATAAAATCATTTTTAAAAATAACCTTATATAAAAATGCACTTAATAAAAACAAAAGCAAAAATGAAGAGTTTTCATAAAAGCTTGTCGGGTATAGCTTATTTTTAGAAGCGAAAACATCTCTATCGTAATCGTTTCTGATAACGCATCATTATCTCAACACTTTTTTTCGTATATAACAGCACGTTAACCGCTGAGGAGTTTCATATTGAGGAGACGATCCTGGTTGCAGGATGAGGTCATGATAAAAATTAACTATTCCGCGCTATTAACCGTTGAAGAGTTCTCTCGTGAGGAGATGATCCTGGCTGCAGGTTTAAGTAATGTCTGTCATTAAATGTATTGTCACCAGAGCTAAAGGTGTGTGCAAAATTGCTGCTTAATCGGTTGGGGGGAACTTGTTTGAAATTCAGTTGCACGATTTGACCAATCTATACATATAATAAATCTGTAGAAAAATATTTTTTGTTCATCTAAAATATTTCGAAAAAAAATTGCTAGGGTGTTAAAGGATAACCAACAGAACTCATTTCCAGTATTTTTAGAATTTTTGTCTGTTTGTCTGTTTCGATGATCATGCATCACGTAAAACGTAAACGTTCGTATTTACGAAACCAATGTAGACAACTTTTATACATATACATTGTGCGTAACTTGAGGTATAATAATTTAGTTTCGGTTTCATCGCAATCGGTTAATTCTATCAAAAAATATTTATGAATTTAAAGTGTTCAAGAAGAACGTCTTATCATCAATATGTAAGATATATGCAGCGCCATCTATTGATACAAAATGGTTCAAACGAATAAAAATATGCTCACAAGAATAACTTTTGAATCGACTGACCGGCTTTAAAAAAAGTTATGATAGCAAAAGGTACTTTAGATTAGTCTACATGACGCTGCTTTGAAAATCTAAATAGCTAATAGAGTGTGTTCGATCGCTTTTTTGGCTATAATTTAGCAGTATAACTTCGTACTAGATAGATGGCGTTGTTCATTTCACTCCATTTTATGAATCGCGGTATTAAGATTTTCCTTGAAAGAATGACCGTCGCCCGTGTCAGTCGCCGCGAGTTTAGTTTTTTAACCGACGAAACAAAATGAGGAGTTCTCAATTCTACGCGTATACATAAATATTTTTTTATGTATAACTCATAACTTTTTCAGAGAAGTCTGACAATCTGTCATGTAGGTTTTTTTTTGTGGAATGCTTTTATCTAAGCACTTTGGAAACTAAACTATGAGTATGGTTTAGTTTCCAAAGTGCTTAGTTGAGTATACTGTCAGTCTAGCTTTGGTAGGGGTTTCTAAACAGAAAAGGTTTTGTAAATGAAATTTTTCACACTTGTGTATATCGCGTAATAGTGTAATATATAGATGACATGGAGCTGATCTGATGATGGATCTGGAAGGTGGCCTTAGGAACTCCGTTATGAAACGACATAACCACATCGAGTTTGGGCTCGTATGATTTGTCTTGACGAGTACTTTGTCTCTAGATGGTATCCAGGGTCTGACAATGGAGCTGGAAGGTGGCCATAGGATCTCCGTAATAAAATGATGCAACCGCATCGAGTTTGGGCTCGTTTGATTCGTCTTAATGAGTAGTTTGTCTTTAGACGGTATCCAGGGTCTGATGATGGAGCTGTGAGGTGGCCATAGGAACTCCGTTATAAAACGACGTAACCCCATCGAGTTTGGGCTCGTTTGATTCGTCTTAATGAGTAGTTTGTCTTTAGACGGTATCCAGGGTCTGATGATGGAACTGGAAGGTGGTACAGTCTCTGATCTTGATGGGAGTGGGTGTCATATGGGCATTCAACATGACCTTGGTTTTGCCCATGCTAATTTTTTAGTACATTTTATGTATTTTTTACCGGGGCATTTTTTTCCTTGTTAAAGATATGCTGTTAACAAGGATTTGTGTTAGATAGCTTTTTTGCAAAAAAAAACCGACTTTAAAAAAAAATACAAAATAAAACCTTTTTGTAAAAAAATAACCGACTGCCAAAAAAAACCTTCCTTGCCCTTGGTGTTCCAGGGCCGCGGTATCTCTTTTGAACAGTCCTGGAGCCCTGGCAGGCATCGGCCCTTGCGGGCCTCTCCCTGTTGGCTGACATATCTTCGAGGCGCGCGTGGAATACGAACGCGCCGTCTACACAGCCTGTCGTCAAAAGAAGGACGGACGGCGAACTAGCCCATTACTCATCGTCCACAGGTCCGCGTCTACGGTGGCCGGAAGCCACCACGTGACCCCCGACGCCCGAGGCGTCTCCCGCGGCGGCTGGGACGAGAGGTTCTCTCACTCTCACGCTCCGCCACCACCACCAGAAGGAGGTGACGGCGTCCCATTCCCTCTCGCTCCGGACCATGGATTGGACCAGGGCCGGACGCGATAGGTCGCCGCCGCCGATCGCCGCTACGAGGACACGGCGGTGCTCCGCCCAAGCGGGGCAGACCTCCACCGTGTGCTCCACCGTGTCCTCTGGGCGATCCTTGCAGTGGTAACACCCGGGCGTTTTCTCCCGCCCGATTCGGTGCAGGAACCTCCCGAAACAACCGTGTCCGATGAGGACCTGCGTCAGGCGGAAGGTGAGGGTGCCGTGGCGCCTCTCCAGCCACTCCTCAAAGAGGGGACTTAGCGCCACTATTGTGGCGTGCCTTGCCATTTGATTGCCTTGTCTAATGCTTTATCAATTCGTTTTTCCAAGTCTTTGTCATCGTCGTCTTTAATAATCAATGTTGTGTCATCAGCAAATAGTACGCACTCCTCGTTAATCGCCTCTGGTAGGTCGTTAATGTATAGTAGAAAGAAAAAAGGGGATAAAATTCCTCCCTGAGGTGTGCCAAAGTTGTTTTGTCTGTATTTTGATCTAAATTCTTTTTGTTCAGTTTTTATAATTTCTTGTTATTTCTACGCATTGCAGTCGGTCGGTAAGAAAGCTTTTGATTCAATCATTGGCCTTTCCGCGAATTCCATAGCGAGAAAATTATGAGATCAATGTTTTATGGCAGACAAAATCGAAGGCAATTGTCATGTCTAAAAAGACACAGCCTATTTTGAATAATTAAAAAACTAAAAACGATCACGGAAATAACGTTTGATGCTATCTAGTGGCGATCGTGAAAGTATAGGTGTAGAGGTGAGAGAAAAAGAGAGAATGGGTAAGAGTAAGTACATAGGTTATGTTGCTGATGTTAATTAAAACTTCAGTATTTTATATGCTTTGACTTTGGGAAGCGCTTATTATATTGCTCAATACGTTACGTATATACGTTAGAGATTTTAAAACTGATTTTAAATATTTCTATGGTTATAACGAAAAGTTTTTCTTATAATATAACGACCGTTTTAGTTTCTTCGAACGAAACCTACTCGACCTTAAGACAAAACTACATATAGATAAACATATGAATGGTAAAATCACTGTATTGTTTATGGCTTTGCCGTAGTTAAAAAAAAAATATTAATCAAGACCAACAATCGATGCAACTAATCGATTATATTTCAAAATATGGCAACATCATCATTTGACATAAGATCATTAGTCAAATCCATCTTCTGTCATTGACATGTCTGGATTTAGCAGTAAACTGTAATCTATTTTCCCATTAGCACGCTCACAACCGTAGTTTTCTGTTGCCGTGGTTTGTGCCCCTTGTGACTTATTTTCTAAACTGATAAGTACTAGAAGATGTTCATAACAACTTAAACTATAATTCCATAAACTATGTATCAGTGTTTACTGTGGGCCACGGTCGTTCTAATGGGTGGGCATTGACCTTTATTGTGTAGCTTAAGTGAGACCAAACTCGATGCACATATTTTGAGCACTTTATTATTTAAGTCGTCATAACCAGTCGAGTTCGTATTTCTTAAACTATGAATTATTTTATACACATCTGTTTCATCTATTGGTAATGGTATCCCATAAAAAAAAACATTTAAGAGCCCTGCGGAGGCCGCGCGAAATTGCAATTCGAAGCGAAAAAAAAAGCCGTCAAAAAAAATTGTTATTTCTGTTTCACACTTTCCGGCTCATTGCGAAGCCGCGCGGGAGCATGTGTGGTGTTTACCTAGCTATTATTCTATAATTATCGTCCATTCATATCACCGCTGAACATTTGTGATTAATTTGAATGTGTGCCGTAATACCCAAAATTATGAATGAAAACTCAATGCTTTTGCAATTATTTTTTTTATACTGTTAAAATGTGAGAAATTCAATTCGTTTACAATTCGTTTTAGGTAAATATTTTGCAAAAAAATAAAATTGAAACCTAGGTAAACACTGTCGAATAACAGCATAATAAGGTCGAAATATGCTTAAACTGAAAATGATTTTGGTATTACGTTTGTATGGACAATTCATCGTCCGCCGGCCCCTTAAGAGGTAGGTATAGCATTTGAAACTTACATACCCAATAACTAAACTTATAAACCTACCAAATAAACGTAATTTAGAAAAGGAATAAGGACAAAACTTAAGAGGGCTATCACATTTGTTCTTGTATTTGAGCGTTTTACTCGGTTTTTGATGTGTGATTATGGTCTATATCATCATCATCATCATCAGCCTATTAATGTTCCCACTGCTGGGACACAGGCCTCCTCTCTTTGAGAGGGAATGGGCTATAATCCACCACGCGGAAACCGGCATGTCCTAGAACCAAAAATTCGAAGACATGTGACATCTACTGTGACTGTTCCTAAAATACCCTAGGCTGATAAAATTTTCGTTTTTCCTAAATCATATTAATATTAGTATGAAGGTCGGTTTCCCCCGAAGGGGAAAGGGCCGCGCCCCGCCAATACCGCACGGCTCCTGTAAGGTTCGTCCCAGACTGGTCGCCTTCCCACCGACTAAGAGGACTGAATTCCCAATTTGGGGCAGCCCTGTCCCGACTTTGAAAGCTAGGGGGACAGGGAGGGAATACAAGGTGAAGTTAATATTGGGAATTCACAGTTAACACATATACATGAATAATATCAAATCATATAAAACAAACCAATAATAAAGTGTGACTCTAGTAAGACGAGAGGACACAAAGATATGATATATAGTGAAAAGGTTGGTAAGGAAACGTTACGCTTGCGCTTAACAAATTCATTATTTACAGTTACGTTAATTTCATGATTTAAATGTAATACGAACCCATGTCTATGGCATGTAACCGGTTACAATAACTGCCCCAGTACGTGACTGTTAGACCTAAGCGCATAGGTCCACTAAGGACACTGCTACGAATTCTAACAGATCACGCTCCCTATGCATCGCTCACATGTCTTTCTCAATCCTAAGACAGAGTTCTGAGAAGTCCTGCTGCCATTGAGGAAGGCACGTTTAGTAGTTCTTCCTACACGCGTATTCATGTCAATAACTCCCTTACGGCCGTCTACCCCGATTACTATGTCAAAACACAGTTTGCACAAGCGCACCGTAGACTCAGTCTGTAGCAGAACATATTGCGATTGTTATTGGTGGACGCCGAAGTGGTTTATCGTCACTTCACATTTCTTTACTCTTCCCCATGTCGTAGTTGCGTGTCTCGCTAAATAGTGTCGATTCAGTAATAGGCCTATCAGTGGCCGGGGTTTGGTTATAACGAGACACTTTCAGTCCCTAGCGTTCCTTAGAACGGAGTTATCAATTCAGTTTGATTGTCAGGTACTTCGTGAGGCCTACCCCTCTCCCGAAATGTGCGCCAACAATCCTCACGCAATGTTTCTGAGCTAGACTTTTAGGAAGCAATATTCATCAGCAACGTTTGGTTGATTTGTACTATGAGTCGGCATTATAGCCTGACCAATAATACCAGTTTGTAATAATCGAATAGCGTATATTACGGTTCTGCCTTCCATTTGTGTTGCGTCAGATATAAGTCAACAATTGTCAATAGTCGGGTGTATTAGTGTGCAGTGTAATATCGTATGCGTGAGGTGTATAGTGTAGCGGAAGGCTTTCTCCGTCTCCCTATAACCAAACGCAGATGACGGATATTTGCCCAGGTACGGATTAGAAGATGGACACATAACACATAAGATAATAATATTATACATAGTGACGATATAAGGCGGCTGCTCCGTCATGCTGGAATAAATGATTATTAACAACTCCTCTGCTCTCCTGCCAAGCTACTACTTAAACTGGGAATTTAATATAGTTAACACTTACCATGTGTTTATTGAAGATGATTAGTATAAAACTAACTTACGGAGTACTGCACACTCTACCAGTTTCGGCCCGCCACAGCTCGTCTTCTTCCGCGTCTCAACACTCACTTTAACTAGACTTATAACTACTACTTATATTTAACTTATAAAATACGAATCGCTTTCTTACGACAGTCCACGGGGACATGTGCATCTTGGTACGAAGACTACGGTAACTTCATTAGCCTAACCTAGGACGTCCTAGCACGTTAACGGTTTTACACCCGCTACCTAGACTTAGCTCGACTCGCCTAAGGTTCGGACCGTTTCGCAATCTCAAGCCAACTGCCAACTCCTCAGACTCTCACGTCCGATCTCTCGAGTCGTCCAAGACTAACTGCCACGTTCGATATCCTTTCTTCAGCCTCCTCAAACCACCACGCACGATGAGCCATGGGGCTCCTTTCACAGAATTCGTTTATGACCGTTTTTGTGCAAACGTCTCAATTGTTTCAAGTGTCTCGTTGGATGCTTACGGCCCAAAACATGGTAACCAGATGTCAGCGTTAGTGTTGAGAAATGCATTTAGTAATTGAATGTTTTTTTTATGTTTTCTTAAGGATTCTATGAAATATTATATTGGCCTGTCATTTAGCTTTCTTCCCTAGTGCGTTTCCCATTAAATAGAGAATTTATGCGTTTCTAAGCGGTTCGATATTGTTGTACAATTCAAAGAAAGAAGGAACGTTTGGTTATTAATTACGGTAACATGTCAGCCTGTCAAACCCATAAACTAGAGATATAATTTTTTGTAAGTGGCCGATACCACGTTGTGATTTTGAAATAAGAATCAAGGCAAAGATATTTGCTTAATAATTAGGAGTACGTGACAGACAGTCACATTCCCCCCTCTGAAAATCAGACGCGTGACGCAGTACAGCGGATGAGCTTTCACAATAGGGTGAACTCTGCAGTTTCATGACAGTAATAAAGAATACATTCAGTACACCCGTTTGCTATGTCAATCTGACCAGATTATTATAAATGTTCCAACTGGAACAGTGATCTAATAAGATGCATCATCTGCTATAATTTTGCTTTGTTTAGCAGAAGTATCTTTAATCGATACATTAAGTCCTCTATTTAACTTATTCTCCATCAAAATATTCTTATTATTTACCACGTTTAAGGTAATTGCAGAAGACCTGTGCATGCTTATAGTTTAGTTTTACATACCAGAGTCTCTTCTAAGAGTATTTGTGCTATCGAGCGATGTTACCTACGGCTCGCTCGTTCTAAACTCAGCCTAACGCAGCTGCCGCTGGACAGAGGCCTTTCCCAATGCACCTCAATGCCGAGTCAGCTTGATCATATGCTCGCCGTTGTATCCAGGAGTAGCTGAAATAGTCCGCACATAGACATATTAGACTTTATTCCAATTAGTCGCCCCCCTCCAATTATAAGAGGAAAGAACAGTTCAGAAATCCAAGTAGAGTTGGAAAGTTGTATTAGAAAATGAATGTTCTGTAATTAGAAATAACGACCATTTGCAAGAATAGGGGCCTACCTGCAATTTAAATTACAATACATTTTGTGCAACTTCGATGGGCAAATAAGAATCTTGACTTTGACATCAACTTTGAAATGTGGACACCATAGATTATTCAAACAATGACTGGATTATTGAGAAACACTATCGTAATCTCTTCATTTGGATATGAATATTTTGGCAAGTGGCATATATTATCTGGCAGATTCCAATATTGGAACTGATTGAGTAGGTTTATATCGTTATATAGCTCAAAACAATATACAATTATTGTTCAGATAACAAAGTCATACCGCGTGACAACGGGTAAGTATAGCGTCTAATAAAAGTAGAACTTAGCTTCGTTACTGGAGCCACGCTACAGCTGCGTTTGAAGTCAGCTGATGTCAGCTGAATTTGATGAAACTTTGACCCAAGCACAACGCGCAATCCCAAGGTAAAGACAAAGCGTAGTGACAGCCAAGCGAAGATTGAAATACCCTGGAATTCGAAATAGGGCCACACGAGTATTTGTCCAATTATATGACATACGCTAGAGCCGGAAAGACTTAGGTTAACTTCCTACGATAATAGTTAAATTTGACTCTAAGTAAATGAATTGTCCTTTTGTAGACTTCACGCTTCTAGGTATCTAAGCGCTAGTAATATAAAGTTTACCCACAGTCGAGGGCATGTCTTATAACTACTTTCACTCTCCCACGCACTCATACAAATTCAAAACGTGTATTCGCAAACATGTATCAAAATCTGTCTGTGTACTATCGGACACGCAACTTTCATATACAGGGAATCGAACACATCATTAAAGTTACACAAGCAACAGTCTTACAAACTGTGAAAAGTACCTCTACGAATAGCATACGGGAATCGAACCCACTTTTACTAGCAACGGATCCAAAGCCCTTCAACCCAACGAAACACGCGGGAATCGAACCCACAACCCGTGACACAGGAATCTAATTACTTATTAAGTATTGCGTCAGGCGGAGATCGAACCCAAAATACATGACAATGTAACACAAGCATATCAACTGATAAATCATGCGGGGATTGAACCCACTACCTGTGATTGAAGAATTAAAACACAATAACCAAACCGTTCACTAACTAAATTATGTTATTATAGCCGTTGTAACTAAGCCGTCTCTCACAATTACTAGAACCATAAAATTACGTTGTGTTATTATTGTAGTAACCCATAATTTGTTCTTTCTCGTTGCACTGAAGTGAATCAGTACATTTAATGACGAGAATCCTGGTCACGGCACCACATGTGACTGTTCCTAAAATACCCTAGGCTGATAAAATTTTCGTTTTTCCTAAATCATATTAATATTAGTATGAAGGTCGGTTTCCCCCGAAGGGGAAAGGGCCGCGCCCCGCCAATACCGCACGGCTCCTGTAAGGTTCGTCCCAGACTGGTCGCCTTCCCACCGACTAAGAGGACTGAATTCCCAATTTGGGGCAGCCCTGTCCCGACTTTGAAAGCTAGGGGGACAGGGAGGGAATACAAGGTGAAGTTAATATTGGGAATTCACAGTTAACACATATACATGAATAATATCAAATCATATAAAACAAACCAATAATAAAGTGTGACTCTAGTAAGACGAGAGGACACAAAGATATGATATATAGTGAAAAGGTTGGTAAGGAAACGTTACGCTTGCGCTTAACAAATTCATTATTTACAGTTACGTTAATTTCATGATTTAAATGTAATACGAACCCATGTCTATGGCATGTAACCGGTTACAATAACTGCCCCAGTACGTGACTGTTAGACCTAAGCGCATAGGTCCACTAAGGACACTGCTACGAATTCTAACAGATCACGCTCCCTATGCATCGCTCACATGTCTTTCTCAATCCTAAGACAGAGTTCTGAGAAGTCCTGCTGCCATTGAGGAAGGCACGTTTAGTAGTTCTTCCTACACGCGTATTCATGTCAATAACTCCCTTACGGCCGTCTACCCCGATTACTATGTCAAAACACAGTTTGCACAAGCGCACCGTAGACTCAGTCTGTAGCAGAACATATTGCGATTGTTATTGGTGGACGCCGAAGTGGTTTATCGTCACTTCACATTTCTTTACTCTTCCCCATGTCGTAGTTGCGTGTCTCGCTAAATAGTGTCGATTCAGTAATAGGCCTATCAGTGGCCGGGGTTTGGTTATAACGAGACACTTTCAGTCCCTAGCGTTCCTTAGAACGGAGTTATCAATTCAGTTTGATTGTCAGGTACTTCGTGAGGCCTACCCCTCTCCCGAAATGTGCGCCAACAATCCTCACGCAATGTTTCTGAGCTAGACTTTTAGGAAGCAATATTCATCAGCAACGTTTGGTTGATTTGTACTATGAGTCGGCATTATAGCCTGACCAATAATACCAGTTTGTAATAATCGAATAGCGTATATTACGGTTCTGCCTTCCATTTGTGTTGCGTCAGATATAAGTCAACAATTGTCAATAGTCGGGTGTATTAGTGTGCAGTGTAATATCGTATGCGTGAGGTGTATAGTGTAGCGGAAGGCTTTCTCCGTCTCCCTATAACCAAACGCAGATGACGGATATTTGCCCAGGTACGGATTAGAAGATGGACACATAACACATAAGATAATAATATTATACATAGTGACGATATAAGGCGGCTGCTCCGTCATGCTGGAATAAATGATTATTAACAACTCCTCTGCTCTCCTGCCAAGCTACTACTTAAACTGGGAATTTAATATAGTTAACACTTACCATGTGTTTATTGAAGATGATTAGTATAAAACTAACTTACGGAGTACTGCACACTCTACCAGTTTCGGCCCGCCACAGCTCGTCTTCTTCCGCGTCTCAACACTCACTTTAACTAGACTTATAACTACTACTTATATTTAACTTATAAAATACGAATCGCTTTCTTACGACAGTCCACGGGGACATGTGCATCTTGGTACGAAGACTACGGTAACTTCATTAGCCTAACCTAGGACGTCCTAGCACGTTAACGGTTTTACACCCGCTACCTAGACTTAGCTCGACTCGCCTAAGGTCCGGACCGTTTCGCAATCTCAAGCCAACTGCCAACTCCTCAGACTCTCACGTCCGATCTCTCGAGTCGTCCAAGACTAACTGCCACGTTCGATATCCTTTCTTCAGCCTCCTCAAACCACCACGCACGATGAGCCATGGGGCTCCTTTCACAGAATTCGTTTATGACCGTTTTTGTGCAAACGTCTCAATTGTTTCAAGTGTCTCGTTGGATGCTTACGGCCCAAAACATGGTAACCAGATGTCAGCGTTAGTGTTGAGAAATGCATTTAGTAATTGAATGTTTTTTTTATGTTTTCTTAAGGATTCTATGAAATATTATATTGGCCTGTCATTTAGCTTTCTTCCCTAGTGCGTTTCCCATTAAATAGAGAATTTATGCGTTTCTAAGCGGTTCGATATTGTTGTACAATTCAAAGAAAGAAGGAACGTTTGGTTATTAATTACGGTAACATGTCAGCCTGTCAAACCCATAAACTAGAGATATAATTTTTTGTAAGTGGCCGATACCACGTTGTGATTTTGAAATAAGAATCAAGGCAAAGATATTTGCTTAATAATTAGGAGTACGTGACAGACAGTCACACTACCAATCCGCACTGGGCCCGCGTGGTGGATTATGGTCTATATATGGCCACAAAATTAAAAAAAAATATGCCCGAGAAAGTTTGATTATTTTTCTCAGGACTGTTTTAAACAAATATTTCAATTTGTTTACGTACAAAGGATGTTTCATAAAATCCTACTTTTGGGCATCTTTGATGCTTTGTTACATAAAAGATATAATAATATTATATTATATAAAAATGTCCATGGTATAATTGAGTGGTGTACTTTGAAATGCTTTATTCAATTTTTTTATGTTTCGTACAGAAATACACCCAAAAAAGATCCGTAAAACAGAAAGATACTGACCTTTTTTCGTCCGAAATGATATTTTTTATCTATGAAGATATAATCCAAATTCCAAGAAAAAATATTTAATAAGTAAGGTTACTATCTTAACTTGCTTGATAAAAATAATTAGTCCATTTAAAAGTAAAATACTACTTGAAAACAATTGTTTTATGCAAAGCTAAAAATCAATATAAATCTCGGAACGGGTCCTTAGCTTGTTTGGTCATTTTGGTTTGTTCCTGGAATCCGAGGCATAGCTGTTTGCATGTGTGCGTAGTATACCTCGCTTGATGCACACTTGCGCATCCACTACCGCATGCCGTCTAATTTACCAAAACTGAATTCTTTAATTTTGTGATAGCCCTCTTAAGCTTAACAGGTATTACATAAACGGACAAAAATAGTTCCTATGATAATAGATGGCGCCACGTGTCTTTCGAATCATGATTGAATTTTATTATCGTAGTTCAGAAACTTTAGTAGTGTGCTATGAGTTTAATTGTCAAATACAAATAAAGGCGAGCGAAGCCGCGGGCAAATGCTAGTGATAAATAAAAGAGAATATAATAATATAATATGTTATGTTTCAAATGGCTGACATGTCGCCTCGGACATCTTGAAATTCATTTCGTTGATTTAATAAAAACAGGCACTATACTGACTACTTATAACATCGGACAAATTTAGTAGTACACTGCGAACCCTACAAACTTATGTCCCACGAATACACTCCACGTTCACGTGTGAGTATGTTAATGGATGTGTGAGTGTGTGCGAGAAGGTCGGTGGCGGAGCGGTTGATGCTGGGGTCGCGCGTGGAGCCAGAGGAGTTCTCCGAGGTGTCCATCTACTTCAGCGACATCGTGGGCTTCACGGCGCTGGCGGCGCGTTCCACGCCCGTGCAGGTGGTGGACCTGCTCAACGACCTCTACACCACCTTCGACGCCGCCATCGAGCAGTACCAGGTCTACAAGGTATGTGCGGCCGTGCGACCGATACAGTACGGTCGATACTCGTGCCGGCACTGACCGAGCGCGTCGTGTGGTAGGTGGAGACCATCGGCGACGCTTACATGGTGGTGGGCGGGCTGCCGGTGCGCTCCCGGGCGCACGCCGACGCCGTGGCCACCATGGCGCTGCACTTGCTACACCTGGCCGGGCGCTTCCGCCTGCGCCACCTGCCCGACACACCGCTGCACCTGCGCATCGGCCTGCACTCCGGGCCCGTGTGCGCCGCCGTCGTGGGCCTCACCATGCCGCGCTATTGCCTCTTCGGCGACACCGTGAACACCGCCTCGCGCATGGAGTCCACCGGTAAGTGCGAGCGTGCGACTGTACCGCATGGTACGCAGGTCGCGGTGAGTCACGCGTGTGCTCTGCGCAGGCGCGGCGTGGCGCATCCAGGTGTCGGCTGCCACGGCGGAGCGGCTGTCAGCGGCGGGCGGCTACCGGCTGCGCTCGCGCGGCCTCACGCAGATCAAGGGCAAAGGCGCCATGCACACGTACTGGCTGCTCGGCAAGGACGGCTTCGACAAGCCGCTGCCCACGCCGCCCCCTTTGCAGTTAGTGAACTTTTTCAACTATAACACTTTTACCGTCGGCCGTCTGGTTTTATAAAGTCAATAAGGCCTCGCCTCTACTTCAACATTAGCCAAGTACAAGTTATGTAGTTGGCAATGAGCAATGCATGTGAGCAATTTAAAATAAAAAAGGAAATCTTACTTTGGCTAGAAAACTATAGTGACGACGACACTGAAACCCTTATCAGTAATCCAACCTGGTTATAAAAATATTCAAAACACACACATCAACATACACCTCACCGTTCACCACACACGCTACCTCTATCTATATCTATACATATAATAAGACAGTAAAACAACTGTCTGTACATTGAATATATTTAAAAAAAAAAAATTGGGGTGTGTTTAGAAACAGTAACAGAGCACGAATCCAAAAAAAAAATTCTGTCTGTTTGTCTGTTTTTCTGTACACGCTAATCTTCGGAACTACTCGACGGATTTGAATGATTTTTTTTTTGTTGTATAGGTAAGCACTCTCTGTTGACGTATAAAAATTGAAGATGTGGAACACCTGTCGTGGAGCTCCAAGAGCCCAGTTACACTATAATATCTATAGGAATGACGTCTTAGCAAAAGTTGTTCAGCCTGATGAGCACTCTCTGTTGACGAATAAAAATTGAAGATCTGGAACACCTGATGTGGAAATTAAAGCTATCACTAATTTCACTGTATTTCTACCAAAGGGTATCGTACTACCCAGAACTAACTGGGTTGTGGAGGGCAGATAGACAGTCGTTCCATGTAAAATACTGGTATTCAGCTGCATCCGGATGTACTGGAAGCCGAACCCAACAGCACTACATATTATAACACAATGTTCTCCGCCGCGTCTATCTGTCTGTTCGCGATAAACTCAAAAATTACTGCACTGATTTTCATGTTTTGAAATTAAAAGGCTTTAATATTTTTATTAATTTTATTACTTATGTTGCCAGATCTGAGGAAGTGTTATTTGAAGTCGACGGAGAGAACGAGAGCGAGTCTCCAGCCCCCAGCTGCTCGCCACCCCCCAATACCGCGCCGCCCCCGCCCCGCCCCGCGCACGTTGTGCGCCAGCGCTCCGACCCCACCAGCACGCCGGACAAGCAAGGTACGTCTCGTTTCACCGCACTGCGCACGTCGATCCGAGTAGCTCTGCTAGATTGTAATACTGATTGCAGCGTGGCAGCGGTCCGGCGCGGTGTCGGCAGACTGCAGCCCCCCCCGGGCCACGCGCCGCTCCGCCGACTCCGGCGACGCGCGCGACGCCAGCGACACGCGGGACACTCGCGAGTCGCGCGCCACGCTCGCGCTGCCCATCGGCGACCACAGCGCACAATACTCGCGTTACAGGTGCTTGCTCTAGTTCTGCATTCATTATCCTGTTTATATATGAGAGCCACTACCAAGAGACCTTTCTCTTCACTAGAGTGCGAGTCAGACTCGCGCACGAAGGGTTCCGTACCATTGTCTATACAACATTAAGACTATGTATGTATGGGGACACTGCTTTAATTTTTATTTGTTTTTATTTTTTTGGAATTTTGCCTTTATTTGTGCTGTAAGACTTTGCTTTTTGCCAAATTTCTAGGTTCTAGGTCAACGGGAACTACCATATAGGTTTTCGACCCAAAACCTATGGGGTACCTACTTCCGGTTGACCTAGAATTGTCTATTTTGGATAAAAGCAAGGTCATCACAAATAAAATAATATGAAAATTAAGGTATATTTTGGTACTTACAAGTTTTAGTGAAAATCTAAATTTGCTCATATCTTTTTATGGTGTTGACTCTGGGCCTTAATTTTTATTCACCAAATAGGGACTATAGACCTCAGTATCTAGTATAAATAACAACTTGCTAGGTCCACCCACTCCTGAGAAAATCGGTGGTGACACACGGACAGACAGACGGACATGAGAGTGATCTCATAAGGGGTCCTTTTTTTACCATTTGAGGTACGGAATCCTAAAAAAACTGGTCAAGTGGGAGTCGGACTCCAGCACAAAAGCTTCCGTAGCCCCAATTTACACTCAACAGCAAAACTAAAATGGTTTTTCGCAGTATTTTAATTAAAAACAAAGGTACTGCTGCAGTTTTACAAAAAAATCCCATATCATCATCATCTTCCTGCCCTTATCCCATTCTACTCGGGGTCGGCGCAGCACGTTCTCTTCTTCCATTCCCCCCTGTCAGACGTCACGGCATCATTTTACTCCTTTCTCCTTCATATCAGTCTTCACACAATCCATCCATCTTTTCTTTGGCCTGCCTCTCCCTCTCCAGCCATCAACATTCATGTCCATCACTCGTTTAGTCACATGCGTTTCATCCCTCCTCATTACATGTCCATACCAAGACAAACGACTTCCTTTCAATTTTTCTGTAACAGGCGCCTTTTTCAAACTTCCTCAAAAAAATCCCATATCTCAGAAACTAATAATATGTATATATCTTATTCAAACTAATCGCGTTGGAAGTTACTCAGTTACATGTATGAAGGGCCACCTCCATTTTAGTTTTTTCATAATTTCACATCATTTTTGTATAGTGGTATTTAGTAATAGGAACGGAGAAAAAGGAGCTCGTGGCAAAATAATAACAGCCACTCGGGTCGATCTTTAGGTTAAGCCGTGCTTGCCTAGGTTGGTCTGTGGATGGGTGACCTCCCATTACATACCGAGTTTCCTCCGTGCCTCGGAATGCACGTTAAGCCGTTGGTCCCGGCTGTCATTTGCACATCTTTGACAGTCGTTACAGGTAGTCAGTGGCCAAAAAAGTCTGACAACCAGTCTTACCAAGAGGTATCGTATTACCCAGTACTAACTGGGTTGTGGAGGTCAGATAGGCAGTCGCTCCATGTAAAATACTGGTATTCAGCTGCATCCGGTTAGACTGGAAGCCGACCCCAACATAGTTGGGAAAAGGCTAGGCAGATGATGATGATTTAGTAATAAGAACAACCACTCGGATCGATCCTGAGCCGCGCTTGCCTAGGTTGGTTCGTGGATGGGTGAGCCCCCAAAACCTACCGAGCTTCCCCCGCGCCTCGAAAAGCACGTTAAGCCGTTAGTCCTGGCTGTCATTTGTAGAACTTTGGCAGTTGTTACAAGTAGTCAGTGGCCCTAATGTCTGAGAACTAGTCTTACCAAGGCGTATCGAATTACCCAGTAGTAACTGGGTTGTGGAGGTCAGATAGGCAGTCGCTGCAAGTAAAATACAAATATTCAGCCGCATCCGGTTAGTCTGGAAGCCGAACCCAACATAGTTTGGGAAAGGCTAGGCAGATGATGGTTTATAGATCACACCTTCTCTCCAAATTTGATGGCATGGAGCCAACAGTCTCAGAGTATCGGGTGTAAGACATGGTCGGACAGACAGACAAGAGACAGGATAAACTTAACATACCTAACTGTTGAAATGTGAGTGTACTTTACACATCTGCGTACCCCCTCAGAGCATTCAGGCGTAATGTTATATTATGATGTTGTGTAAAACAAAAACATCTTTAAGCGATTACAGCAATCACGACAGATTTGATCTCTATTATTGAAGAGTTCCGTTCCATGTCTCCGAAGTCCATGATCAGATCGTGACATTATTTCTATGGGACCAACTTGGGAATATACTCTTTCAAACAAAAGAATATTCCAAATAGGTTCAGGCGTCTTCGAGTAATCGGTGCACATACATAAAAAATAATATATATACAGTGGAACATAGGACCTCCTCCTATTTTGAAGTTGGTTAAAAAGATATGTTCAAATTTAGTTCAGAGCCAAACATATTGGTAGATTTGGTGCATGCATGTGAGCCTAAGTGGGTGAGTTCTATCCAGGTGCTTGGGAAGCGGAAGACGTCCGTTGCGACGTCAGTGGTCCCTGGAACGTGGAGACGCGCTGGCGGCGGCGGCGGCTGGCGCAGCCCCAGGGCCCGCCTCCGCGCCCCCCTCCCCTCCCGAACCACTGGCGCTGCTGGCGGGCGCGGCGCCGCGCGCGCCGGCCGCGCGGTACCGCACGCGGCCCGAGCCCACCACGCCGGGGCCGCTGTAGTAGATGCTGTGTCGCTAGATCGACAATAATTTTCGTAGACGATTCTTCTCCGCCTGGCCGCTGCCGCCGCGGAGCACTTCGGACGTTTGTCAGCGAGCGTCGCGGCTGGCGCGTAGCTGCGGTCGAAGACGGTGCCTGTCAATATACATTTTTTACTATAGTATCTAGGGTTGGAATTGTGATTCATAGCGGATGGTTGGTGTATTTTTGAAAATTTTCGAGTATCTAAATAAATTAACTATGTCTTCTTTGTTTTTTTTACTTACTCTACCTAGTCCTTTTTACTGTTTTGTAACAAGTCGCATAGGCTATTGACTGGACAGAGATAATTGAAACATCTTCAGAAAACGACTGGCACTACGCACACAAAGCGATAACGCTGGAGAAACTCCAACGGGCGATCCCGTGCTTCCATCCTTTCAAAGAGGCCGGTCCGGTGGGGTGGGGCCTCTGTCGCCAGCAGACTGGTACCCATAATGAGAGCGTACCTGGCCTTAGATACGTTTCAATGGGAAATTAAAGTCATACTCATTCTAAAACCAGTGACTATACTAACGCCAAATCCCACCGATCAGCCTGACCTCCTTTCTCCTTAAACCATGGAGAGACTTTGTGTGAGAGAGCTGAGGTATGGCGCGTTGAAAACGCTCCCTCTGCTAACCAACATACATACAGCTCGGGTAAGACATTTAATCCGCTCTCCATCTAGTGATCGGCCGGATAGAAGAAGCGATACATCAGAAGGGCATCTGCATGGGCACTTTCGTAGACATCGAGGGAGCCTTCGGTAAAACAAATTACTTCTCCAGCATTAGCACCGCCCTCTCTCGACACGGAGTAAAATAGGACTGACAGACTGGATTAATAACATGTTAAGTAAACGTGTGGTTCCTTGCAGAGGAACAGATGGATATGTATATGGATAGCCCGATTCCGCGCCCATGGAGGAGTACTATTTTTTTTTAAATGCGTATGTTTTATTTGAGCTAGACGCGCGTGCGAGGTGTCCAGAGACGCGTTTCCGCGCGGGCTAGCGATCTGTAAATTAAAACGGGATAGGAGCCAAAGAAAATTATGGACTTTTGGTCAAAAAACCAGTTTTTGAACCAAAAACTTTCGATCAGCCTCCAACTGGGAGCTCACGGAACGCGGACCGGGACACATAAAGACAACACAAATGAAGGGTGAGTACTATTGAAACTATAATCTAACGTTATTTTGAAAAGAAAATTTGGAAAAACAATTAATTTCGACGATTTAATGTGAAAATTTAATAAATTACTAGGTACCCCTAGTCATTTATTAAATTTTGGTCGGGAATTTTGTATCAAGGAATGCAGGTGAGTGCGGGGTGGTCAATACGTAGGCGGACGCCTAGTTATGTCTAAATAAAGCCTAGTGATAACACCCGGGCGTTTCCTCCCGCCTGATTTGGTGCAGAAACTTCCCGAAACAATCGTGTCCGGTGAGGAACTGCGTCAGGCGGAAGGTGTGGGTGCCGTGGCGCCTCTCTAGCCACTCCTCAAAGAGGGGACTTATCGCCACTATTGTGGCGTGCCCTACACGGGGTTACGATAGACGCTCTCTCCATGTCGCCATGAGATCGCGCCGGAAGTCTGTCCGCTGTGCGACGATTTGCCGAGGCAGCGAAGTTTCCCCCCGGCGTAGTGCATCCGCACGCCACTCGTGTAGGCGCGCGAGGAATATTGCCTCCAGATCCCATCGTTCCCAGAGTTCAGATAGTGGGCGGCTCGCCGCCTCAAGGAACGGGACGACACCGAGGCCCCGTAAAGGGCCATGGACCGCACGAGCCCTGCGTAGAGCCTCCGGCAGGAGGCGTTTGGACCACCCAGGTTGGGCAGGAGCCGCCTGAAGGCAGCCCCGGTCCGTTCCAGTTTGAGAACCAAACGTCGGAAATGCTCAACGAAGTTCCACAGGCTGTCGAGAACAAGCCCTAGGTACTTAAACGTCGACTCGACGCCGATGGTAACCACTCCCGCCGTTACTATGGATCCCGACGGTGGTGCATTCCGAAGCCCATGAAGGCGCATGACCTCGGACGCGGCGGGCTGTCACGAACGTCATAGCGGCCCATCCACAAAGCCGAAAGTAGGCTCACGGCGGTGATTTTCAGTGTGTGCAAGCCCCACATAACCAAACCGTCTCCCCGGACTGTGCGGTATGCGATAGGCATTTTTCACTGCAAAATAAGAAAAAAAAAAAGGTTGTCGCTGCGATGCAAGGCCGGGACATAAATAAGGCCCGGCCGCGGCGGCATGGGCACCATTCGCCTCGAGTGCCCAGTCGCCGCTGCCAAAGCCGGTGGGAACGGGTGCTTTTGTAGGCAGTGTTTTAGCCTTCTGGGGTTGCCCCGATTTTTGCTTCTCCGCTTCTCACTCCCCGATGCTGCGCCTCACTGAGGGGCCAACTGGCGCTGGGTCCGCCTCCTCCGCGCCCGAACCCTCCTCAGCAGCCTTCGGCTTGTTGGGGGTCCTTAGCCCGAGCATGTTTAGAACTTGTCAGAGGAAACTACTATATCTGGATCCCTGTTAAGGGGGGATCTAAGATAGAGTTATAATTTGTAAAAATATAATTTTGGTCCTAGAAATAGGACTTGTCTTCTTGTCAATAAAGTCAGTTGTATAAATACCTCACTAACTATAATAACTCACTTTTTTCAAAATATTTTTCATTTTATTCTTATCTGTACATCTGTACATCTGCTGTACATCTGTACTCTGTACATATAAATAAAATTGGAGTGTCTGTTTGTAATTATATTAAAAAAACCGCATTTTACTAAGTGCATATGGATACACGGTACATATACCAAAACAATTTTTTTTACAATTTTTGTCTGTCTGTCTGTTTGTTCCGGTTAATCCCTGAAATGGCTGGACCGATTTTGACGGGACTTTCACTGGCAGATAGCTGAAGTAACAAGGAGTAACTAAGACTACTTTTATTTCCACCGCCCTCCCTACGACAGCAGTGAGGATCTCTAAGAAATCCTCAAAGTCCGAGAGAGGGCGGTTTGGGGAGAAATACACCCCCACTATCGCTATCTCTCCCCACGCGGCGGCCACGTATCCCGGGCCCCTCTCTAAGAGCGAGAGGGGAGGGGAGTCTGTGGAAGACCGCGCCACCAACGCCACTAGGCCATCCCGGTCGCCCAGCCAACGGCCAGGGACCGAGTATGGTTCGGCGACCACCGCCAAGTCCACCAACCACTCAGCCATGGTCTGCATCAGCAGATCCTGGGCTGTACTGCAGTGGTTGGCGTTCGCCTGAAGGATGCGATGTTCGACTCTGGGCATTAGTCGGACATCGCACCCTCCTCCGCAGCCGCCGCAGAAACGGCGGCGTTAGCGGCAACAGCTGGCGCAGGCCCGGTCGGCGCCTGCGCTTTGCCACGCTTAGGGGGGGGATTGCACCTCCCCCCCATCGTGACGTGGCCTGCCCGGCGGCCACTGGCGGCACACACGACATTGACGCTGGGAAAAAATGCATTACGCATACCCTCCCGTCGGGGGATGGGAGGGGTATGTGGGACTCCCCGTGCGGCCAAACACCACGGTATACCCACTAAAACGACCCAGTGCATTCCCGCTTCGTCATAGTGGAGGGGGACTGGGAAACCGGCACAGCCTTTACTTCCAGTCCCCCGCCGACGAACACACAAGGCGGACCCCCCTCTTGTCCTCACGGCACGGACGTGGAGTGTAAGGAGAACCCAGCGTGCATCTGCGAGCCGGATAAAGTGGAGTCGATCGCACACATCCTGATAGAATGCCCAGTGTTCGAAAGGGAGAGATACGATGCTGAGCGGAAATTAGAGACAAAATTAAACCTATATAATATACGCATCTTCTTCTTAGCATAATAATGTCAGACAAAAAAATAAGACACATTTTTATGGAATACTGCGTGACAATCGGTACAAAAGTCACTCAGCGCAACAAGACAACCTGAAAATATGCTTTTTCAAATATAAATATTTCCAAAAAAGAAAAGATATTTAGACATAAGCATATAATAAAGTAGACTATAAATAAATACATTCTCAATAATAAATTAAACAAAATATAATCCAAAGAGTAATTCAGTGTAAATTTTTCAAAAATAACGTTAAACAAAACAACGAAAAATAGCAGTAACAATGTCCATGTCAGAAAAGGTCTCTGACTATGTCAGGGGGACACTAGCAGGGCAGGAGTGTGGTTTTAGCCGGTTCGAGTCCGGCACTACCTCAACTGTCTCACAATCAGCGAGGCAGTCGAGGTGTCCGTGGGGATTTCCCGCTACTGCCAAAAAAAAAAAAAAACCTAACCTAACCAAGACTGCGGTGCTCGAAGCTATAAACAGGCTTTTTTATGAGCTGGTCAAGGAGTCGGAGCGAGACGAGGCCCCTACCGCACCCGTAGCCGTACCGGTGCCCGCGCCCACTGCTGACCGTAGTCCCCAACCCGTCTCTGCCGAGGTCCTCGCTGGCCAGACTGAACTTGAGACTGAACTGAGTTAAGAGATAACTCCGAGAAACTCGTTAGACTCCGAGACAGTCTGGTTAGCAAGGAAAGTGTGGGGGAGACGACCTTAGCGAGTGTAGCAGCAGTCAGTAAAAGCCACACTGGGGCACAGGCCCTAGCGCGAACGACGCTGCACTCCGTGGTCGTCTCGTCAACACAGGAGACTGATACTGGGGATGAAATCCTTGAAAGAGTTAGGAAAGCAGTGGATGCGAAGGAGGGCTGGGTGCGCGTAGAACGCGTGAGAAAGGCCAAAGACCAAAAGGTCATCATGGGGTGTGCAACAAAGGAAGAGAGGCAAAAACTTAAAGCGCGTTTGGAAGGGGCCGAAGAGAACCTCGTCGTCGAAGAAGTGAAGAATCGGAACCCGCTTCTGATTCTTAAGAACGTGGTGCTGATTCACAATGACGAGGAAGTGTTGCGAGCCATTAAGAATCAGAACCGGGAGATATTTCACGGCCTCGAGGACGAGGAAAATAAAATTGCAATTAAATACAGGAAAAAGTCACGCAATCCACATGTGAATAGCATTGTGCTGTGTGTTACCCCAGCAATCTGGAAGAGGGCACTCGAAGGAGGCAAGCTTAGGATTGACCTCCAGAGAGTGCGCGTGGAGGACCAGACGCCGCTGGTGCAGTGCACCCGTTGCTTGGCATACGGGCACGGAAAACGTCTGTGCACGGAGCCAGCTGATCTGTGCAGTCACTGCGGTGGTCCACACCTCAGGACGGACTGCCCAGATAAACAGATCAGCGAAGCAGCAGCGTGCGTTAACTGCACCAGAGCCAAGCTGGGGGAGCACCGGCACAATGCATTCAGCAAAGATTGCCCGGTGCGCAAGAAGAGGGACCCATTTGCACGTGCAACTATAGCCTATTGCTAAAGTTGTCAGTGCGCCCACTTCCACGTTGATTTCAATCTCGACACAACCGGAATGCGGATGCATAGAGCGTTGATAGATACCATTTCACGTAATCTACGCGCTTTAAAATCATTAAACGAACCCACAGTCAATTGGGATACCTTAATTATTTACCTCATCGTAACTAAACTGGATTCTTCCACGGAACGGGAGTGGGAGAACCACATTGGGGCCACGTGTTTAGGGTCACGCGAAAAGGTCAAACTCGACGATTTAATAGCATTTCTCAGAAGCCGCGCGGACACGTTAGAGATGATCAGTGCAAACCACGCTAAAGCAAAGGAGTTGCCACATAGTGACAAACATCAAACCATGAACGATAAGCGTAGTTCACACCGCGTGCATAGTTATTTATCAATCAAGACGACGCGCAATAATAATAACCATAGAAATTTACCCAAATGCGTTTTATGCGATCGATAACATTCGTTATACACGTGCATAACCTTTCTTAACATGTCCGTTAAGGAGCGAATCCGATTCATTGATGATAAGGTGTGTGCTAATTGCCTACGAACCGGTCACGCGTTAAATGAATGTAGTTTCAGGCCGTGCAAACAATGTCAGCGTAAACACAACAGTTTACTAATTTTAGAGTAACAAAGTAACAGCGCTTGTGTGCGTGGCGCGTCGCGCGGAGAGGCGGGCGAAACACACAGCCTAACTACTGCGTTACATTCCAATGACTCACATAGTACTGTTGTGTGTGACTCAAGCACCACTGAACTTAAAATAATTAATACGGTTTTGCTTTCTACGGCATTGATAGAGGTAGCGGACCATAATAATGTATACCATACGGCTCGCGCGCTTCTAGACAGCGGAAGTCAGAACTGTTTTATCACGGAAAAATTAGCAAAACAAATAAATGCGTTTTATATACAGTCCACTGTTCAAATCTCGGGTGTGGGACAATCGGTCTCACAGTCGCGTTATTCCTGTGATGTAGCAATACGTTCAAAAATAAGTGACTATTACACCAAGTTACGATGTATAGTCTTGCCATGCATAACATCCAGTTTGCCTACGATGAATATCGAAGTAGGTAATATACGTTTACCCGAATTTTTACAATTAGCAGATCCGACGTTTAATGTTAGTTCAGATATTGATCTGTTGATTGGTGCGGATAGATTTTGGGATCTTTTGGAAGCAGATAAAATACGTTTAGCTAGTGGTCCATTCCTACAAAATTCGAAATTAGGATGGTTATTATCTGGTCCTGTATTCGTGAGAAACCCAAAACCTACTCACGTTCACTGCCACTTCAGTCAGGAGATTGACAAACAACTCCGGCTGTTCTGGGAAATCGAAAATATTCCTTCATCATCATGCGTACCCCTAACAGATGATGAACGTACGTGCGAGGAGTTATTCCTTAACACGACGAAACGCGTTGAACACGGTAGATTTTCGGTTCGTATACCGTTGAGAGAACCACCAGATACGTTAGGTGATTCTTATACGTCAGCGACGAAGCGATTTCTAACCGTAGAACGTAAGCTCGAACGCTTACCGGAATTTAAACGTTTATACACTAACTTTATGCGTGAATATAATGACTTGGGTCATATGTCGAAGTTAGAAACTTGAATTCAACCAAACTATTATCTCCCACACCATGGTGTTGTCAGGGAGTCTAGTTCGACTACTAAACTACGCGTTGTCTTCGACGCTAGTGCCGTCACTAGCTCGAATAAATCATTAAACGATATTCAGTATCCGGGACTCGCGTTACAAAATGATATCTTCACGATTTTGTTGCGATTTAGACAATACAAATACGTAGCCTGTGCAGACGTGGAGAAAATGTTTCGTCAAGTTCTTCTCCAGCCTGACCAAAGGTCATTACAATTAATATTGTGGCGCGAAACCCCCTCGGATCCATTAGACATATATCAACTTAACAATGTCACTTATGGAACTGCGTCAGCTCCATATTTAAGTTAGCGTTAGAATGCGATGACGACGTTATCGCTCGTGTCATCTCTCAGGACATATTCGTGTATGATAGAGGAAAGAACTATGGTGGCATGGTCCGTCTTATTTACATAATCGTTTATACAATTTCAATCATACTAAATTTAATCTACTAAATTTACCCAAAACATACGTAGTGTTTATAAGAACATAGATAGTTTTAATATTTTTCTTCATAGACTTAACTTTAATTGTGATTTTATGGTTCTAACAGAATGCTGGTTATCAAATCGCTACGATCATCTCCCAACAATACCAGGTTACAACTTATTGTACACTAAAATTAACCACACTCAAAATGATGGTGTCGTTGTCTTTACTAAGGAATCATTAAAGGTCAAAGTCGAAGAACCTGATTTACAAGATTGTAGTAGTAACTGCCTTATCATCAAAATTGGTACAACCACAGCGATAATTGCTTTGTATAGATCCCCATCCGCTAGAAACGTAACCTCTTTCAACAGTTCCCTAAACCAGATCTTTCAAGCACTTAGCCCATTCAAGAATGTAATACTAACAGGTGATATTAACATTAATATTGGCTCGGAAAACTGCGATGCGGGGACTCAAGATTACCTTAACATCTGCTCATATCATGGTTTTCTGCCTGCTCACACATTGCCTACTCATCAGAGCGGTTCTTGCCTCGACCATATGATGATCAAAACCAGGTTTTCATATATTACGCTTGTTACTAACTCAACAATAACCGACCATCATTCTGTGTTACTAGCCGTAAACTTAACGCTAGCTAAGCAAAATCGCCAACAGACAAAGACTAAATTAAACATAAACATACTCGAATATGATTTACGTAACATTGATTATAGCCTAGTTTACAATACTGCTGACGCTAATTCGGCTTTATCGTACTTAATAAAACATGTCCAACAAGCAATATTGCGTAATACAACAGTTGTGACAGTAAATAATCGTCATCATAATATTAAACCTTGGATTACTCCTGGACTAATTCGGTGTATAAGACACAGAGATAAACTTCATCAGAGAACTAAGAAGTTTCCTGATAATTTAATCATTCTAAACAGCTACAAAAGATACAGGAATTTCTGCAACAATCTCTTAAAGAAGCTTAAAAATAATTACGATAAAAATGAATTAAATAAAGCAGGCAACAATAGCAAGCAAATTTGGAAGCAAATTAAAAACGTCACCTATATGACTAAACAACATGAATCAAATTCGAGGTTACTGCTTACTAATTCTTCACCTCTCATATCCGCTAACAAAGTAAATAAGTTTTTTGCTAATATTGGGAAAACTTTGGCCGAACAGATAGCGAAATATCGCGCCCAACCACCTTTCCAAAAATTAAACAACAGCTGTAACCTGAAATCATTTGCTATGATGGATATTGACGAAAACGAAATATCCAGAATCATTTCTGGCCTTAAAGATGACTGTGCAGTTGGATGGGATAACATAAGCAACAAGATCCTTAAACTTTATAAGCATGTATTGGCACCTCCCTTAACGCATATTTTTCGAATCTGTCTCTCCAAAGGAATTTTCCCTAAATGTCTAAAAAAGGCAGTTGTTATCCCTATCTATAAATCTGGAGACAGGGACTTGGTTAATAACTATAGGCCAATATCATTACTCACCTCAATCTCAAAAATACTTGAGAAAATTATAAACCACAGACTAGTTAGCTACCTAGAAAAAAACAGCTTCTTGTCACCAGCGCAATTTGGCTTCAGAGCCAAATTATCCACAACCTTAGCAGTGCATAGCCTGACAAACTATATCTCAGAAGAGCTAGGCAAAGGAAACCAGGTCTTGGGAGTCTTCCTTGATTTAGCGAAAGCCTTTGACACTGTCTCTGTATCTCTGCTCCTAAAAAAATTAGAGGCCATGGGAATAAGGGGAACGCCGCTGACACTACTTGCTGACTACTTAACCGACCGATACCAGTGTGTTAGGATTGACAACTTTACGAGCGATGATGAGAAAAATTCTGGATTTGGTGTTCCCCAAGGAAGCATTTTGGGCCCCACCTTATTCCTGGTTTATATTAACGGCCTATGTAATTTAGATATCAAGCACGGCAAAATAATATCATATGCTGACGACACAGCACTAATATTTTCTGCTAAAAACAGTGGCGAACTGTTTGAAAACGCTCAACTCGCTTTTAATACTGTGACTAATTGGCTTCAAAGCAATTTACTAACATTAAATGCTGACAAGACTAAATATATTCACCTCTCCATGCGCAAGCCTCAGCTAAACACTGCTAACTTTCTTATATATGCACATCAATGTGGTAACCTGTCAGCTAACATGTGCAATTGTCCTACTATCCTCAAAACCTGTAACATTAAATACCTCGGGGTGATAATAGACGACACACTCTCTTTTAGGCATCATATTGAAAGTCTGGTTAAAAGAGTGCGCAAATTAATATATGTATTTAAAAAAAATCGTAATTTTGCAGATTCAAAACTAATAACACAAGTTTATTTCGCCCTATGTCAATCAATAATTCATTACTGTATCATTTCATGGGGTGGTGCATCAAAAACTATCTTGCTTCCCCTTGAAAGAGCTCAAAGAGCAATTTTAAAGGTAGCAAACTTCCATCCCTTTTTCTTTCCCACAGATCAGCTCTATAAATCCTGCAACGTGCTGACTGTGCGTCAGCTTTTCATTATGCACTTAGTACTAAAACAGCACACCATGCTCACGTACAATGCTGACAATACTAACAAGAGGCGGAATGATATAGTATGCGTTTCTAATGCAACCTCCAAACATGTCTTTGTCGAAAGATTCTTTTCATTTTTAGGCCCATTTCTGTACAATAGATTAAATAGAAAATTAGGTATATATAAGTTAAATTATTTTAGCTGTAAAAAATCTGTAATTACCTTTTTACAACCCATGTCTTATGCACAGACAGAAGATCTACTTGTTGTGTGCAAATAAACTGCTAACACGCTGTTTTTAATTTGATTTTTATTTATGTTTACTTTACTTTTCTTGAAACGTTAATTTATTTATTTTAAGTAGGTAATTATGCGCTTTGTAGCCTGAAACACAGGTTCAACCTAGTTCAGGCAAATGAGCAAATTGTGGTGTATTTTAATTGTTAAGATATTTTATTGTAAATGTGCCCCTTTTTTATAAATAAACGATTTATTATTATTATTTATTATTATAATAATTCCGATACATGCGGCCTACCAGATTTAAAATGTAAACAAACCTGTTTACCTTCTGTACAGTGTGAAGACTTAATTAACTTCGAAAGATGAAATCATTCATCAAACTTAAACGGATAGGCGCATACGTACTTAGATTTATACAGGGTGTAAATAGACTCTTCACGAAGCCATCAACCAAGCATTATGTACATCAAATTAATTGGTTCAGAAGGGCGAGGAATGTCTCTGGCGCACTGCCAATGGCGCGGCTACAGATGTCGGCCGTGAAGCCATCCTTTCCCGGAGCCTTTTTGGGGTTGAAGGAATCGCTAGCCGTTTTCAATTCTGCCATGGTGAAGGGTGGATCGTGACTACCCCTATTCTCCTCTTCGTTAACTCTGTCTGCTTTTAGTCGAATGTGACAATGGTAATCATCGTCAGCACTGGCCAAGTCGTCCGGGTAAAAGGTTTCCGTGATAAATTTCACGGAGCCCTTTGCATCTAATTCTTCTCCATCCTTCACCATCGGCAAATCCTCTACTCTACGCGTAGTCCTTCCTATAACCCTATAAATTCCCTCCCAAACCCCTTCCCTATCCTGCTTGCAGCAAAACTCTTTCCAACTCTCGGTTGCAGCTTTTGCTTCCTCTAATTCATACTCTTCTTTCTGTTTCAGGTACTCTCCGATGACCTTCGATCTTCGGACAGGAGCGGCGCACTGGATTCTTCGCTTCTTGGTAACGACTTGTTTCTTTAGCTTCTCGAGATTTTCCGACCACCACGGCAAGGTAAAGTTTTCTTTTGCGGTTTTGATTGGTATTGCCGCATTGCATGCTTCTTTAATTGCTTTGATTAAATTATTTGTTATTATGTCTATTTGTTCAGTGTGGTTAACCTTATCTATTTCTAATTTTGTGACTTTATACTCTGTTGCTAATTGGCTGAATTTCTCATGAAAGTCGTTCCAATTGGCTTTTTTGGTATTATAAATTCGATTCGTTCTTTCTATTCTAATGCCTTTGGATTTCCGTAATCTAATATTAAAAGTTATGCCGTTGTGGTCGGAGCTCGTTAAACCTTCATCTACTCTCCAGTCATCCACTACCCAAGAATATTCGTCGAGCAAGCTGTGATGTCGACATAGCTGCTGTACCTCTGTCCTCCTCTGATAGTGTCGAAGGTCGGGATTTCCCCTGTGTTGAGTACGTGGAGTCCTAGCTCTCCGAGAGTTCCACACACGTCTTCGCCTCTATTATCAATGATTGGGCTACCCCACCACGTGCTCTTCGCGTTGACGTCTCCTCCAATGATCAGCGGCTTGGGGCCATTTACAACTTCGATTTTTCTGAGGTGTTCTAAGTATGCCTCTATCGGCTTGTCTGGCTCAAAGTAGAGCGAGACGAGTGTGATCTCCCAAGCGCTTGTTTGGATTCCCACCACCGAAATGTTGTTGGTGGTGAGTTTCGGGTACTGTATAACATTAATGTCATTATCAAAGACGGCAATTGCCGCCTTAACAATCCCTTCTCCTACATCAGTGCTTTGGAAGATCCTCACTCCTCTTTGACTCTTCACTATCTTGAGGTTGCCGACGTAAGGCTCCTGAATAAATGCAGCCGCTATTCCACGTTTTTCTGCTTCTAAGAATAGCTCATTTGTCGCAAGCTTCTTTCGCTGGAGGTTAGCCTGTGCGAATTTGTAAGCGTGATGTTCCCCCTGGGTGCCCTTAGCAGTATGCTACTGTTGATCGCGCCAAGTCGTCCCATTTCTGACGCTGCGGGCAACCGGCGCTAAAGGCGTTGTGTTCTGTCTGGGTGCTATTTGCTTTTTTGCAGTTTCTGCATGCTGCCGGTATTCCTGCCATCCAGTCCGCGCATTCAGATTTCAGGTGGGGGCCGCCGCAGTGGCTGCACATGTCCACTGACTCTTCACAATATTTTTTGCTGTGCCCAAAACCTAGACAGCGCGTACACTGCATCAATGGGGTCTGGTCTTCGGCCCTGATGCGTTGGAGGTCGATGTGTACATATCCCTTCGCTGTAACTCTTTTCCAGATGGTTGGCGAGACGCTAAGGACAATGTGGCCGGTATGCGGATTTCTAGCCCTTTTCCTATATTTTATCTCTACCTTTCCCGTCCCACCGCTGAGGCCGTGGAAAACATCCTGGTTCTGATTCCTGAATGCCTTAAGGACGTCTTCATCGGTATTTACCAATAGGACGCCCCTGAGGATCAGCAACGGATCCCTGTTTTTCACCTCCTCAACGGTGAGATTGGCTCCATTCTTCCTCAGTCTTTCCTTCACCTTATCTCTTTCTTCCGTCGTCTCAAAACCCATAATCACCTTCCTATCCTTTGCCTTTCTTACCTTCTCCACCTTTATCCATCCCTCTTTCGCATCTATTGCCTTCCTTACCCTATCAAGAACTTCTTCTCCCGAGTCCTCCTCATTGCTGGAGGTGACCACGACTGAGTGCAGTGTTCGCTTTCCCAGCGCACCCCCGCTTCCATTCGCGGTCACTCCCGCATATGTAGAAGTCCCCACGTTATCTATTCTTTCCTTCTGAGCCTCTATTACGCCCTTGAGATCCTCCAACCGTTTGTTGCTTTCCAGCAGCAACTTGGAGTGCTCCTCAATTTTCTCCATTAACCGGCTCGTCCCTTGGTTAGTTGAGTGCGAATTTTGCTCTGTATTAATCGAGAAGGTAGCGTCAATAGCGGCAGCTTTGGGCTCTACATTTTCCTTTGCCTTTCCTGCGTTTTTCGTTTTGGCCTCCCTTTCGGCTTCTTTGACAAGCTGATACATACGATCCAGCGCTTCAGCGATGCCATTTTTAATTTCGGTTTTTGTGTTCCTTGAGCTACTCAAATGTGATTTGGCTTTATTCAAGCAGGCCCTAGCTTCTGCTGACCGATCCGCATACTGTATCTTTGGCGGCATAATATGGACTTCTATAGATTTCGCGTGCTTAGATAGACTTTTATTCTCCTGTAACTGTAGCGGTTCTTTCTCGGCAGATCGCGGCGGGCTTTTGGAACTCTGCATGCTAGTGTCCTTTTTGGAAGCATCAACACTTTCCTGTCGTTTTGCTGCTTCAGGTTTTGTCTCTTGCGAGAGCGTCGTCATTGGCTTGAGTTTAGGGGGATAAGTCAGGACAGTCTTCTTCGGGGGCGATGGTGTTTTGGGGGGTGGAATCGTTTTGGGTCTCTCGGCCTCCCACTCCCCAATGCTACGCCTCACCGACGGGCCCGCCTGACCTGCTTGGTCCCTTTCCAAATCTGAACTCTCCGTGGGATTTACCTTTTTGGCTGGTGTGCGTATCCCCATCATTTTGTCAAAGGAACTAGTTAAACGTCAAGAACCTGCCAGGTATTGTAAAGGGATACCCCGGTCAATTAAAAAGTACAATAAATAAAAACAATTTAATGTAAGTAGGATTCAATGAATCCTGTCGACCTATGCACTAATTTTCCGCTTTCCTTTCCAGATGGTGTACGCGACTTGGGGGTCAATGGCGAGCTTTGGTAGTTCAACGCACGGGCGGTGGTGTAAAGCAGGAAAAGAGAGCAAGAAAAGAGGATATAAACTATACACAATAAAATAAATAAAATGCAAATATTCTGCCTCAGATTCAAGATCTTCGGCGGTCGATCTCTATGTAGAGTCGCGGTCCTTAGCTCAAAAGAGCGGGTCAAGAAGAGCCAGTCGGAAAACAGTCGACGGAAAATTTTCCGAGTCAAAACACCCAATTGTAAAGTGATTTTTGGAAGGACTCTACATAGAGTCGTTCTGTCTAGTTCAGTGGATAGCCCCCACCGAGCCCCCTCAAATGAACCCAAACTCGGTACAATTACACCAAGGGGTTCCGGAGATATCCCAACTTGAAATTTATTGGTTTTTACACTAAATAAAAAACCCAAGTGGTTAAAAGAGGATATCTCCGGATCCACCAGTCCAAAAACCCCGGTGTTTGGGCTCTCCGAAGTCTGCTCGGTGAGACCGATCCACCGAAACGGTTTTCAGCCTGAAAAATCTTGGCGCGCTGAAAACGCCTGAAACTAAATTAGGTCTGTGCCTCAAGTCCTACTGATATAAACAGAGAAAACCCCAGCCCTCTACGACTCTCCGTTGGGAAGTTATGGTCTTTTTAAGTTTTCGCAAAATGGCCGCGGTGCTGTCAAAGTTGGTTTTTGACAGTCAATATCTCCCCTCTGGAAAGCCGTAGACCCCCCGAGTTTGGGCTCTCCCAACTCGGCTTGAGCTCCGCTTTCCGCCGAAACCACTTTCAGGGTCCTGAAATTTTTCAACCCCAAACCGCCTGAAATCGTGGAGTGGAAGGGACACTATGCCCTTGAGCATAAAACCAAAAACCGCAATCTCCCACGACCTCTGGTTCAGGAGTTATGGCGGTTTGAAGTTAAACAAGATGGCCGCCGAGCTGTCAAAGGTCGACTAAAAATGTCCGTAACTTCGGAACCCCTCGTCGCAAATGGACGGGGTTTTGGATGTACAGCTCGGCGTCACTTCAGGTGTCTCCCGAAAGCAATTTCAGCGACAAAAACTTGGGACGTCTGAAACAGGCTGAAAACCTGAAAAACTTAATAATAACAATAGTCTAAAGGCCGTAGTGAAAAATCGGGTTCAATTGGGCCAGCAGTTCCCGAGATATCTTAATTTGAGAATTAAAACCTAAAAACCCAGATGGCTCAGATTTTCCAAAAACGCCAAATTGGGAGCAATGGGGCCCGTGTTTGGGCTTGAGGAGGTCAGGATGGGTGTATTGGACCCTATCCTGGCGTTAAATTCTGAATTTACTATTTATTTACGAATTATGACCAAAAAACATTAAAAAATCGATATCTCTGGAACCTTTCGTCACAAAATTATAAAAAAATATGCTAAAATATCTTAAATATAGGGCTACAATAAACAATAATAAAATATTTTGAAATCCAAAAACTAAGTCAAATTTTTTCAAAAATATGGTTTTTTCAGCAATTTACTCTACAATTTAAAAACTAGCCAACCTAAAAATCTAAAACTTAAAATCTCTATTGAGCCAATGAGCGCGCAGCAGGCTGCAGTTGAAGATTTTCAAAATTTTGATTTGGGCCGAAGATGAACTGGTCCAAATTTTCCAATTTCTAACTGCTCTCAAAAATCGGGTATGGTAATAAAATCAAAAATTTTTGCAGTTACCTTCTAAACCATGAATGCAAATGTCGGCTGCTAAATTTCAGGCGTCTGGCTCTGCGTCTTCAGTGTTTTCAGCACCACGTGGTTTTGATATTTCCTGAATAACTCCTGGAACTTTCAGTTTTCGGAGTTTCTGGGTGGTCGAGGAGATGTGCGCAGGCAATCCCCACCTTTTCCTTCAAGAAAAAAGGGGGGTCGTCGATCTGGTTTCGGCAGTGTGTGCAGTCGAAGTTTTTTCTTAACTATTTAACCTCAAAATAATAAGGTTTTACAGCTATAGCTGTCACTGCACTGAAACTTGTAGCCAGCACTTAGCCCCACACTTGGACACCAAATTTGTCGAAATCGGACAACTTTTTACCACTTTTTCGAATTTTTATAGCCGGAGACGAGTAAAAAACGTGGCGTTCACGGCGGTGGTTGGAGCCAGACTGGGTTAGGTTTTTTTTTTTTTTTTTTTTTTTTTTTTTGCTTTTCCCCTTTCATGGGTACAACGGGATCTTGTTATTCTAATTACTCATTCATTCCAGTTCTCGCATTTATTCCTCTCGCACTTTCAAGCTTCATACTGTGTCTTTCTTTTATACATCCTTTACATTCTTAGCCGGGTGGGACTCCCGCTATTCTATCTAATACTTATCTTTATTTAGGGATATTTAAAGTTCACAACTCCGTTTTATTAACATGGTTTTGCTTTTTGCATAGGTGATTACATGTTTGTTTCCTTATATCTATTTCTTAACTATGTTGCTATATTCTAAGTTTTTATATATTCTAGGCTTCTTATATAATCTCTTATTTCTATATTATATTTATACATATGTGCTTTCTTATTTTACTACAGACTGGGTTAGGTTAGGTTAGGTTAGGTTAGGTTAGGTTGGGGCGGATCTGTATTTATGCTTTCGCGGTTGCACAACGACAAGCTTTGCTTGGTAGCATAGATGCAGGTCTACCTTACTGCCTCCCTCAGAGGCGGTAGGGTGGCGGGGTCTTGAGGGGGAGCGCTACGGTCGTGTAGATCCTCAAGGCAAGTCTGGTGTGTTACCTTCACGTGGTTGCCGCCCTGTTCTTGGTCTAATTCCATAAGAAATAGACGCAACAAAAAACCACCAGGCGCTTTCTGGGGAGGGGCGCACCGCACGTCGTGTGATGACTCATGCGATGTGCGGTGTGCGTTCCCCTGCGTGCCCTCTGAGCAGCGGGCATAGCAGAGGGCACAGCAGGGGAGTGCCGCGGGGGACTGGGCCTCCCGCTTCCCGGCGTGGTCGAGGCCATGCTGGGGAGTGTGGAGAGGAGGCCTGGTCAGCGGAGCATGCGCGGGAGGACTCTCCCGCTGCGCCGCTCCGCTAGCGGAGAGGGGGGGAAGGGGCGTTTGCCCTCCCCCCTCACGGTGACGGGCGGGCGACAGGCACGGAGGTGCCTTCGCTCGCATTGCACCCGTCACCTCGCGGGCGACTGGGCTTCCCGCTTCCCGGCGTGCGTGCCACGGAACACCATGCTGGGAAGCGAGGAGGCCTGGTCAGCGGTTGCCTCCTTCTGCGATTTCGCAGAAGGAGGAGGCGGAGCGCCAGCGGGAGTTTTCTCTCGCTGCGCTGCTCTGCGGGCGGGGGGGGGGGAAGGGGCGTTTGCCCTCCCTCCTCACGGTGACGGGCGGGCGACAGGCGCGGGGGTGCCTACGCCCGCATTGCACCCGTCACCTCCGTCGGTCATTCCCGAACCCCCCCTCCACGTCCGTGCCGTGAGGACAAGAGGGGGGTCCGCCTTGTGTGTTCGTCGGCGGGGGACTGGAAGTAAAGGCTGTGCCGGTTTCCCAGTCCCCCTCCACTATGACGAAGCGGGAATGCGCTGGGTCGTTTTAGTGGGTATACCGTGGTGTTTGGCCGCCCGGGGAGTCCCACATACCCCTCCCATCCCCCGACGGGAGGGTATGCGTAATGCATTTTTTCCCAGCGTCAAAAAAAAAAAAAAAAAAAAAAAAAAAAAAAAAAAAAAAAAAAAAAACGGTTAGGTTAGGTTAGGTTGCCGCCGTTCCTGCGGCGGCAGCGGAGGAGGGTGCGATGTCCGACTAATGCCCAGAGTCGAACATCGCATCCTTCAGGCGAACGCCAACCACTGCAGGACAGCCCAGGATCTGCTGATGCAGACCATGGCTGAGTGGTTGGTGGACTTGGCGGTGGTCGCCGAACCATACTCGGTCCCTGGCCGTTGGCTGGGCGACCGGGATGGCCTAGTGGCGTTGGTGGCGCGGTCTTCCACAGACTCCCCTCCCCTCTCGCTCTTAGAGAGGGGACCGGGATACGTGGCCGCCGCGTGGGGAGAGATAGCGATAGTGGGGGTGTATTTCTCCCCAAACCGCCCTCTCTCGGACTTTGAGGATTTCTTAGAGATCCTCACTGCTGTCGTAGGGAGGGCGGCACCACGCCAGGTCGTGGTGCTCGGCGACCTCAACGCCAAGTCGGCGGCCTGGGGCAACCCGGCCGCCGGTTGTAACGTCCGGGGACGCGCCGTCGAGTTTTGGTCGGCCTCGTGCGGTGTGTCCCTCCTCAACAGGGGGGCGGTCCACACGTGTGTGCGGCAACAGGGCGGGTCGGTGGTGGACGTCTCGTTCGCCACCCCCGCGCTGGCCGCCCGCGTTGTGAACTGGCGGGTGGAGCTGGTGGAGACCTTGTCGGACCACCGTTACGTGCGGTTCGACATCTCCACACAGCGGGGAGGGGGGACGGCCCGCGCTGGGCAATCTCCCTTCCCGCGGTGGGCGCTCACCCGCCTGGACCGGGAGGCAGCCAGGGAGGCTGCCTTCCTCCAGGACTGGCTGTCGCCTCCCCCTGTCGAGGAGGCCCCGGACGTGGACGCCGCAGCGGTCCGGCTACGGGGGTCCTTGACCGAGGTGTGCAACTCCTGCATGCCTCGGTCTCGCCGTCCGCCTCCCCGTCGTGCCGTGTACTGGTGGACGGAGGAGCTGGCGGGGCTCCGGGCCACCTGCGTGGCGGCCCGAAGGGCCTACACGCGGAGCCGGCGGCGCAGCGCCCAGAACCGAGTCCGGGCGGAGGAGGACCGCCTGTACGCCTCTTACCGAGAGGCTACGGTGGCCCTCAAGTCTGCAATGGGCGCTGCGCAGGACTCGGCGAGGGCCGAGATGCTGGAGGGTCTCGACAGGGACCCCTATGGGAGACCGTACAAGGCGGCGCGGAATCAGCTCCGCCCCTATGGTCCCCCACTGTCGGAGACCCTCGAGCCGGCATTGTTGGATGGGGTGGTTCGGTCCCTATTTCCAGGCAGGACCGACTTCGCCCCACCAACAATGGATCCCCCGCAAGGGGCGGCTCCACCGGAGGCGGGGGTGCCCCCGGTCACGTCGGCGGAATTCTACGCGGGGGTTTTGAGCCTCCGCGCGAAGAGGACCGCCCCCGGGCCGGACGGCGTCCCCGCGCGGGTGGTGGCGATCGCCGCCACCGAAATGGAGGACAGGTTTCGGGACCTCTTCAGCCTGTGTTTTACGGCTGGGAGGTTCCCGAAACTGTGGAAGGAGGGGCAGCTATGCCTCCTCCGAAAGGAGGGTCGCCCGGTGGACTCGCCCTCGGCATACCGGCCCATCGTTTTACTCGATGAGGTTGGTAAAATGTTCGAGGGGATTGTCGCCGGGAGACTTGAAAACCACCTGAGGGGGGTAGGGCCGGATCTGTCGGACGCCCAATTCGGTTTCCGTCGTGGGCGTTCAACGATCGATGCGCTGGCCCTACTCAAGGGCCAGGTAAAGGAGGCGGTGGAGGCGGGGGACGGGGTGCTGGCGGTGTCATTCGACATTGCCAACGCCTTCAACTCCGTCCCCCACTCGACGATATTGGAGGCACTCCGATATCACGGAGTGCCCCAATACTTGCGGGACCTGCTGGCCAGTTACTTGGAGGGCCGAGAGGTCCTCCTCGTAGACAGGTTGGCCACAGTGAGGCGGTACGGCGCAGAGTCCGGTGTTCCGCAGGGGTCGGTGCTAGGCCCTCCCTTGTGGAACATCGGCTTCGACTGGCTCTTGCGGGGAGCCCTCCTCCCGGGCACGAGTGTCATCTGCTACGCGGATGACACTCTCCTTACTGCCCGGGGGAGGAACTTCGCCGACGCGGCTTGTTTGGCCTCGGCTGGCGGATCCTTGGTGGCAGAGAGGATCCGCCGCCTGGGATTGAGGGTGGCGCTGCACAAAACGGAGGCCGTGTTCTTTCGCGGTCCCCGGCAGCGCTGCCCTCCCGACGGCCACATCGTCGTGGAGGGTGTCCGTATAGGGGTCCAGCCCCGGATGAAATATCTGGGGCTGGTGCTGGACGACAGGTGGCGCTTCGGCCCGCATTTCAGCGGGTTGTCGACGCGCCTGTTGAAGGCCGCGGACGCCCTCTCATGGCTCCTCCCAAACCTGGGGGGGCCCAAGGCAAAGTGCCGGCGCCTCTATGCCGGCATTTTGCGGAGCATGGCCCTATATGGGGCACCCATCTGGGCGGACTCCCTCCATAGGAGGGAGAACGCTACCGCCATCCGCAGGCCCCAGCGGGCTATTGCACAGCGGGTGGCGAGGGCTTACCGCTCAGTGGGCTTTTCGGCGGCGTGCGCTCTGGCGGGCACCCCTCCATGGGAATTGGAGGCTTGGGTGCTCGCCAGAGTGTACGAGTGGACGGAGCGCCGAAAGGCGCTCGGGGAGCGCCCCACGGGCGAAGAGCGGGAGGCGGTGCGGCGAGAGGCGATGGACGCCATCGTCCTCCATTGGACGGAGGACCTCGCCAGCGCCGCCTTTGGCCGCCGGACGTTGGATGCGCTCGGTCCGGTCCTGCAGGGCTGGCTCGAGCGGTCTCACGGTTTCCTCTCTTTCCGTCTGGTCCAGGTGTTGTCTGGGCATGGGTGCTTCGGATCGCACCTGCACCGGATCGGGAGGGAGGAGACCCCGGCGTGCCACGACTGCGGCGCGGCGGAGGACACGGCGCAGCACACCCTCGAGGTGTGCCCGGCGTGGTCCGGGCTGCGCCGCCGTCTCACCGCGGTGGTCGGACCGGACCTCTCGCTTCCCGGCGTGGTTAACGCCATGCTGGGGAGCGAGGAGGCCTGGTCGGCAGTAGCCTCCTTCTGCGAGGACGTACTCTTGCAGAAGGAGGAGGCGGAGCGGGCGCGGGAGGACGACCCTCTCGCTGCGCCGCTCCGCAGACGGAGAAGGGGGAGAAGGCGTCGTGCCCTCCCTCCTCATGGTGACGGGCGGGCGGCAGGCACGGGGGTGCCTCCGCCCGCATTGCAGCCGTCACCACCGTCGGTCATTCCCGACCCCCCACACCCGTGAGGGTGTGAGGGGTCTTGCCTTGCAATCGTCGGCGGGGGACTGGAAGTAAAGGCTGTGCCGGTTTCCCAGTCCCCCTCCACTCTGACGAAGCGGGAATGCGCTGGGTCGTTTTAGTGGGTATACCGGGTTCGCCCGGGGAGTCCCACATACCCCTCCCGTCCCCCGACGGGAGGGTATGCGTAATGCATTTTTTCCCAGCGTCACAAAAAAAAAAAAAAAAAAAAGGTTAGGTTAGGTTAGGTTGGGGCGGATCTGTATTTATGCTTTCGCGGTTGCACAACGACAAGCTTTGCACATGCTTTGCTTGGTAGCATAGATGCAGGTCTACCTTACTGCCTCCCTCAGAGGCGGTAGGGTGGCGGGGTCTTGAGGGGGAGCGCTACGGTCGTGTAGATCCTCGAGGCAAGTCTGGTGTGTTACCTTCACGTGGTTGCCGCCCTGTTCTTGGTCTAATTCCATAAGAAATAGACGCAACAAAAAAACCACCAGGCGCTTTCTGGGGAGGGGCGCGCCGCACGTCGTGTGATGACTCATGCGATGTGCGGTGTGCGTTCCCCTGCGTGCCCTCTGAGCAGCGGGCATAGCGGAGGGCACAGCAGGGGAGTGCCGCGGGGGACTGGGCCTCCCGCTTCCCGGCGTGGTCGAGGCCATGCTGGGGAGTGTGGAGAGGAGGCCTGGTCAGCGGAGCGCGCGCGGGAGGACCCTCTCGTTGCGCCGCTCCGCTAGCGGAGAGGGGGGAAGGGGCGTTTGCCCTCCCCCCTCACGGTGACGGGCGGGCGACAGGCACGGAGGTGCCTTCGCTCGCATTGCACCCGTCACCTCGCGGGCGACTGGGCCTCCCGCTTCCCGGCGTGCGTGCCACGGAACACCATGCTGGGGAGCGAGGAGGCCTGGTCAGCGGTTGCCTCCTTCTGCGATTTCGCAGAAGGAGGAGGCGGAGCGCCAGCGGGAGTTTACTCTCGCTGCGCTGCTCTGCGGGCGGGGGGGGGGGGGGAGGGGCGTTTGCCCTCCCTCCTCACGGTGACGGGCGGGCGACAGGCGTGGGGGTGCCTACGCCCGCATTGCACCCGTCACCTCCGTCGGTCATTCCCGAACCCCCCCTCCACGTCCGTGCCGTGAGGACAAGAGGGGGGTCCGCCTTGTGTGTTCGTCGGCGGCGGACTGGAAGTAAAGGCTGTGCCGGTTTCCCAGTCCCCCTCCACTATGACGAAGCGGGAATGCGCTGGGTCGTTTTAGTGGGTATACCGTGGTGTTTGGCCGCCCGGGGAGTCCCACATACCCCTCCCATCCCCCGACGGGAGGGTATGCGTAATGCATTTTTTCCCAGCGTCAAAAAAAAAAAAAAAAAAAAAAAAAAAAAAAAAAAAAAAAGGTTAGGTTGGGGCGGATCTGTATTTATGCTTTCGCGGTTGCACAACGACAAGCTTTGCACATGCTTTGCTTGGTAGCATAGATGCAGGTCTACCTTACTGCCTCCCTCAGAGGCGGTAGGGTGGCGGGGTCTTGAGGGGGAGCGCTACGGTCGTGTAGATCCTCGAGGCAAGTCTGGTGTGTTACCTTCACGTGGTTGCCGCCCTGTTCTTGGTCTAATTCCATAAGAAATAGACGCAACAAAAAAACCACCAGGCGCTTTCTGGGGAGGGGCGCGCCGCACGTCGTGTGATGACTCATGCGATGTGCGGTGTGCGTTCCCCTGCGTGCCCTCTGAGCAGCGGGCATAGCGGAGGGCACAGCAGGGGAGTGCCGCGGGGGACTGGGCCTCCCGCTTCCCGGCGTGGTCGAGGCCATGCTGGGGAGTGTGGAGAGGAGGCCTGGTCAGCGGAGCGCGCGCGGGAGGTCCCTCTCGTTGCGCCGCTCCGCTAGCGGAGAGGGGGGAAGGGGCGTTTGCCCTCCCCCCTCACGGTGACGGGCGGGCGACAGGCACGGAGGTGCCTTCGCTCGCATTGCACCCGTCACCTCGCGGGCGACTGGGCCTCCCGCTTCCCGGCGTGCGTGCCACGGAACACCATGCTGGGGAGCGAGGAGGCCTGGTCAGCGGTTGCCTCCTTCTGCGATTTCGCAGAAGGAGGAGGCGGAGCGCCAGCGGGAGTTTACTCTCGCTGCGCTGCTCTGCGGGCGGGGGGGGGGGGAAGGGGCGTTTGCCCTCCCTCCTCACGGTGACGGGCGGGCGACAGGCGTGGGGGTGCCTACGCCCGCATTGCACCCGTCACCTCCGTCGGTCATTCCCGAACCCCCCCTCCACGTCCGTGCCGTGAGGACAAGAGGGGGGTCCGCCTTGTGTGTTCGTCGGCGGCGGACTGGAAGTAAAGGCTGTGCCGGTTTCCCAGTCCCCCTCCACTATGACGAAGCGGGAATGCGCTGGGTCGTTTTAGTGGGTATACCGTGGTGTTTGGCCGCCCGGGGAGTCCCACATACCCCTCCCATCCCCCGACGGGAGGGTATGCGTAATGCATTTTTTCCCAGCGTCAAAAAAAAAAAAAAAAAAAAAAAAAAAAAAAAAAAAAAAAAAAAAAAAGGTTCCGCGAGCCTGCGTGGTGTCGTCGCTGAGTTGGTCCAGCGGACGACCAGCGACGAGACGCGGCAACTGCAAGCGAGGGTGGATCGCCTGCAGTCGGAGGTCAGCCAGCTTCATCAGAAGCTGGCTGAAGCCACGGCCCGGCCAGTGCAGGCCGAGGCAGGCCCTGTGGCAGAGGGCCCTGTCTCGGCCCAGCCACAACGGGCCAAGGCGAGCCCGGCGGCAGAAGGCCCCTCCTCCAACCTTGAGGATGTCATCCGCAAGGTAATATTGGAGGAGAGGGCCTTCACAAGAGCCTGCCTAGCAGGGATCGAGGACCGGCTCCTGCCGGAGAAGCGCCTCCGACCGCCGCTTGCGGCGGATAAGAGGCGGTCTGAGCCGGAGCCGTCGTCCTCCCAGGCGGATGTAAGGCGGTCTGAGCCGGGGCCGTCCTCGTCCCAGGAGGAAGACGCCCTTCTTCCAGCCACCACCCCGTCCAACCAGCCAGGGTGGACGGAAGTGGTCCGTAGGGGGAAGGGCAAGGCCAAAAAGGCGCCGACAGCCGTCCCTGCCGTCCCCGCAACCGTGGACTCACCCTCGGCATACCGGCCCATCGTTTTACTCGATGAGGTCGGTAAAATGTTCGAGGGGATTGTCGCCGGGAGACTGGAAAGCCACCTGAGGGGGGTAGGGCCGGATCTGTCGGACGCCCAATTCGGTTTCCGTCGTGGGCGTTCGACGATCGATGCGCTGGCCCTACTCAAGGGCCAGGTGAAGGAGGCGGTGGAGGCGGGGGACGGAGTGCTGGCGGTGTCGTTCGACATTGCCAACGCCTTCAACTCCGTCCCCCACTCGACGATATTGGAGGCACTCCGATATCACGGAGTGCCCCAATACTTGCGGGACCTGCTGGCCAGTTACTTGGAGGGCCGAGAGGTCCTCCTCGTAGACAGGTTGGCCACAGTGAGGCGGTACGGCGCAGAGTCCGGTGTTCCGCAGGGGTCGGTGCTAGGCCCTCCCTTGTGGAACATCGGCTTCGACTGGCTCTTGCGGGGAGCCCTCCTCCCGGGCACGAGTGTCATCTGCTACGCGGATGACACTCTCCTTACTGCCCGGGGGAGGAACTTCGCCGACGCGGCCTGTTTGGCCTCGGCCGGCGGATCCTTGGTGGCAGAGAGGATCCGCCGCCTGGGATTGAGGGTGGCGCTGCACAAAACGGAGGCCGTGTTCTTTCGCGGTCCCCGGCAGCGCTGCCCTCCCGACGGCCACATCGTCGTGGAGGGCGTCCGTATAGGGGTCCAGCCCCGGATGAAATATCTGGGGCTGGTGCTGGACGATAGGTGGCGCTTCGGCCCGCATTTCAGCGGGCTGTCGACGCGCCTGTTGAAGGCCGCGGACGCCCTCTCATGGCTCCTCCCAAACCTGGGGGGGCCCAAGGCGAAGTGCCGGCGCCTCTATGCCGGCATTTTGCGGAGCATGGCCCTATATGGGGCACCCATCTGGGCGGACTCCCTCCATAGGAGGGAGAACGCTACCGCCATCCGCAGGCCCCAGCGGGCTATTGCACAGCGGGTGGCGAGGGCTTACCGCTCAGTGGGCTTTTCGGCGGCGTGCGCTCTGGCGGGCACCCCTCCATGGGAATTGGAGGCTTGGGTGCTCGCCAGAGTGTACGAGTGGACGGCGCGCCGAAAGGCGCTCGGGGAGCGCCCCACGGGCGAAGAGCGGGAGGCGGTGCGGCGAGAGGCGAAGGACGCCATCGTCCTCCATTGGACGGAGGACCTCGCCAGCGCCGCCTTTGGCCGCCGGACGTTGGATGCGCTCGGTCCGGTCCTGCAGGGCTGGCTCGAGCGGTCCCACGGTTTCCTCTCTTTCCGTCTGGTGCAGGTGTTGTCTGGGCACGGCTGCTTCGGATCGCACCTGCACCGGATCGGGAGGGAGGAAACCCCGGCGTGCCACGACTGCGGCGCGTCGGAGGACACGGCACAGCACACCCTCGAGGTGTGCCCGGCGTGGTCCGAGCTGCGCCGCGGTCTCACCGCGGTGGTCGGACCGGACCTCTCGCTTCCCGGCGTGGTTAACGCCATGCTGGGGAGCGAGGAGGCCTGGTCGGCAGTAGCCTCCTTCTGCGAGGACGTACTCTTGCAGAAGGAGGAGGCGGAGCGGGCGCGGGAGGACGACCCTCTCGCTGCGCCCCTCCGCAGACGGAGAAGGGGGAGAAGGCGTCGTGCCCTCCCTCCTCATGGTGATGGGCGGGCGGCCGGCATGGGGGTGCCTCCGCCCGCATTGCAGCCGTCACCACCGTCGGTCATTCCCGACCCCCCACACCCGTGAGGGTGTGAGGGGTCTTGCCTTGCAATCGTCGGCGGGGGACTGGAAGTAAAGGCTGTGCCGGTTTCCCAGTCCCCCTCCACTCTGACGAAGCGGGAATGCGCTGGGTCGTTTTAGTGGGTATACCGGGTTCGCCCGGGGAGTCCCACATACCCCTCCCGTCCCCCGACGGGAGGGTATGCGTAATGCATTTTTTCCCAGCGTCAAAAAAAAAAAAAAAAAAAAAAAAAAAAAAAAAAGGTTAGGTTAGGTTGGGGGACCACCCCACAGAGCTTGCGTCCACGTCGCGTCCCCTGGAAACAGCCCAGTTCTGACCACCGTAACGGAGTGGCAGACTGGGACTGGCCAAAGTGCTCTGTGCTCTCGTAGCTATTCTATTTGCCTTGTTGCTGTCGAGTTTGCGGGATTTTATTTTATTTTATTTTAGGCAATGCCTAAACCTTCGCGGGACGCCTCCGGGCGGTTCAAAAAAGGCCCTTCTCAGGGCCAACCCAAAGGCCCTTCTCAGGGCCAACCAAAAGGCCCTTCTCAGGGCCACTCCGACGCTTCGGCGTCAGAGGCTAGCCGCGCGCCGTCTGCGGTTAGCTTCTTCGGAAGGGCGGACGAGTCGTCAGACTCCGACGACACATTCGTCAGTGTGTCGGACGCGGCCGATGCGCAGTCGCGTAAGCGGGCCTTCCGAAAGGATGGGTCCGAGGGCTCATCGGGGTCGGGGTCGGCGCGGCGGTCGAAGGCAAAAAAGCCAACGACAGCTGCGGACACCCACGTCATTGGGCTTGCGGACGCCCAGCGCCAGCTAGACCTGGCTAGACGGGCGCAGCTCCAGCAAGAGCTGGAGGAGCGGGTGGCCGCTAAGGAGAAGCGGGCGCAGGCTGCCCGGGCAAAGTCCGGGTACGGTGCGTCCCGCGTTCTGTACGCGGACCAGTCCCTGGAAGAGCTCCAGAGGATGGCGGAGGAGGACGAGGAGGAGATCGTGGAGGTCGCCTCTAAGTCCTCCAATCTGAAAGGGACCTTCCAAAAGGCCCTAAAGTGCAGGGCCGCGAGCCTGCGTGGTGTCGTCGCTGAGTTGGTCCAGCGGACGACCAGCGACGAGACGCGGCAACTGCAGGCGAGGGTGGATCGCCTGCAGTCGGAGGTCAGCCAGCTTCATCAGAAGCTGGCTGAAGCCACGGCCCGGCCAGAGCAGGCCAAGGCAGGCCCTGTGGCAGAGGGCCCTGTCTCGGCCCAGCCACAACGGGCCAAGGCGAGCCCGGCGGCAGAGGGCCCCTCCTCCAACCTTGAGGATGTCATCCGCAAGGTAATATTGGAGGAGAGGGCCTTCACAAGAGCCTGCTTAGCAGGAATTGAGGACCGGCTCCTGCCAGAGAAGCGCCTCCGACCGCCGCTTGCGGCGGATGTGAGGCGGTCTGAGCCGGAGCCGTCGTCCTCCCAGGCTGATGTAGGGCGGTCTGAGCCGGGGCCGTCCTCTTCCCAGGCGGAAGACGCCCTGCTCCCGTCGACCACCCCGTCCAACGAGTGGACGAAGGTGGGCCGTGGGAGGAAGGGCAAAGGGAAGGGGAAAAAGTCGTCGGCGGCCGTCCCTGCCGTCCTCGCCACCCCCGCTCTCAGCCAGTCGCAGACGACCGGCAAGGGAAAGGGGAAGGGAAGGGGGAAGTTGGTTCCCCCTAAAACCGCGGCCGTCGTGGTGACGCTCACCGCGGAGGCTGCGGGGCGGGGGGAGACCTACGCCTCCATTCTGGTGCGGGCGCGTGGCAATGCCGATCCCGCTCAGCTGGGGATCGGCAGTGTGTCCTGCCGGCGGACCCAGGCCGGGGCTCGAATATTCGAGTTCCCGGGGGCCGAGGGGAGTGCCCACGCGGACCTCTTCGCAGCAAAGCTGCAAGAGGTCATCGCGGACTCGGCGAAGGTGGCCCGGCCGGTCAAGTCGGCGACCATCGAAGTGACGGAGTTGGACACACGCCGTACAAGGCGGCGCGGAATCAGCTCCGCCCCTATGGTCCCCCACTGTCGGAGACCCTCGAGCCGGCATTGTTGGATGGGGTGGTTCGGTCCCTGTTTCCATGCAGGACCGACTTCGCCCCACCAACAATGGATCCCCCGCAAGGGGCGGCTCCACCGGAGGCGGAGGTGCCCCCGGTCACGTCGGCGGAATTCTACGCGGGGGTTTTGAGCCTCCGCGCGAAGAAGACCGCCCCCGGGCCGGACGGCGTCCCCGCGCGGGTGGTGGCGATCGCCGCCACCGAAATGGAGGACAGGTTTCGGGACCTCTTCAGCCTGTGTTTTACGGCTGGGAGGTTCCCGAAACTGTGGAAGGAGGGGCAGCTATGCCTCCTCCGAAAGGAGGGTCGCCCGGTGGACTCACCCTCGGCATACCGGCCCATCGTTTTACTCGATGAGGTCGGTAAAATGTTCGAGGGGATTGTCGCCGGGAGACTGGAAAACCACCTGAGGGGGGTAGGGCCGGATCTGTCGGACGCCCAATTCGGTTTCCGTCGTGGGCGTTCGACGATCGATGCGCTGGCCCTACTCAAGGGCCAGGTGAAGGAGGCGGTGGAGGCGGGGGACGGAGTGCTGGCGGTGTCGTTCGACATTGCCAACGCCTTCAACTCCGTCCCCCACTCGACGATATTGGAGGCACTCCGATATCACGGAGTGCCCCAATACTTGCGGGACCTGCTGGCCAGTTACTTGGAGGGCCGAGAGGTCCTCCTCGTAGACAGGCTGGCCACGGTGAGGCGGTACGGCGCAGAGTCCGGTGTTCCGCAGGGGTCGGTGCTAGGCCCTCCCTTGTGGAACATCGGCTTCGACTGGCTCTTGCGGGGAGCCCTCCTCCCGGGCACGAGTGTCATCTGCTACGCGGATGACACTCTCCTTACTGCCCGGGGGAGGAACTTCGCCGACGCGGCTTGTTTGGCCTCGGCTGGCGGATCCTTGGTGGCAGAGAGGATCCGCCGCCTGGGATTGAGGGTGGCGCTGCACAAAACGGAGGCCGTGTTCTTTCGCGGTCCCCGGCAGCGCTGCCCTCCCGACGGCCACATCGTCGTGGAGGGCGTCCGTATAGGGGTCCAGCCCCGGATGAAATATCTGGGGCTGGTGCTGGACGAGAGGTGGCGCTTCGGCCCGCATTTCAGCGGGCTGTCGACGCGCCTGTTGAAGGCCGCGGACGCCCTCTCATGGCTCCTCCCAAACCTGGGGGGGCCCAAGGCGAAGTGCCGGCGCCTCTATGCCGGCATTTTGCGGAGCATGGCCCTATATGGGGCACCCATCTGGGCGGACTCCCTCCATAGGAGGGAGAACGCTACCGCCATCCGCAGGCCCCAGCGGGCTATTGCACAGCGGGTGGCGAGGGCTTACCGCTCAGTGGGCTTTTCGGCGGCGTGCGCTCTGGCGGGCACCCCTCCATGGGAATTGGAGGCTTGGGTGCTCGCCAGAGTGTACGAGTGGACGGCGCGCAGAAAGGCGCTCGGGGAGCGCCCCATGGGCGAAGAGCGGGAGGCGGTGCGGCGAGAGGCGAAGGACGCCATCGTCCTCCATTGGACGGAGGACCTCGCCAGCGCCGCCTTTGGCCGCCGGACGTTGGATGCGCTCGGTCCGGTCCTGCAGGGCTGGCTCGAACGGTCTCACGGTTTCCTCTCTTTCCGTCTGGTCCAGGTGTTGTCTGGGCATGGTTGCTTCGGATCACACCTGCACCGGATCGGGAGGGAGGAGACCCCGGCGTGCCACGACTGCGGCGCGGCGGAGGACACGGCGCAGCACACCCTCGAGGTGTGCCCGGAGTGGTCCGGGCTGCGCCGCGGTCTCACCGCGGTGGTCGGACCGGACCTCTCGCTTCCCGGCGTGGTTAACGCCATGCTGGGGAGCGAGGAGGCCTGGTCAGCAGTAGCCTCCTTCTGCGAGGACGTACTCTTGCAGAAGGAGGAGGCGGAGCGGGCGCGGGAGGACGACCCTCTCGCTGCGCCGCTCCGCAGACGGAGAAGGGGGAGAAGGCGTCGTGCCCTCCCTCCTCATGGTGACGGGCGGGTGGCAGGCACGGGGGTGCCTCCGCCCGCATTGCAGCCGTCACCACCGTCGGTCATTCCCGACCCCCCACACCCGTAAGGGTGTGAGGGGTCTTGCCTTGCAATCGTCGGCGGGGGACTGGAAGTAAAGGCTGCGCCGGTTTCCCAGTCCCCCTCCACTCTGACGAAGCGGGAATGCGCTGGGTCGTTTTAGTGGGTATACCGGGTTCGCCCGGGGAGCCCCACATACCCCTCCCGTCCCCCGACGGGAGGGTATGCGTAATGCATTTTTTCCCAGCGTCAAAAAAAAAAAAAAAAAAAAAAGGTTGGGGGACCACCCCACAGAGCTTGCGTCCACGTCGCGTCCCCTGGAAACAGCCCAGTTCTGACCACCGTAACGGAGTGGCAGACTGGGACTGGCCAAAGTGCTCTGTGCTCTCGTAGCTATTTTATTTGCCTTGTTGCTCTCGAGTTTGCGGTATTTTATTTTATTTTAGGCAATGCCTAAACCCACGCGGGACGCCTCCGGGCGGTTCAAAAAAGGCCCTTCTCAGGGCCAATCCAAAGGCCCTTCTCAGGGCCAACCAAAAGGCCCTTCTCAGGGCCACCCCGACGCATCAACGTCAGAGGCTAGCCGCGCGCCGTCTGCGGCTAGCTACTACGGCGGGGCAGAGTCGTCTGACAGCGACTCGCTCGTTGGTGTGTCGAACGCGAGTGGCTCTCGGGCGCGAAAGCGCGTCTTTCTGAGCTGTGGGTCCGAGAGTTCTTCGGCTTCGGGGTCCAAGCCGTTGTCGAAGGCTAAAAAGCCGACGGCGACGGCTGCGGATACTCACGTCGTTGGGCTCTCGGACGCCCAGCGCCAGCTAGACCTGGCCCGGAAGGCGCAACTCCAGCAAGAGCTGGAGGAGCGGGTGGCCGCTAAGGAGAAGCGGGCGCAGGCTGCCCGGGCAAAGTCCGGGTACGGTGCGTCCCGCGTTCTGTACGCGGACCAGTCTCTGGAGGAGCTCCAGAGGATGGCGGAGGAGGACGAGGAGGAGATCGTGGAGGTCGCCTCTAAGTCCTCCAACCTAAAGGGCACTTTTCAAAAGGCCCTAAAGTGCAGGGCCGCGAGCCTGCGTGGTGTCGTCGCTGAGTTGGTCCAGCGGACGACCAGCGACGAGACGCGGCAACTGCAGGTGAGGGTGGATCGCCTGCAGTCGGAGGTCAGCCAGCTTCATCAGAAGCTGGCTGAAGCCACGGCCCGGCCAGAGCAGGCCAAGGCAAGCCCTGTGGCAGAGGGCCCTGTCTCGGCCCAGCCACAACGGGCCAAGGCGAGCCCGGCGGCAGAAGGCCCCTCCTCCAACCTTGAGGATGTCATCCGCAAGGTAATATTGGAGGAGAGGGCCTTCACAAGAGCCTGCTTAGCAGGAATTGAGGACCGGCTCCTGCCGGAGAAGCGCCTCCGACCGCCGCTTGCGGCGGATAAGAGGCGGTCTGAGCCGGAGCCGTCCTCCTCCCAGGCGGATGAAGGGCGGTCTGAGCCGGGGCCGTCTTCGTCCCAGGCGGAAGACGCCCTGCTTCCGTCGACCACCCCGTCCAACGAGTGGACGAAGGTGGGCCGTGGGAAGAAGGGCAAAGGGAAGGGGAAAAACTCGTCGGTGGCCGTCCCTGCCGTCCTCGCCACCCCCGCTCCCAGCCAGTCACAGACGACCGGCAAGGGGGAGGGGAAGGTAGAGGGAAAAGGGAAGGGAAAGGGGAAGTTGGTCCCCCCTAAAACCGCGGCCGTCGTGGTGACGCTCACCGCGGAGGCTGCGGGGCGAGGGGAGACCTACGCCTCCATTCTGGTGCGGGCGCGTGGCAATGCCGATCCCGCTCAGCTGGGGATCGGCAGTGTGTCCTGCCGGCGGACCCAGACCGGGGCTCGACTATTCGAGTTCCCGGGGGTCGAGGGGAGTGCCCACGCGGACCTCTTCGCAGCAAAGCTGCAAGAGGTCATCGCGGACTCGGCGAAGGTGGCTCGGCCGGTCAAGTCGGTGGCCATCGAAGTGACGGAGTTGGATGACTCCGTCACCAAGGAGGAGGTAGTGGCGGCGGTCGCAGCGGTAGGGGGCTGTGGTGCAGCAGCGGTCCAAGGCCGAGCCATAAGGCCCGGACGCGGTGGAATGGGCACAATCCGCCTCGAGTGCCCAATCGCAGCTGCCAAAGCCGTCCTTGCAAAAGGACGGCTTCAAGTCGGCTTTAGCTCGGGTGCGGTTAGGGCGCTCGAGGACCAGCCTTTGAGGTGTTTCCGGTGCTTCGGCATCGGCCACACCCGGCCCCTGTGTCCGTCCAAAGTGGATCGGTCGGACACTTGCTACCGCTGCGGCAAGGAGGGCCACAAAGCCTCCTCCTGCCAGGCCGCGACGCCGCACTGCGCGGTGTGTGCCGCCAGTGGCCGCCTGGCAGGCCACGTCACGATGGGGAGGAGGTGCAATCCCCCCCCTAAGCGTGGCAAAGCGCAGGCGCCGACCGGGCCTGCGCCAGCTGTTGCCGCTAACGCCGCCGTTCCTGCGGCGGCAGCGGAGGAGGGTGCGATGTCCGACTAATGCCCAGAGTCGAACATCGCATCCTTCAGGCGAACGCCAACCACTGCAGGACAGCCCAGGATCTGCTGATGCAGACCATGGCTGAGTGGTTGGTGGACTTGGCGGTGGTCGCCGAACCATACTCGGTCCCTGGCCGTTGGCTGGGCGACCGGGATGGCCTAGTGGCGTTGGTGGCGCGGTCTTCCACAGACTCCCCTCCCCTCTCGCTCTTAGAGAGGGGACCGGGATACGTGGCCGCCGCGTGGGGAGAGATAGCGATAGTGGGGGTGTATTTCTCCCCAAACCGCCCTCTCTCGGACTTTGAGGATTTCTTAGAGATCCTCACTGCTGTCGTAGGGAGGGCGGCACCACGCCAGGTCGTGGTGCTCGGCGACCTCAACGCCAAGTCGGCGGCCTGGGGCAACCCGGCCGCCGGTTGTAACGTCCGGGGACGCGCCGTCGAGTTCTGGACGGCCTCGTGCGGTGTGTCCCTCCTCAACAGGGGGGCGGTCCACACGTGTGTGCGGCAACAGGGCGGGTCGGTGGTGGACGTCTCGTTCGCCACCCCCGCGCTGGCCGCCCGCGTTGTGAACTGGCGGGTGGAGCTGGTGGAGACCTTGTCGGACCACCGTTACGTGCGGTTCGACATCTCCACACAGCGGGGAGGGGGGACGGCCCGCGCTGGGCAATCTCCCTTCCCGCGGTGGGCGCTCACCCGCCTGGACCGGGAGGCAGCCAGGGAGGCTGCCTTCCTCCAGGACTGGCTGTCGCCTCCCCCTGTCGAGGAGGCCCCGGACGTGGACGCCGCAGCGGTCCGGCTACGGGGGTCCTTGACCGAGGTGTGCAACTCCTGCATGCCTCGGTCTCGCCGTCCGCCTCCCCGTCGTGCCGTGTACTGGTGGACGGAGGAGCTGGCGAGGCTCCGGGCCACCTGCGTGGCGGCCCGAAGGGCCTACACGCGGAGCCGGCGGCGCAGCGCCCAGAACCGAGTCCGGGCGGAGGAGGACCGCCTGTACGCCTCTTACCGAGAGGCTGCGGCGGCCCTCAAGTCTGCAATGGGCGCTGCGCAGGACTCGGCGAGGGCCGAGATGCTGGAGGGTCTCGACAGGGACCCCTATGGGAGACCGTACAAGGCGGCGCGGAATCAGCTCCGCCCCTATGGTCCCCCACTGTCGGAGACCCTCGAGCCGGCATTGTTGGATGGGGTGGTTCGGTCCCTGTTTCCGTGCAGGACCGACTTCGCCCCACCAACAATGGATCCCCCGCAAGGGGCGGCTCCACCGGAGGCGGAGGTGCCCCCGGTCACGTCGGCGGAATTCTACGCGGGGGTTTTGAGCCTCCGCGCGAAGAAGACCGCCCCCGGGCCGGACGGCGTCCCCGCGCGGGTGGTGGCGATCGCCGCCACCGAAATGGAGGACAGGTTTCGGGACCTCTTCAGCCTGTGTTTTACGGCTGGGAGGTTCCCGAAACTGTGGAAGGAGGGGCAGCTATGCCTCCTCCGAAAGGAAGGTCGCCCGGTGGACTCACCCTCGGCATACCGGCCCATCGTTTTACTCGATGAGGTCGGTAAAATGTTCGAGGGGATTGTCGCCGGGAGACTTGAAAACCACCTGAGGGGGGTAGGGCCGGATCTGTCGGACGCCCAATTCGGTTTCCGTCGTGGGCGTTCGACGATCGATGCGCTGGCCCTACTCAAGGGCCAGGTAAAGGAGGCGGTGGAGGCGGGGGACGGGGTGCTGGCGGTGTCATTCGACATTGCCAACGCCTTCAACTCCGTCCCCCACTCGACGATATTGGAGGCACTCCGATATCACGGAGTGCCCCAATACTTGCGGGACCTGCTGGCCAGTTACTTGGAGGGCCGAGAGGTCCTCCTCGTAGACAGGTTGGCCACAGTGAGGCGGTACGGCGCAGAGTCCGGTGTTCCGCAGGGGTCGGTGCTAGGCCCTCCCTTGTGGAACATCGGCTTCGACTGGCTCTTGCGGGGAGCCCTCCTCCCGGGCACGAGTGTCATCTGCTACGCGGATGACACTCTCCTTACTGCCCGGGGGAGGAACTTCGCCGACGCGGCTTGTTTAGCCTCGGCTGGCGGATCCTTGGTGGCAGAGAGGATCCGCCGCCTGGGATTGAGGGTGGCGCTGCACAAAACGGAGGCCGTGTTCTTTCGCGGTCCCCGGCAGCGCTGCCCTCCCGACGGCCACATCGTCGTGGAGGGCGTCCGTATAGGGGTCCAGCCCCGGATGAAATATCTGGGGCTGGTGCTGGACGACAGGTGGCGCTTCGGCCCGCATTTCAGCGGGCTGTCGACGCGCCTGTTGAAGGCCGCGGACGCCCTCTCATGGCTCCTCCCAAACCTGGGGGGGCCCAAGGCGAAGTGCCGGCGCCTCTATGCCGGCATTTTGCGGAGCATGGCCCTATATGGGGCACCCATCTGGGCGGACTCCCTCCATAGGAGGGAGAACGCTACCGCCATCCGCAGGCCCCAGCGGGCTATTGCACAGCGGGTGGCGAGGGCTTACCGCTCAGTGGGCTTTTCGGCGGCGTGCGCTCTGGCGGGCACCCCTCCATGGGAATTGGAGGCTTGGGTGCTCGCCAGAGTGTACGAGTGGACGGCGCGCCGAAAGGCGCTCGGGGAGCGCCCCATGGGCGAAGAGCGGGAGGCGGTGCGGCGAGAGGCGAAGGACGCCATCGTCCTCCATTGGACGGAGGACCTCGCCAGCGCCGCCTTTGGCCGCCGGACGTTGGATGCGCTCGGTCCGGTCCTGCAGGGCTGGCTCGAGCGGTCCCACGGTTTCCTCTCTTTCCGTCTGGTGCAGGTGTTGTCTGGGCATGGATGCTTCGGATCGCACCTGCACCGGATCGGAAGGGAGGAAACCCCGGCGTGCCACGACTGCGGCGCGGCGGAGGACACGGCGCAGCACACCCTCGAGGAGTGCCCGGCGTGGTCCGAGCTGCGCCGCGGTCTCACCGCGGTGGTCGGACCGGACCTCTCGCTTCCCGGCGTGGTTAAAGCCATGCTGGGGAGCGAGGAGGCCTGGTCGGCAGTAGCCTCCTTCTGCGAGGACGTACTCTTGCAGAAGGAGGAGGCGGAGCGGGCGAGGGAGGACGACCCTCTCGCTGCGCCGCTCCGCAGACGGAGAAGGGGGAGAAGGCGTCGTGCCCTCCCTCCTCATGGTGACGGGCGGGCGGCAGGCACGGGGGTGCCTCCGCCTGCATTGCAGCCGTCACCACCGTCGGTCATTCCCGACCCCCCACACCCGTGAGGGTGTGAGGGGTCTTGCCTTGCAATCGTCGGCGGGGGACTGGAAGTAAAGGCTGTGCCGGTTTCCCAGTCCCCCTCCACTCTGACGAAGCGGGAATGCGCTGGGTCGTTTTAGTGGGTATACCGGGTTCGCCCGGGGAGTCCCACATACCCCTCCCGTCCCCCGACGGGAGGGTATGCGTAATGCATTTTTTCCCAGCGTCAAAAAAAAAAAAAAAAAAAAAAAAAAAAGGTTAGGTTAGGTTGGGGCGGATCTGTATTTATGCTTTCGCGGTTGCACAACGACAAGCTTTGCACATGCTTTGCTTGGTAGCATAGATGCAGGTCTACCTTACTGCCTCCCTCAGAGGCGGTAGGGTGGCGGGGTCTTGAGGGGGAGCGCTACGGTCGTGTAGATCCTCAAGGCAAGTCTGGTGTGTTACCTTCACGTGGTTGCCGCCCTGTTCTTGGTCTAATTCCATAAGAAATAGACGCAACAAACAACCACCAGGCGCTTTCTGGGGAGGGGCGCGCCGCACGTCGTGTGATGACTCATGCGATGTGCGGTGTGCGTTCCCCTGCGTGCCCTCTGAGCAGCGGGCATAGCAGAGGGCACAGCAGGGGAGGGCCGCGGGGAACTGGGCCTCCCGCTTCCCGGCGTGGTCGAGGCCATGCTGGGGAGTGTGGAGAGGAGGCCTGGTCAGCGGAGCGCGCGCGGGAGGTCCCTCTCGTTGCGCCGCTCCGCTAGCGGAGAGGGGGGGAAGGGGCATTTGCCCTCCCCCCTCACGGTGACGGGCGGGCGACAGGCACGGAGGTGCCTTCGCTCGCATTGCACCCGTCACCTCGCGGGCGACTGGGCCTCCCGCTTCCCGGCGTGCGTGCCACGGAACACCATGCTGGGGAGCGAGGAGGCCTGGTCAGCGGTTGCCTCCTTCTGCGATTTCGCAGAAGGAGGAGGCGGAGCGCCAGCGGGAGTTTACTCTCGCTGCGCTGCTCTGCGGGCGGGGGGGGGGGAAGGGGCGTTTGCCCTCCCTCCTCACGGTGACGGGCGGGCGACAGGCGCGGGGGTGCCTACGCCCGCATTGCACCCGTCACCTCCGTCGGTCATTCCCGAACCCCCCCTCCACGTCCGTGCCGTGAGGACAAGAGGGGGGCCCGCCTTGTGTGTTCGTCGGCGGGGGACTGGAAGTAAAGGCTGTGCCGGTTTCCCAGTCCCCCTCCACTATGAAGAAGCGGGAATGCGCTGGGTCGTTTTAGTGGGTATACCGTGGTGTTTGGCCGCCCGGGGAGTCCCACATACCCCTCCCATCCCCCGACGGGAGGGTATGCGTAATGCATTTTTTCCCAGCGTCAAAAAAAAAAAAAAAAAAAAAAAAAAAAAAAAAAAAAAAAAAAAAAAAAAAAGGTTAGGTTAGGTTAGGTTTTTTTTTTTTTTTTTTTTTTTTTTTTTTTAAAATTCCTACTCTTCTATTCCTCTGACGAAGCCAGAGACCTTACTCTCTAATGTTTATCTTTCATTCCAGTTCTATCAATTATTCCTCTCGCACTTTCATTCCTCATACTTTATCTTTCTATCGTTCTATCTTCTCTCTCGCTTTAAGGGTGGGACGCCCTTCTACTTTCCCTAGTCTGTACTCTAATTTTTGATATTTTACTTTATTTCGGGTTTAACACGAACACAATGTTTTTATTTTGTCGATAGGGATTCTAATTATTACTTTACATTGTTGACAGGATTTTTACAACCATCTTATAGGACTATGTTACATTTTTTTCTTATTGCATAATTCTTATCACTATTTACATATTTCTTATTACATATTTCTTAATACTATTTCTAGTTTACAACAAATCTTATAATATCCTTACTCCTAGTCACACATTTCTTAGTGCTATTTCTATTTTCTACGCTTAATTCTATATTTTTGGATAACACATTTTTGTCAGCCTTCTTATTTAGGTTTATGATTTTACAGCTTCTTACTACTACTTACGCTCTAAAAATATCAATATGGGCAACATTAATATTAAATTACACTAATCTGTTTATTCTGGCTTTTAGCAACTTTGTAACTTCTGTTCTCAATGCTTGACTCTAATATTATTCACAATATTATGCAAACATTTTTGCTTATACCGTTTTGTTTCTTTTTATCACCTTTTCACATATTTTAACGCAAAACTCCAGAAACAACTCTCTCTTTTTGCTCTTCATTATCAGCCACATATCTACAGCGTCGAGTTTGGTGTCGAGTGTTTGCTCGGCCACAAGTCTTTCTCTGCCGAACACGGGACAGCTGAACAATATATGTGGCACCGTTTCCTCCATTTCAGGGTCGCAGATGCACGATGGGCTCTCCTTGCACCTGAAGCGATTCAAGTATTCCGAGAACCCGCCGTGCCCTGTCATAATTTGGGTTAAAACGCTGTTAATTTTTATTTTCCTGATTATCCTGTAGGCCGCCACCGCGTCCGGGAAAAACAATTTTGTGACAGAAGCTGTTTCTCCGGACCTGTATCTTTGGTTCCATACGTCAAGAGACTCCGTACGTATGCATCGCTTGACGTATGAAACCGGACACAAATCGTAGTCAGGTTTTCGTTTGGAACCCTCAGCGGCTCTTTTAGCTAATTCATCGGCCCTCTCGTTTCCTTCCAACCCCGCATGGGCTTTGATCCAAAACAAGGTAACGGCCTTATTTTGGATCGACAGGGACCTAAGATTGGCCCTTGTCTCTACTGCCAGGGGGTGGTGTCGGTTGTAATTCTGAATGGTTTGGAGGGCCGCCATGGAGTCGCTGAAGATTCCAAACGATTGCGCACCATGCTTCAGTATCTCCCTAGTTGCAACGCATATTGCCAGAAGCTCAGCCTGGTAAACGGTGCAGTAGTGTGGGAGAGCAAGCTTGAGGGTTTTGGTTTCGGCGTTACCACGCCATACGGATAGTGCAGCTCCAACCTTTCCCCCAATCTTGCTCCCGTCCGTGAATATGCGAACTTCAAGTTCGCTCTGGGCATTGTCTAGTTGCTCTTGGTTTACCAGGCTAACGAGCTCTAGCTCAGCGCGCTCTGCGGGGTGTGGAGCCTCCATTGCCGAGGCGGTCTGCTCGACCTCCCTGTCGCCGAGTGCTGGCTGAGGCACCCCCCTTCTGGCCTCGTATAACGATGCCGCTTCGCGGACTCGCAGGTCAAGAGGTAGTATCCCAGCCAGCACTAGCGCGGAGTTCAAGGAGACCGTCCGGTACCCTTTGCACAGCTTTTGCGCAATGCCGCGCTGTACTGCTCCCAACTGCTTTCTGACGCCCAGCTTGTCGACGGCCGGAGCCCATACGCTGGCGGCGTACAGGATGACTGGTTCAACGGTGGCCACATATATTACCCTTATGACCTCGGGGTTTAGTCCCCAGCTAGTCTTTGCTGCCCTTGTTAGTTGCTTGTGGATGTCTATTGCCTTCCTGCACACATTTGCGACGTGTATGTTAAAAGTAAGCTGTTTGTCGATGGTGACACCCAGGATTTTGATCTCATTAGACATGGCAATGTCGCTCCCGCCCATGCTCAGGCGCGGGGCGTCATATTTTAATTTGCGCGTTATGACCATCGCGTTGGTTTTCTGCGGGGCAAATTTAAGCTTATTTTGAACGCCCCACGCCCGGACATATTCGAGAGCGGCATTGGCACGTCTCTCGATCTCCAGCGCTGTGTCACCATCGAAAATCAGCACGACGTCGTCTGCAAATGCTTGGCAATAGTCATCCCTATCTTCCAAGCTTTTTAGAAGCGGGTCTAGCACTAGGTTCCAGAATATTGGTCCCGCAATGGAACCCTGGACACAGCCCTTGCTTGTGGCCTTGCAAAACTCTTCCCCTGCGTACCTGACCCTGACCCTTCGGTTTTCGAGATAGCTGTCGATGACCCTCCTCAAGCCGATAGGACACTGTTCCTCAGCCAGACGGACCCTTATGGCCGGCCACCATGCGCTGTCGAAGGCTCCCTCTATGTCTAATGATACTAGGACTACTATTTTCTTAAGATCTAGCTTACGGCGTATATGTTGCATTAGCGCATAGAGGGAGTCCTCGGTGCTCTTCTGGGGCATGAATCCATACTGGCGAGTACTCATCCTTGGAATCAGATGAAACTTGAGGCGGGCCACCAACATCTTCTCATAGATTTTGCCGAAAATAGGTAGTAGGCCAATTGGCCTGTACGCCTTTGGGGAGCTGTAATCTGACTTCCCAGGCTTTTTCAAAATTATGACTGTAGCCTCTTTCCAGATTTCGGGGAAGAGGTGGGTTCTCAAACAGCCATTCAGGAGAGCCAAGGCTACCTCCGGGGCTTCTCTGATGGCTTGGCTACAAATGTCGGCCGTGAATCCATCTGCTCCTGGCGCTTTTTTGGGGTTGAAGGACGTACACGCTGCCATCAGTTCAGCCATCGTAAATGGTGGCTCGCAAGGTTCACCTTGCCGTCGAGCATTCACGAGCTCGGCCTTCTCTCTCGTAAGACTGTGGCAGGTGCTATCGGTGTCTACGTGGTCCTCCGGATAAAAAGTTTTGGCCAAGAGTTCCACTGAGCCTTTTGCGTTCAAGACTTCCCCATCCTTTGCTAGTGGCTGATCCTCACCTCTTCCCTTGGTCCTGCCAATCACCCGGTAAATGCCTTCCCAAACCCCTTCTCGGTCCTGTCTGGAACAGAAATCCTTCCAGCTCGCGGTTTCGTCCCTGGCTGCTTCCGTCTCATACTCAACTTTCTTTTTCAGGTACTCTTCGACGACCCTCGCTCTGCGGACTGGTGCAGCACACCTAACTCTGCGTTTGTAGGTAGTATACTCTTTTTTCATCCTCTCGAGTTTCTCGGACCACCACGGCAAAGTAAACACTTCGTTTATCTTTTTAACAGGCATTGTCGAAGTGCATGCAACTTTTATTAAATCAGTGTAAAGCTTTGTTATTAAATTTAGTTGTACGGCCGAATTTAATTTATCTATTTCAATTTTATTAATTTTGTTTGCTTGCAGTAATTGTCCGAGTTTCTCACGAAACTCGGGCCAATTTGCTTTTTTTGTATTATAGATCCTAGTTGTGCGATTAATTTGTATACCTTTTGATCGTTTAAGTTTAACATTGAAAACAATGCCGTTGTGGTCCGAGCTCGTGAGACCCTCGTCTACCTTCCAGTCGTCCACCAGGTCGAGGATATCCGTAGAGCATACTGAGATGTCGACATGACTGCAATATCTTATCCCCCCTCTGGTTGTGTCGAAGGTCGGAATTTCCCCTCTGTTCAGTATGTTCAGGTCCAGCTCATCGAGGAATCCGCAAACTTCTTCTCCTCTGCGATCAATAGACAGGCTTCCCCACCAGGTACTCTTGGCGTTTGCATCTCCCCCAAGAATCAGTCTCCCGGGACCTACCTCTTCCTCAACACGTTTGAGGTGCTCCAGGTATGGTCCGATTGGCTGGTCTGGCTCGAAGTAAAAGGAGACTAGTGTGATCCTCCAGGCACTGGTTCGGATCCCCACCACGGTGATGTTGTTCGTGGTGAGTTTCGGGTACTGTTCGACGATGAGGTCTTTGTCGAAGACCGCTATTGCGGCCTTAACAGTCCCATCTCCTATGTCAGTGCTCTGGAAAACCCGGACGCCTCTATGACTCCTCATTACTCTTACCCCGCCGACGTATGGTTCCTGGAGGAGAGCAATGGCGACCCCGCGCTTGTACGCTTCGGTCAGAAGCTCGTTGGTCGCCAGTCTTTTTCGCTGAAGGTTGGCCTGTACTATTTTGTAGGGGTTTGGGTTGCTGTTGGTCTCCTGGGCGCCCTTAGCAATAAGCGACCGACATGCGAGCTATTGCGTCGCGCTTCCTCCGAATGGGGCATTCTTGACTGAAGGCATTATGGCTGTTGCAGTCGAGCTTGGCCGCTGTGCAATTTCTGCAAGTGGGTACGCCTCCAGCAAGCCACTCTGTGCACTGCGCCCTAAGGTGCGGTCCTCCGCAGTGACTGCATAGGTCTGACGATGCTGCGCAGAACCTTTTGCTATGGCCGTATCCCAGGCATCGCGAGCACTGGACCAGTGGTGACTGGTCCCACACCCGGATGCGCTGGAGGTCGATATAGACCGCTCCAGCGTCGGTCGCCCTTTTCCAGATGGCCGGAGAGACGCTCAGGATAATGTGACTAGTGTGCGGATTACGTGCCTTTCTTTTATACTTTATTTCGAGTCTGTCATCATTCTCCTTCAGATCGTGAAAGATGCCCCGGTTTTGGTTCCTGAAGGCCCTGATGACGTCCTCATCAGAGTTCACTGTTAGAACGTCGGCGAGCTTCAGGAGAGGGTCTCGGTTCTTGACTTCTTCCACGACCAAACTCTTTCCGGAACTTTCGAGTCTTTGTCTGACCTTCTGTCTGTCTTCGTCAGTGTGACAGCTCATAATAATCTTCCTATCTTTACCTTTGCGGGTCCTCTCCACCCTGACCCACCCTTCCTTAGCGTCCACTGCCTCTCGGATTTTTGTGAGAATATGGTCTCCGGTGTCGTTCTCATCCTGCGATGAGACAACTACCGAGTGCAGTGCACTCTGCGGAGGCGGGTGCACGGTGGATCGGGCCGCCGTTGTCTCGGCATACGATTTTGTCGTCAACAACTGTTGGTGCTGCTCCTCCATCTTTAGTCTAAGGTCGTCCATTTTCCTGCCGTTCTCAATGAGCAGCCGGCTCTGCTCTTTTAATTGCGCGATTACCGGACTGTCGTAGGTCTGTTTTTGAGGCGTCTGAACGGTCGTTGTCTGAGAGTCGGCTGTTATACTCTCAGATGCAGATTTCTCTCCAGTTCTTTTTAGACGTTTTATTTCCATGTCCGCATCTTTTATAATCTGGAATAATTTGTCGATGGCTTCCAGGGCGTTTGTTTTAATGTCCGGGTTAGGTTAGGTTAGGTTAGGTCGGCAACGCTTGCGGCGCGCCCAGAAAGCGCAGCAAGCGTTGGACCAAGCCGGCGGGGGCCGCAGCCCCTAGCACCTCTTTGGCCGACTCCCGGCCTGAGGTAGGACGAAACGCCAAGGAAATGGAGTGCCAGTGATGGCACACTTCCGTTTCCTCCAGGCGAATATCAACCACTGCACCAGAGCTCAGGATCTCTTGGTCCTGAGCATGGCGGAGTGGTCGATAAGTGTGGCGGTGGTCGCCGAGCCGTACTTTGTCCCGCCCCGGGATAACTGGGCAGGGGATCTGGACGGCCTGGTGGCCATCATCGGCGCGACTCTTGTCGACGTATCCCGGGGTCACGGTTGGGTTGCCGCCCTTGTGAACGGGATCGTCACGGTCGGGGCATACTTCTCGCCCAACAGGAGTCTCGCCGATTTCGAGAGCTTCCTTGTCGAGTTGGGAGCCGTCGTCGGCCAGTCTCACCCTCGGCCCATTTTGCTTCTCGGTGATCTGAACGCCAAGTCTGCTGCGTGGGGATCCCCGGTCACAGACCCGAGAGGCGAAGTGCTAGAGGAGTGGGCCATCACGACGGGCCTGGCCGTCTTAAATCGGGGTTCGGTCTACACGTGTGTGCGGCAGCGAGGCGGGTCCATTGTGGACGTGTCGTTCGCTAGTCCCGCTGTCGTGCACCGCGTTCGAGATTGGCACGTGGAAGCGGAGGTGGAGACGCTATCGGATCACCGATACATCCGTTTCAACGTCTCCACCCAGACCGCTGGAGGTCGTAGCCAATCGGCCCCCCAAAGAGACGGCCCGCGTTGGGCGCTGAAACGCCTCGACAGGGAGGCTCTCGAAGAAGCCACTATCGTCCAAGCCTGGATCCGGGAGTCGGCTACCGTCGGTCCCGTCGACGTCGAACAGGAGGCGCAGTGGTTTAGCGACGCGATAACGCAAATCTGCGACGCGTCTATGCCACGCGTATCCTCTCTGTCCACAAAGCGTCGCGTGTACTGGTGGTGCATCGAGGTCGAGCGGCTGCGCGTCGAGTGCGCCGACGCCAGACGCCCGTACACGCGATGTCGGAGGAGACGTCTGCGGGATCCCGACGAAGAAGCCGCGCTGTATGAGGTGTACCGCGCGGCGAAGGAGGCTCTGTGGCTGGCCATCGGCGAGTCGAAGACGCGCTCCAGAGAGGAGCTGCTGGCGACCCTAGACGGGGATCCGTGGGGGCGCCCTTACCGCACGGTCCGAGGGAAACTTCGGCCGTGGGCCCCCCCGCTAACGGAAGGTCTCGAGCCGCAGTTTCTGGAGCGAGTGGTGTCAGCTCTCTTTCCTGAGAGAGCTGAGCACGAGCCACCGCCGATGGCTGTGCCCTCAGCTGCAGAGTCGGAGGTAGAAGAGGAGAGCGAAACCGTCCCAGAGGTGACACAGGCGGAGATGAGCGCGGCTGTGATGCGGCTCCGGGCAAAAAACACTGCTCCGGGGCCCGACGGAGTGCCTGGCCGCGCTCTAGTTCTCGCCCTGAAGGAGCTGGAGCCCCCACTGAGGGGACTCTTCTCTGCGTGCCTTGAGCAGGGTCAGTTCCCTTCCAAGTGGAAGGCTGGTCGACTGGTCCTGCTCAAGAAGGCGGGGCGCCCGGCGGACTCTTCGTCCGCTTATCGGCCCATAGTGCTGCTGGACGAGGCGGGCAAGCTGCTCGAGCGAGTAATCGCAGATCGCCTCGTCAGCCACTTGTGTACAGAAGGGCCGAACTTGGACGACAGCCAATTCGGCTTCCGGTGTGGGCGCTCTACTATTGACGCCATCATGAGAGTGAGAGTCCTGGCGGAGGAAGCGGTGTCCCAGGGCGGGGTGGTGCTGGCGGTGTCCTTGGACATCTCCAACGCGTTCAACACCCTGCCCTGGAGTTGCATTAGGGAGGCCCTGCGATACCATCGGGTGCCTTCCTACCTCCGCAACATTGTGGGGGCTTATCTGTCGGGAAGGTGTGTCACCTACATGGGACGCGACGGCGCAGGCCGTCGCGAGATGTCGTGCGGTGTTCCACAGGGCTCGGTTCTGGGCCCTCCCCTGTGGAACATTGGATACGACTGGGTTTTGCGGTGCGAGCTCCCACCGGGAGTGAACCTGACGTGTTATGCGGACGACACGCTGGTCACGGCTCGGGGGAGCTCGTACAGGGAGGCAGCGTTGCTGGCTACGGCTGCGGTCTCACAGGTGGTGAGCCGCATACGACGCCTGGGCCTGGAAGTGGCCCTCAACAAGTCGGAGGCCATCGCCTTTCATGGCCCCCGACGGGCGCCGCCGTTGGGATCACACATTGTGGTCGGTGGGGTCCAGATCGCTGTCGAGTCAACCATGAAGTACCTGGGATTGGTGCTCGACAGCCGTTGGGACTTCGGCCCCCACTTTCAGCGGCTGGTGCCCAAGTTGATGGGCGCGGCGGGCGCGCTGTCAACGCTGCTTCCCAATTTGGGGGGGCCGAGCACCGCCTGTAGGCGGTTGTACGTAGGGATCGTGCGATCGATGGCCCTGTACGGGGCCCCGATATGGGCGACCGATCTGACGGCCCGCATTATCGCAGTTCTGCGCAGACCGCAGAGGGTGATGGCCGTCAGGGCCACACGGGGATATCGCACGATCTCCTACGAGGCGGCTTGTGTACTGGCCGGATCCCCGCCGTGGGACCTGGAAGCGAAGACCCTCGCGACACTGTACCGGTGGCGCGAGGAGGCCAAGGATCGGGGCGAGAGGCTGGTGCAGCGACAGATAACGTTGTACCGGTCTCAGCTCCGACAGGTCATGGTGGCGGAATGGCGGGGGAGGCTAGAGCTCCCTACCGCCGGCCTCGACACAATCGAGGCGATCCGGCCAGTACTCGACGACTGGCTCGGGAGGAAGCACGGCTCCCTGACGTTTCGGGCGACGCAGGTGCTCTCGGGGCACGGCTGCTTCGGGAAGTACCTGTGTCGCATAAGCAGGGAGCCGGACGCCCGGTGCCATCACTGCGCCCACTGTCTAGAGGATACGGCGCGGCATACGCTGGCCGAGTGTGTCGCGTGGGATGAGCCACGCCGTGCCCTCGTTACAGAGGTAGGAGGAGACCTGTCGCTGCCGGCCGTTGTTCGTTCGATGGTCGGCAGCGCAGAGTCCTGGGACGCAGTGATATCCTTCTGCGAAACTGTCATGTCGCAGAAGGAAGCTGCGGAAAGGGAGAGGGAGATGACGAGTTCCCTCCCATCCCGCAGCAGGCGCACCGGGCGTCGGCAGAGGGCAGACAACGCCCTTTTCCGGCCCCCCTAAATAGGTCCAGGGGCGACGGATCTGGGGACATCCATCGCCCCCTATCACACTGGACCCGAGACGGCGGCGCGTCGTGTTCCACGCGCGCCTCTCACAGACGTAACGGGGGGATTATCACATCTCACTCCCCCCCGAGACGAGGCCCGCAGGTCAAGCGGGCCGGCACTAGTCCGGGGCAGCGGAAGTCGCATTAGATCCCGTTGCCCCCCGACGCAAGTGTGCGAGGGAACACCGGTGTGGTTTTAGTCAGTACGAGTCTGACAGACCCCTCCGCTCTCCCCAGGGCGGAGGACATCCATAGAGGATTTCCACATCGAGAACAAAAAAAAAAAAAAAAAAGGTTAGGTTAGGTTAGGTTAGGTTAGGTTAGGTTGGGGGCGGCCTGGGGCGGATCTGTATTTATGCTTTCGCGGTTGCACAACGACAAGCTTTGCACATGCTTTGCTTGGTAGCATAGATGCAGGTCTACCTTACTGCCTCCCTCAGAGGCGGTAGGGTGGCGGGGTCTTGAGGGGGAGCGCTACGGTCGTGTAGATCCTCAAGGCAAGTCTGGTGTGTTACCTTCACGTGGTTGCCGCCCTGTTCTTGGTCTAATTCCATAAGAAATAGACGCAACAAAAAACCACCAGGCGCTTTCTGGGGAGGGGCGCACCGCACGTCGTGTGATGACTCATGCGATGTGCGGTGTGCGTTCCCCTGCGTGCCCTCTGAGCAGCGGGCATAGCGGAGGGCACAGCAGGGGAGTGCCGCGGGGGACTGGGCCTCCCGCTTCCCGGCGTGGTCGAGGCCATGCTGGGGAGTGTGGAGAGGAGGCCTGGTCAGCGGAGCGCGCGCGGGAGGCCCCTCCCGCTGCGCCGCTCCGCTAGCGGAGAGGGGGGGAAGGGGCGTTTGCCCTCCCCCCTCACGGTGACGGGCGGGCGACAGGCACGGAGGTGCCTTCGCTCGCATTGCACCCGTCACCTCGCGGGCGACTGGGCCTCCCGCTTCCCGGCGTGCGTGCCACGGAACACCATGCTGGGGAGCGAGGAGGCCTGGTCAGCGGTTGCCTCCTTCTGCGATTTCGCAGAAGGAGGAGGCGGAGCGCCAGCGGGAGTTTACTCTCGCTGCGCTGCTCTGCGGGCGGGGGGGGGGGGAAGGGGCGTTTGCCCTCCCTCCTCACGGTGACGGGCGGGCGACAGGCGCGGGGGTGCCTACGCCCGCATTGCACCCGTCACCTCCGTCGGTCATTCCCGAACCCCCCCTCCACGTCCGTGCCGTGAGGACAAGAGGGGGGTCCGCCTTGTGTGTTCGTCGGCGGGGGACTGGAAGTAAAGGCTGTGCCGGTTTCCCAGTCCCCTTCCACTATGACGAAGCGGGAATGCGCTGGGTCGTTTTAGTGGGTATAACGTGGTGTTTGGCCGCCCGGGGAGTCCCACATACCCCTCCCATCCCCCGACGGGAGGGTATGCGTAATGCATTTTTTCCCAGCGTCAAAAAAAAAAAAAAAAAAAAAAAAAAAAAAAAAAAAAAAAAAAAAAAAAAAAAAAAAAAAAAAGGTTGGGGGCGGCCTCGTGCGGTGTGTCCCTCCTCAACAGGGGGGCGGTCCACACGTGTGTGCGGCAACAGGGCGGGTCGGTGGTGGACGTCTCGTTCGCCACCCCCGCGCTGGCCGCCCGCGTTGTGAACTGGCGGGTGGAGCTGGTGGAGACCTTGTCGGACCACCGTTACGTGCGGTTCGACATCTCCACACAGCGGGGAGGGGGGACGGCCCGCGCTGGGCAATCTCCCTTCCCGCGGTGGGCGCTCACCCGCCTGGACCGGGAGGCAGCCAGGGAGGCTGCCTTCCTCCAGGACTGGCTGTCGCCTCCCCCTGTCGAGGAGGCCCCGGACGTGGACGCCGCAGCGGTCCGGCTACGGGGGTCCTTGACCGAGGTGTGCAACTCCTGCATGCCTCGGTCTCGCCGTCCGCCTCCCCGTCGTGCCGTGTACTGGTGGACGGAGGAGCTGGCGGGGCTCCGAGCCACCTGCGTGGCGGCCCGAAGGGCCTACACGCGGAGCCGGCGGCGCAGCGCCCAGAACCGAGTCCGGGCGGAGGAGGACCGCCTGTACGCCTCTTACCGAGAGGCTACGGTGGCCCTCAAGTCTGCAATGGGCGCTGCGCAGGACTCGGCGAGGGCCGAGATGCTGGAGGGTCTCGACAGGGACCCCTATGGGAGACCGTACAAGGCGGCGCGGAATCAGCTCCGCCCCTATGGTCCCCCACTGTCGGAGACCCTCGAGCCGGCATTGTTGGATGGGGTGGTTCGGTCCCTGTTTCCGCGCGGGACCGACTTCGCCCCACCAACAATGGATCCCCCGCAAGGGGCGGCTCCACCGGAGGCGGAGGTGCCCCCGGTCACGTCGGCGGAATTCTACACGGGGGTTTTGAGCCTCCGCGCGAAGAAGACCGCCCCCGGGCCGGACGGCGTCCCCGCGCGGGTGGTGGCGATCGCCGCCACCGAAATGGAGGACAGGTTTCGGGACCTCTTCAGCCTGTGTTTTACGGCTGGGAGGTTCCCGAAACTGTGGAAGGAGGGGCAGCTATGCCTCCTCCGAAAGGAGGGTCGCCCGGTGGACTCACCCTCGGCATACCGGCCCATCGTTTTACTCGATGAGGTCGGTAAAATGTTCGAGGGGATTGTCGCCGGGAGACTGGAAAGCCACCTGAGGGGGGTAGGGCCGGATCTGTCGGACGCCCAATTCGGTTTCCGTCGTGGGTGTTCGACGATCGATGCGCTGGCCCTACTCAAGGGCCAGGTGAAGGAGGCGGTGGAGGCGGGGGACGGAGTGCTGGCGGTGTCGTTCGACATTGCCAACGCCTTCAACTCCGTCCCCCACTCGACGATATTGGAGGCACTCCGATATCACGGAGTGCCCCAATACTTGCGGGACCTGCTGGCCAGTTACTTGGAGGGCCGAGAGGTCCTCCTCGTAGACAGGCTGGCCACGGTGAGGCGGTACGGCGCAGAGTCCGGTGTTCCACAGGGGTCGGTGCTAGGCCCTCCCTTGTGGAACATCGGCTTCGACTGGCTCTTGCGGGGAGCCCTCCTCCCGGGCACGAGTGTCATCTGCTACGCGGATGACACTCTCCTTACTGCCCGGGGGAGGAACTTCGCCGACGCGGCTTGTTTGGCCTCGGCTGGCGGATCCTTGGTGGCAGAGAGGATCCGCCGCCTGGGATTGAGGGTGGCGCTGCACAAAACGGAGGCCGTGTTCTTTCGCGGTCCCCGGCAGCGCTGCCCTCCCGACGGCCACATCGTCGTGGAAGGCGTCCGTATAGGGGTCCAGCCCCGGATGAAATATCTGGGGCTGGTGCTGGACGACAGGTGGTGCTTCGGCCCGCATTTCAGCGGGCTGTCGACGCGCCTGTTGAAGGCCGCGGACGCCCTCTCATGGCTCCTCCCAAACCTGGGGGGGCCCAAGGCGAAGTGCCGGCGCCTCTATGCCGGCATTTTGCGGAGCATGGCCCTATATGGGGCACCCATCTGGGCGGACTCCCTCCATAGGAGAGAGAACGCTACCGCCATCCGCAGGCCCCAGCGGGCTATTGCACAGCGGGTGGCGAGGGCTTACCGCTCAGTGGGCTTTTCGGCGGCGTGCGCTCTGGCGGGCACCCCTCCATGGGAATTGGAGGCTTGGGTGCTCGCCAGAGTGTACGAGTGGACGGCGCGCCGAAAGGCGCTCGGGGAGCGCCCCACGGGCGAAGAGCGGGAGGCGGTGCGGCGAGAGGCGAAGGACGCCATCGTCCTCCATTGGACGGAGGACCTCGCCAGCGCCGCCTTTGGCCGCCGGACGTTGGATGCGCTCGGTCCGGTCCTGCAGGGCTGGCTCGAGCGGTCCCACGGTTTCCTCTCTTTCCGTCTGGTGCAGGTGTTGTCTGGGCATGGATGCTTCGGATCGCACCTGCACCGGATCGGGAGGGAGGGAACCCCGGCGTGCCACGACTGCGGCGCGGCGGAGGACACGGCGCAGCACACCCTCGAGGAGTGCCCGGCGTGGTCCGAGCTGCGCCGCGGTCTCACCGCGGTGGTCGGACCGGACCTCTCGCTTCCCGGCGTGGTTAACGCCATGCTGGGGAGCGAGGAGGCCTGGTCGGCAGTAGCCTCCTTCTGCGAGGACGTACTCTTGCAGAAGGAGGAGGCGGAGCGGGCGAGGGAGGACGACCCTCTCGCTGCGCCGCTCCGCAGACGGAGAAGGGGGAGAAGGCGTCGTGCTCTCCCTCCTCATGGTGACGGGCGGGCGGCAGGCACGGGGGTGCCTCCGCCTGCATTGCAGCCGTCACCACCGTCGGTCATTCCCGACCCCCCACACCCGTGAGGGTGTGAGGGGTCTTGCCTTGCAATCGTCGGCGGGGGACTGGAAGTAAAGGCTGTGCCGGTTTCCCAGTCCCCCTCCACTCTGACGAAGCGGGAATGCGCTGGGTCGTTTTAGTGGGTATACCGGGTTCGCCCGGGGAGTCCCACATACCCCTCCCGTCCCCCGACGGGAGGGTATGCGTAATGCATTTTTTCCCAGCGTCAAAAAAAAAAAAAAAAAAAAAAAAAAAAAAAAAAAAAAAAAAAAAAAAAAAAAAAAAAGGTTAGGTTGGGGGGGGGCGGATCTGTATTTATGCTTTCGCGGTTGCACAACGACAAGCTTTGCACATGCTTTGCTTGGTAGCATAGATGCAGGTCTACCTTACTGCCTCCCTCAGAGGCGGTAGGGTGGCGGGGTCTTGAGGGGGAGCGCTACGGTCGTGTAGATCCTCAAGGCAAGTCTGGTGTGTTACCTTCACGTGGTTGCCGCCCTGTTCTTGGTCTAATTCCATAAGAAATAGACGCAACAAAAAACCACCAGGCGCTTTCTGGGGAGGGGCGCACCGCACGTCGTGTGATGACTCATGCGATGTGCGGTGTGCGTTCCCCTGCGTGCCCTCTGAGCAGCGGGCATAGCAGAGGGCACAGCAGGGGAGTGCCGCGGGGGACTGGGCCTCCCGCTTCCCGGCGTGGTCGAGGCCATGCTGGGGAGTGTGGAGAGGAGGCCTGGTCAGCGGAGCGCGCGCGGGAGGTCCCTCTCGTTGCGCCGCTCCGCTAGCGGAGAGGGGGGGAAGGGGCATTTGCCCTCCCTCCTCACGGTGACGGGCGGGCGACAGGCACGGAGGTGCCTCCGCCCGCATTGCACCCGTCACCTTGCGGGCGACTGGGCCTCGCGCTTCCCGGCGTGCGTGCGTGAACACCGTGCTGGGGGGCGAGAGGCCTGGTCAGCGGTTGCCTCCTTCTGCGATTTCGCAGAAGGAGGAGGCGGAGCGCCAGCGGGAGTTTACTCTCGCTGCGCTGCTCTGCGGGCGGGGGGGGGGAAGGGGCGTTTGCCCTCCCTCCTCACGGTGACGGGCGGGCGACAGGCGCGGGGATGCCTACGCCCGCATTGCACCCGTCACCTCCGTCGGTCATTCCCGAACCCCCCCTCCACGTCCGTGCCGTGAGGACAAGAGGGGGGTCCGCCTTGTGTGTTCGTCGGTGGGGGACTGGAAGTAAAGGCTGTGCCGGTTTCCCAGTCCCCCTCCACTATGACGAAGCGGGAATGCGCTGGGTCGTTTTAGTGGGTATACCGTGGTGTTTGGCCGCCCGGGGAGTCCCACATACCCCTCCCATCCCCCGACGGGAGGGTATGCGTAATGCATTTTTTCCCAGCGTCAAAAAAAAAAAAAAAAAAAAAAAAAAAAAAGGTTAGGTTGGGGGACCACCCCACAGAGCTTGCGTCCACGTCGCGTCCCCTGGAAACAGCCCAGTTCTGACCACCGTAACGGAGTGGCAGACTGGGACTGGCCAAAGTGCTCTGTGCTCTCGTAGCCATTTTATTTGCCTTGTTGCTCTCGAGTTTGCGGAATTTTATTTTATTTTAGGCAATGCCTAAACCCACGCGGGACGCCTCCGGGCGGTTCAAAAAAGGCCCTTCTCAGGGCCAACCCAAAGGCCCTTCTCAGGGCCAACCCAAAGGCCCTTCTCAGGGCCAACCAAAAGGCCCTTCTCAGGGCCACTCCGACGCTTCGGCGTCAGAGGCTAGCCGCGCGCCGTCTGCGGTTAGCTTCTTCGGAAGGGCGGACGAGTCGTCAGACTCCGACACATTCGTCAGTGTGTCGGACGCGGCCGATGCGCAGTCGCGTAAGCGGGCCTTCCGAAAGGATAGGTCCGAGGGCTCATCGGGGTCGGGGTCGGCGCGGCAGTTGAAGGCAAAAAAGCCAACGACAGCTGCGGACACCCACGTCGTTGGGCTTGCGGACGCCCAGCGCCAGCTAGACCTGGCTAGACGGGTGCAGCTCCAGCAAGACCTGGAGGAGCAGGTCATTGCGAAGGAGCAGCGGGCGCGCGTTGCCCGGGCCAAGTCCGGGTACGGCGCGTCCCGCGTTGTGTACGCGGACCACTCCCTGGCCGAGCTGGAGCAAATGGCGGAGGAGGACGAAGAGGAGATAGTGGATGTCGCCTCTAAGTCCTCCAATCTAAAAGGGACGATTCAAAAGGCCCTTAAGTGTCGGGCCGCGAGCATGCGCGGAATCGTAACGGAGCTGGTCCAGCGCAAAGCGACCGACGAGACGCGGCAATTGCAGGCGAAAGTGGATCGCCTGCAATCGGAGGTCAGCCAGCTTCATCAGAAGTTGGCTGATGCCACGGCCAGGCCTAATCAAGCCGAACCGAGCCCTGCGGCAGAAGGCCCCTCCTCCAACCTTGAGGATATCATCCGCAAGGTCGTAATGGAGGAGAGGGCCTTCACAAGAGCCTGCTTTGCAGGCATTGAGGACCGGCTCTTGCCGGAGAAACGCCTCCGACCGCCGCTCGCGGCGGATAAGAGGCAGTGTGAGCCGGGGCCGTCCTCCCAGGAGGAAGACGCCCTTCTTCCAGCCACCACCCCGTCCAACCAGCCAGGGTGGACGGAAGTGGTCCGTAGGGGGAAGGGCAAGGCCAAAAAGGCGCCGACAGCCGTCCCTGCCGTCCCCGCAACCACCCTGGCCAGCCAGCCACAGACGACTGGCAAGGGAAAGGGGAAGGGGAAAGGAAGGGGAAAGGGGAGGCTCGTTCCCCCAAGCACCGCGGCCGTCGTGGTGACACTCACCGCGGAGGCTGCGGAGCGGGGGGACACATACGCGTCCATATTGACGCGGGCGCGTGCCAATGCCGATCCCACCCAACTGGGGATCGGCAAAGTGTCTTGCCGGCGAACCCAAGCCGGGGCTCGACTATTCGAGTTCCCGGGGGCGCAAGGCAGCGCCAACGCGGACCTCTTTGCAGCCAAGCTGCAAGAGGTCATCGCGGACTCGGCGAAGGTGGCCCGGCCGGTCAAGTCGGCGGCCATCGAAGTGACGGAGTTGGATGACTCCGTCACTAAGGAGGAGGTAGTGGCGGCGGTCGCAGCGGTAGGGGGCTGTGGTGCGGCGGCGGTCCAAGGCCGGGACATAAGGCCCGGCCGCGGCGGAATGGGCACAATCCGCCTCGAGTGCCCAATCGCAGCTGCCAAAGCCGTCCTTGCAAAAGGACGGCTTCAAGTCGGGTTTAGCTCGGGTGCGGTTCGGGCACTCGAGGACCAGCCTTTGCGGTGTTTCCGGTGCTTCGGCATCGGCCACACCCGGCCCCTGTGTCCGTCCAAAGTGGATCGGTCGGACACTTGCTACCGCTGCGGCAAGGAGGGCCACAAAGCCTCCTCCTGCCAGGCCGCCACGCCGCACTGCGCGGTGTGTGCCGCCAGTGGCCGCCTGGCAGGCCACGTCACGATGGGGAGGAGGTGCAATCCCCCCCCTAAGCGTGGCAAAGCGCAGGCGCCGACCGGGCCTGCGCCAGCTGTTGCCGCTAACGCCGCCGTTCCTGCGGCGGCAGCGGAGGAGGGTGCGATGTCCGACTAATGCCCAGAGTCGAACATCGCATCCTTCAGGCGAACGCCAACCACTGCAGGACAGCCCAGGATCTGCTGATGCAGACCATGGCTGAGTGGTTGGTGGACTTGGCAGTGGTCGCCGAACCATACTCGGTCCCTGGCCGTTGGCTGGGCGACCGGGATGGCCTAGTGGCGTTGGTGGCGCGGTCTTCCACAGACTCCCCTCCCCTCTCGCTCTTAGAGAGGGGACCGGGATACGTGGCCGCCGCGTGGGGAGAGATAGTGATAGTGGGGGTGTATTTCTCCCCAAACCGCCCTCTCTCGGACTTTGAGGACTTCTTAGAGATCCTCACCGCTGTCGTAGGGAGGGCGGCACCACGCCAGGTCGTGGTGCTCGGCGACCTCAACGCCAAGTCGGCGGCCTGGGGTAACCCGGCCGCCGGTTGTAACGTCCGGGGACGCGCCGTCGTGTTTTGGACGGCCTCGTGCGGTGTGTCCCTCCTCAACAGGGGGGCGGTCCACACGTGTGTGCGGCAACAGGGCGGGTCGGTGGTGGACGTCTCGTTCGCCACCCCCGCGCTAGCCGCCCGCGTTGTGAACTGGCGGGTGGAGCTGGTGGAGACCTTGTCGGACCACCGTTACGTGCGGTTCGACATCTCCACACAGCGGGGAGGGGGGACGGCCCGCGCTGGGCAATCTCCCTTCCCGCGGTGGGCGCTCACCCGCCTGGACCGGGAGGCAGCCAGGGAGGCTGCCTTCCTCCAGGACTGGCTGTCGCCTCCCCCTGTCGGGGAGGCCCCGGACGTGGACGCCGCAGCGGTCCGGCTACGGGGGTCCTTGACCGAGGTGTGCAACTCCTGCATGCCTCGGTCTCGCCGTCCGCCTCCCCGTCGTGCCGTGTACTGGTGGACGGAGGAGCTGGCGGGGCTCCGGGCCACCTGCGTGGCGGCCCGAAGGGCCTACACGCGGAGCCGGCGGCGCAGCGCCCAGAACCGAGACCGGGCGGAGGAGGACCGCCTGTACGCCTCTTACCGAGAGGCTACGGTGGCCCTCAAGTCTGCAATGGGCGCTGCGCAGGACTCGGCGAGGGCCGAGATGCTGGAGGGTCTCGACAGGGACCCCTATGGGAGACCGTACAAGGCGGCGCGTGGTCCGAGCTGCGCCGCGGTCTCACCGCGGTGGTCGGACCGGACCTCTCGCTTCCCGGCGTGGTTAACGCCATGCTGGGGAGCGAGGAGGCCTGGTCGGCAGTAGCCTCCTTCTGCGAGGACGTACTCTTGCAGAAGGAGGAGGCGGAGCGGGCGAGGGAGGACGACCCTCTCGCTGCGCCGCTCCGCAGACGGAGAAGGGGGAGAAGGCGTCGTGCCCTCCCTCCTCATGGTGACGGGCGGGCGGCAGGCACGAGGGTGCCTCCGCCTGCATTGCAGCCGTCACCACCGTCGGTCATTCCCGACCCCCCACACCCGTGAGGGTGTGAGGGGTCTTGCCTTGCAATCGTCGGCGGGGGACTGGAAGTAAAGGCTGTGCCGGTTTCCCAGTCCCCCTCCACTCTGACGAAGCGGGAATGCGCTGGGTCGTTTTAGTGGGTATACCGGGTTCGCCCGGGGAGTCCCACATACCCCTCCCATCCCCCGACGGGAGGGTATGCGTAATGCATTTTTTCCCAGCGTCAAAAAAAAAAAAAAAAAAAAAAAAAGGTTAGGTTGGGGCGGGGTGCCGCCACCGAAATGGAGGACAGGTTTCGGGACCTCTTCAGCCTGTGTTTTACGGCTGGGAGGTTCCCGAAACTGTGGAAGGAGGGGCAGCTATGCCTCCTCCGAAAGGAGGGTCGCCCGGTGGACTCACCCTCGGCATACCGGCCCATCGTTTTACTCGATGAGGTCGGTAAAATGTTCGAGGGGATTGTCGCCGGGAGACTGGAAAGCCACCTGAGGGGGGTAGGGCCGGATCTGTCGGACGCCCAATTCGGTTTCCGTCGTGGGCGTTCGACGATCGATGCGCTGGCCCTACTCAAGGGCCAGGTGAAGGAGGCGGTGGAGGCGGGGGACGGAGTGCTGGCGGTGTCGTTCGACATTGCCAACGCCTTCAACTCCGTCCCCCACTCGACGATATTGGAGGCACTCCGATATCACGGAGTGCCCCAATACTTGCGGGACCTGCTGGCCAGTTACTTGGAGGGCCGAGAGGTCCTCCTCGTAGACAGGCTGGCCACGGTGAGGCGGTACGGCGCAGAGTCCGGTGTTCCACAGGGGTCGGTGCTAGGCCCTCCCTTGTGGAACATCGGCTTCGACTGGCTCTTGCGGGGAGCCCTCCTCCCGGGCACGAGAGTCATCTGCTACGCGGATGACACTCTCCTTACTGCCCGGGGGAGGAACTTCGCCGACGCGGCTTGTTTGGCCTCGGCTGGCGGATCCTTGGTGGCAGAGAGGATCCGCCGCCTGGGATTGAGGGTGGCGCTGCACAAAACGGAGGCCGTGTTCTTTCGCGGTCCCCGGCAGCGCTGCCCTCCCGACGGCCACATCGTCGTGGAGGGTGTCCGTATAGGGGTCCAGCCCCGGATGAAATATCTGGGGCTGGTGCTGGACGACAGGTGGCGCTTCGGCCCGCATTTCAGCGGGTTGTCGACGCGCCTGTTGAAGGCCGCGGACGCCCTCTCATGGCTCCTCCCAAACCTGGGGGGGCCCAAGGCGAAGTGCCGGCGCCTCTATGCCGGCATTTTGCGGAGCATGGCCCTATATGGGGCACCCATCTGGGCGGACTCCCTCCATAGGAGGGAGAACGCTACCGCCATCCGCAGGCCCCAGCGGGCTATTGCACAGCGGGTGGCGAGGGCTTACCGCTCAGTGGGCTTTTCGGCGGCGTGCGCTCTGGCGGGCACACCTCCATGGGAATTGGAGGCTTGGGTGCTCGCCAGAGTGTACGAGTGGACGGCGCGCCGAAAGGCGCTCGGGGAGCGCCCCACGGGCGAAGAGCGGGAGGCGGTGCGGCGAGAGGCGAAGGACGCCATCGTCCTCCATTGGACGGAGGACCTCGCCAGCGCCGCCTTTGGCCGCCGGACGTTGGATGCGCTCGGTCCGGTCCTGCAGGGCTGGCTCGAGCGGTCTCACGGTTTCCTCTCTTTCCGTCTGGTCCAGGTGTTGTCTGGGCATGGATGCTTCGGATCGCACCTGCACCGGATCGGGAGGGAGGAGACCCCGGCGTGCAACGACTGCGGCGCGGCGGAGGACACGGCGCAGCACACCCTCGAGTTGTGCCCGGCGTGGTCCGAGCTGCGCCGCGGTCTCACCGCGGTGGTCGGACCGGACCTCTCGCTTCCCGGCGTGGTTAACGCCATGCTGGGGAGCGAGGAGGCCTGGTCAGCAGTAGCCTCCTTCTGCGAGGACGTACTCTTGCAGAAGGAGGAGGCGGAGCGGGCGCGGGAGGACGACCCTCTCGCTGCACCGCTCCGCAGACGGAGAAGGGGGAGAAGGCGTCGTGCCCTCCCTCCTCATGGTGACGGGCGGGCGGCAGGCACGGGGGTGCCTCCGCCCGCATTGCAGCCGTCACCACCGTCGGTCATTCCCGACCCCCCACACCCGTGAGGGTGTGAGGGGTCTTGCCTTGCAATCGTCGGCGGGGGACTGGAAGTAAAGGCTGTGCCGGTTTCCCAGTCCCCCTCCACTGTGACGAAGCGGGAATGCGCTGGGTCGTTTTAGTGGGTATACCGGGTTCGCCCGGGGAGTCCCACATACCCCTCCCGTCCCCCGACGGGAGGGTATGCGTAATGCATTTTTTCCCAGCGTAAAAAAAAAAAAAAAAAAAAAAAAAAAAAAAAAAAAAAAAAAAAAAAAAAAAAAAAAAAAAGGTTGGGGCGGGGCGGATCTGTATTTATGCTTTCGCGGTTGCACAACGACAAGCTTTGCACATGCTTTGCTTGGTAGCATAGATGCAGGTCTACCTTACTGCCTCCCTCAGAGGCGGTAGGGTGGCGGGGTCTTGAGGGGGAGCGCTACGGTCGTGTAGATCCTCAAGGCAAGTCTGGTGTGTTACCTTCACGTGGTTGCCGCCCTGTTCTTGGTCTAATTCCATAAGAAATAGACGCAACAAAAAACCACCAGGCGCTTTCTGGGGAGGGGCGCACCGCACGTCGTGTGATGACTCATGCGATGTGCGGTGTGCGTTCCCCTGCGTGCCCTCTGAGCAGCGGGCATAGCAGAGGGCACAGCAGGGGAGTGCCGCGGGGGACTGGGCCTCCCGCTTCCCGGCGTGGTCGAGGCCATGCTGGGGAGTGTGGAGAGGAGGCCTGGTCAGCGGAGCGCGCGCGGGAGGTCCCTCTCGTTGCGCCGCTCCGCTAGCGGAGAGGGGGGGAAGGGGCATTTGCCCTCCCTCCTCACGGTGACGGGCGGGCGACAGGCACATAGGTGCCTCCGCCCGCATTGCACCCGTCACCTTGCGGGCGACTGGGCCTCACGCTTCCCGGCGTGCGTGCGTGAACACCGTGCTGGGAGCGAGAGGCCTGGTCAGCGGTTGCCTCCTTCTGCGATTTCGCAGAAGGAGGAGGCGGAGCGCCAGCGGGAGTTTACTCTCGCTGCGCTGCTCTGCGGGCGGGGGGGGGGAAGGGGCGTTTGCCCTCCCTCCTCACGGTGACGGGCGGGCGACAGGCGCGGGGGGTGCCTCCGCCCGCATTGCACCCGTCACCTCCGTCGGTCATTCCCGAACCCCCCCTCCACGTCCGTGCCGTGAGGACAAGAGGGGGGTCCGCCTTGTGTGTTCGTCGGCGGGGGACTGGAAGTAAAGGCTGTGCCGGTTTCCCAGTCCCCCTCCACTATGACGAAGCGGGAATGCGCTGGGTCGTTTTAGTGGGTATACCGTGGTGTTTGGCCGCCCGGGGAGTCCCACATACCCCTCCCATCCCCCGACGGGAGGGTATGCGTAATGCATTTTTTCCCAGCGTCAAAAAAAAAAAAAAAAAAAAAAAAAAAAAAAAAAAGGTTAGGTTGGGGCGGGGGACCACCCCACAGTGCTTGCGTCCACGTCGCGTCCCCTGGAAACGACCCAGTTCTGACCACCGTAACGGAGTGGCAGACTGGGCTCGGCCAAAGTGCACTGTGAATTCGTAGCTGTTTTATTTTATTCGCTTTGTCTTCTACGAACCTGTGGAGGCTATGCCTAAGCAAACGCGGGACGCCTGCGGGCGGTTCAAAAAAGGCCCTTCTCAGGGCCAACCCAAAGGCCCTTCTCAGGGCCAACCAAAAGGCCCTTCTCAGGGCCTCTCCGACGCTTCGGAGTCAGAAGCTAGCCGCGCGCCGTCTGCGGCTAGCTTCTTTGGAAGGGCGGACGAGACGCTGGACTCCGACGACATCGAGTCGGTTACGAGTATAAGTGTCTCGGACGCGGGTGACTCTCGGTCACGGAAGCGGGCCTCCAAGAGGGATGGATCCGAGGGCTCTTCGACCTCGGGATCTGGAAGGAAGTCGAAGGCCAAAAAGCCGATGACAGCCGCGGACACCCACGTCGTTGGTCTCGCGGACGCCCAACGCCAGTTAGACCTGGCTCAGCGGGCGCAGCTCCAGCTAGACCTGGAGGAGCGGGTTGCTGCCAAGGAGCAACGGGCGCGCGTTGCCCGGGCCAAGTCCGGGTACGGCGCGTCCTGCGTTCTGTACGCGGACCACTCCCTGGTCGAGCTGGAGCGAATGGCGGAGGAGGACGAAGAGGAGATACTGGAGGTCGCCTCTAAGTCCTCCAACTTAAAAGGGACCTTCCAGAAGGCCCTTAAATGCAGGGCCGCAAGCATGCGCGGCATCGTAAAGGAGTTGGTCCAGCGCAAGGCCAACGACGAAACGCGGCAACTGCAAGCGAGAATAGATCGCCTGCAATCGGAGGTCAGCCAGCTTCATCAGAAGTTGGCTGACGCTACGGCGCGGCCAATCCAGGCCGAATCAAGCCTTGCGGTAGAAGGCCCCACCCCCAACCTTGAGGATATCATCCGCAAGGTCGTAATGGAGGAGAGGGCCTTCACAAGAGCCTGCATAGCAGGCATCGAGGACCGACTCTTGCCGGAGCAACGCCTCCGACCGCCGCTTGCGGCGGATAAGGGGCATAGCGAGCCGGGGCCGTCCTCCCAGGAGGAAGACGCCCTTCTCCCTGCCACCACCCCGTCCAACCAGCCAGGATGGACGGAAGTGGTCCGTAGGGGCAAGGGCAAGGCCAAGAAAGCGGTGACGGCAGTCCCTGCCGTCCCCACCACCACCCCTCCCAGCCAGTCGCGGACGACCGACAAGGAAAGGGCAAAGAGGAAGGCGAGGCTCGTCTCTCCGAAAACCGCAGCCGTCGTGGTGACACTCACCGCGGAGGCTGCGGAGCGAGGGGAGACGTACGCGTCTATTTTGGTGCGGGCGCGTGCAAATGCCGATCCCACCCAACTGGGTATCGGCAAAGTCTCTTGCCGGCGGACCCAAGCCGGGGCTCGAATTTTCGAGTTCCCGGGGGCGCAAGGCAGTGCCAATGCGGACCTCTTTGCAGCCAAGCTGCAAGAGGTCATCGCGGATGCGGCCAAGGTGGCCCGACCGGTAAAGTCGGCGGCCATAGAGGTGACCGACCTGGACGACTCGGTCACCAAAGAGGAGGTGGTGGCGGCGGTCGCAGCAATGGGGTGCTGTGCCGTCGCAGCGGTGCAAGGCCGGGACATAAGGCCCGGCCGCGGCGGCATGGGTACCATTCGCCTCGAGTGCCCAGTCGCCGCTGCCAAAACTGTCCTCGCCAAGGGGCGGCTAACCGTCGGCTTTAGTTCGGCTGGAGTCCGGGCACTTGTGGACCAGCCTCTTCGGTGCTACAAGTGCTTCGGCATCGGACACACGCGGGCCCTCTGTCCGTCCACGGTCGACAGGACGGACAGCTGCTACCGCTGCGGCAAGGAAGGCCACAAATCCGCCTCCTGCAAGGCTGCCAAGCCACACTGTGCGGTGTGTGCCGCCAGTGGGCGCCCGGCGGGCCACGTGATGAAGGGGAGGAACTGCAATCCTCCCCGTAAGCGGGGCAAAGCGCAGGCGCCTGCCGCTAGCACCGAAGTTCCCGAGACGGAAATCACGGCGGCTGCGGAGGAGGGAGCGATGTCCGATTGATGGATTCCTATCCATCAATCGAACATCGCATCTCACAGGAACGCATCTCACTGAACACCAACCACTGAGGGGCAGCCCAGGATCTGCTGATACAGACCATGGCTGAGTGGTTGGTGGACTTGGCGGTGGTTGCCGAGCCTGACTCGGTCCCTGGCCGTTGGCTAGGCAGCCGGGACGGCTTGGTGCCGTTGGAGTCGCGGTCTTCCACAGACTCCCCTCCCCTCTCGCTTCCAGAAAGGGGACCGGGATACGTGGCCGCCGCATGGGGAGCCATAGCTCTAGCACGGGAGGACAATCCTCTCGCTGCACCGCTCCGTAGACGAAAAAGGGGTTGGATAAGGCGTCGTCCTCTCCTTCCTCACGTCTAAAGGTGGTGAAAGGCGGGTGACAGGTGCGGGGGCGCCTTCACCCGCATTGCACCCTTCACCACCTTTGTCGGTCATTCCTTGGCCGTAAAGGGTCCGCCGCAAAGGCGGGCGGTCGTCGGCGGAGGACTGGACGTAAAGGCTCTGCCGGATTCCCAGTCCTCCTCCATTCGGACGAAGCGGGAGTATCGCTGGGTTCTTTTAGTGGGTATACCGGGTTAGCCCGGGGAGTCCCACATAGCCTTCCCATTCCCCCAATGGGAGGGTATGCGTAATGCATTTTTTCCCAGCGTTAACAAAAAAAAAAAAAAAAAAAAGGTTAGGTTGGGGCGGGGCGGATCTGTATTTATGCTTTCGCGGTTGCACAACGACAAGCTTAGCACATGCTTTGCTTGGTAGCATAGATGCAGGTCTACCTTACTGCCTCCCTCAGAGGCGGTAGGGTGGCGGGGTCTTGAGGGGGAGCGCTACGGTCGTGTAGATCCTCAAGGCAAGTCTGGTGTGTTACCTTCACGTGGTTGCCGCCCTGTTCTTGGTCTAATTCCATAAGAAATAGACGCAACAAAAAACCACCAGGCGCTTTCTGGGGAGGGGCGCACCGCACGTCGTGTGATGACTCATGCGATGTGCGGTGTGCGTTCCCCTGCGTGCCCTCTGAGCAGCGGGCATAGCGGAGGGCACAGCAGGGGAGTGCCGCGGGGGACTGGGCCTCCCGCTTCCCAGCGTGGTCGAGGCCATGCTGGGGAGTGTGGAGAGGAGGCCTGGTCAGCGGAGCGCGCGCGGGAGGACCCTCCCGCTGCGCCGCTCCGCTAGCGGAGAGGGGGGGAAGGGGCGTTTGCCCTCCCCCCTCACGGTGACGGGCGGGCGACAGGCACGGAGGTGCCTTCGCTCGCATTGCACCCGTCACCTCGCGGGCGACTGGGCCTCCCGCTTCCCGGCGTGCGTGCCGGAACACCATGCTGGGGAGCGAGGAGGCCTGGTCAGCGGTTGCCTCCTTCTGCGATTTCGCAGAAGGAGGAGGCGGAGCGCCAGCGGGAGTTTACTCTCGCTGCGCTGCTCTGCGGGCGGGGGGGGGGGAAGGGGCGTTTGCCCTCCCTCCTCACGGTGACGGGCGGGCGACAGGCGCGGGGGTGCCTACGCCCGCATTGCACCCGTCACCTCCGTCGGTCATTCCCCAACCCCCCCTCCACGTCCGTGCCGTGAGGACAAGAGGGGGGTCCGCCTTGTGTGTTCGTCGGCGGGGGACTGGAAGTAAAGGCTGTGCCGGTTTCCCAGTCCCCCTCCACTATGACGAAGCGGGAATGCGCTGGGTCGTTTTAGTGGGTATACCGTGGTGTTTGGCCGCCCGGGGAGTCCCACATACCCCTCCCATCCCCCGACGGGAGGGTATGCGTAATGCATTTTTTCCCAGCGTCAAAAAAAAAAAAAAAAAAAAAAAAAAAAAAGGTTAGGTTGGGGCGGATCTGTATTTATGCTTTCGCGGTTGCACAACGACAAGCTTTGCACATGCTTTGCTTGGTAGCATAGATGCAGGTAGGTCTATCTTACTGCCTCCCTCAGAGGCGGTAGGGTGGCGGGGTCTTGAGGGGGAGCGCTACGGTCGTGTAGATCCTCAAGGCAAGTCTGGTGTGTTACCTTCACGTGGTTGCCGCCCTGTTCTTGGTCTAATTCCATAAGAAATAGACGCAACAAAAAACCACCAGGCGCTTTCTGGGGAGGGGCGCACCGCACGTCGTGTGATGACTCATGCGATGTGCGGTGTGCGTTCCCCTGCGTGCCCTCTGAGCAGCGGGCATAGCGGAGGGCACAGCAGGGGAGTGCCGCGGGGAACTGGGCCTCCCGCTTCCCGGCGTGCGTGCCGGAACACCATGCTGGGGAGCGAGGAGGCCTGGTCAGCGGTTGCCTCCTTCTGCGATTTCGCAGAAGGAGGAGGCGGAGCGCCAGCGGGAGTTTACTCTCGCTGCGCTGCTCTGCGGACGGGGGGGGGGAAGGGGCGTTTGCCCTCCCTCCTCACGGTGACGGGCGGGCGACAGGCGCGGGGGTGCCTCCGCCCGCATTGCACCCGTCACCTCCGTCGGTCATTCCCGAACCCCCCCTCCACGTCCGTGCCGTGAGGACAAGAGGGGGATCCGCCTTGTGTGTTCGTCGGCGGGGGACTGGAAGTAAAGGCTGTGCCGGTTTCCCAGTCCCCCTCCACTATGACGAAGCGGGAATGCGCTGGGTCGTTTTAGTGGGTATACCGTGGTGTTTGGCCGCCCGGGGAGTCCCACATACCCCTCCCATCCCCCGACGGGAGGGTATGCGTAATGCATTTTTTCCCAGCGTCAAAAAAAAAAAAAAAAAAAAAAAAAAAAGGTTAGGTTAGGTTAGGTTAGGTTGGGGGGGGCGGATCTGTATTTATGCTTTCGCGGTTGCACAACGACAAGCTTTGCACATGCTTTGCTTGGTAGCATAGATGCAGGTCTACCTTACTGCCTCCCTCAGAGGCGGTAGGGTGGCGGGGTCTTGAGGGGGAGCGCTACGGTCGTGTAGATCCTCAAGGCAAGTCTGGCGTGTTACCTTCACGTGGTTGCCGCCCTGTTCTTGGTCTAATTCCATAAGAAATAGACGCAACAAAAAACCACCAGGCGCTTTCTGGGGAGGGGCGCGCCGCACGTCGTGTGATGACTCATACGATGTGCGGTGTGCGTTCCCCTGCGTGCCCTCTGAGCAGCGGGCATAGCGGAGGGCACAGCAGGGGAGTGCCGCGGGGGACTGGGCCTCCCGCTTCCCGGCGTGGTCGAGGCCATGCTGGGGAGTGTGGAGAGGAGGCCTGCTCCGCTAGCGGAGAGGGGGGGAAGGGGCGTTTGCCCTCCCCCCTCACGGTGACGGGCGGGCGACAGGCACGGAGGTGCCTTCGCTCGCATTGCACCCGTCACCTCGCGGGCGACTGGGCCTCCCGCTTCCCGGCGTGCGTGCCACGGAACACCATGCTGGGGAGCGAGGAGGCCTGGTCAGCGGTTGCCTCCTTCTGCGATTTCGCAGAAGGAGGAGGCGGAGCGCCAGCGGGAGTTTACTCTCGCTGCGCTGCACTGCGGGCGGGGGGGGGGGGAAGGGGCGTTTGCCCTCCCTCCTCACGGTGACGGGCGGGCGACAGGCGCGGGGGTGCCTACGCCCGCATTGCACCCGTCACCTCCGTCGGTCATTCCCGAACCCCCCCTCCACGTCCGTGCCGTGAGGACAAGAGGGGGGTCCGCCTTGTGTGTTCGTCGGCGGGGGACTGGAAGTAAAGGCTGTGCCGGTTTCCCAGTCCCCCTCCACTATGACGAAGCGGGAATGCGCTGGGTCGTTTTAGTGGGTATACCGTGGTGTTTGGCCGCCCGGGGAGTCCCACATACCCCTCCCATCCCCCGACGGGAGGGTATGCGTAATGCATTTTTTCCCAGCGTTAAAAAAAAAAAAAAAAAAAAAAAAAAAAAAAAAAAAAAAAAAAGGTTAGGTTGGGGCGGATCTGTATTTATGCTTTCGCGGTTGCACAACGACAAGCTTTGCTTGGTAGCATAGATGCAGGTCTACCGTACTGCCTCCCTCAGAGGCGGTAGGGTGGCGGGGTCTTGAGGGGGAGCGCTACGGTCGTGTAGATCCTCAAGGCAAGTCTGGTGTGTTACCTTCACGTGGTTGCCGCCCTGTTCTTGGTCTAATTCCATAAGAAATAGACGCAACAAAAAACCACCAGGCGCTTTCTGGGGAGGGGCGCACCGCACGTCGTGTGATGACTCATGCGATGTGCGGTGTGCGTTCCCCTGCGTGCCCTCTGAGCAGCGGGCATAGCAGAGGGCACAGCAGGGGAGTGCCGCGGGGGACTGGGCCTCCCGCTTCCCGGCGTGGTCGAGGCCATGCTGGGGAGTGTGGAGAGGAGGCCTGGTCAGCGGAGCGCGCGCGGGAGGTCCCTCTCGTTGCGCCGCTCCGCTAGCGGAGAGGGGGGGAAGGGGCGTTTGCCCTCCCTCCTCACGGTGACGGGCGGGCGACAGGCACGGAGGTGCCTCCGCCCGCATTGCACCCGTCACCTTGCGGGCGACTGGGCCTCACGCTCCCCGGCGTGCGTGCGTGAACACCGTGCTGGGGGGCGAGAGGCCTGGTCAGCGGTTGCCTCCTTCTGCGATTTCGCAGAAGGAGGAGGCGGAGCGCCAGCGGGAGTTTTCTCTCGCTGCGCTGCTCTGCGGGCGGGGGGGGGGGAAGGGGCGTTTGCCCTCCCTCCTCACGGTGACGGGCGGGCGACAGGCGCGGGGGTGCCTCCGCCCGCATTGCACCCGTCACCTCCGTCGGTCATTCCCGAACCCCCCCCTCCACGTCCGTGCCGTGAGGACAAGAGGGGGGTCAGCCTTGTGTGTTCGTCGGCGGGGGACTGGAAGTAAAGGCTGTGCCGGTTTCCCAGTCCCCCTCCACTATGACGAAGCGGGAATGCGCTGGGTCGTTTTAGTGGGTATACCGTGGTGTTTGGCCGCCCGGGGAGTCCCACATACCCCTCCCATCCCCCGACGGGAGGGTATGCGTAATGCATTTTTTCCCAGCGTCAAAAAAAAAAAAAAAAAAAAAAAAAAAAAAAAAGGTTAGGTTAGGTTAGGTTGGGGGACCACCCCACAGAGCTTGCGTCCACGTCGCGTCCCCTGGAAACAGCCCAGTTCTGACCACCGTAACGGAGTGGCAGACTGGGACTGGCCAAAGTGCTCTGTGCTCTCGTAGCTATTTTATTTGCCTTGTTGCTCTCGAGTTTGCGGAATTTTATTTTATTTTAGGCAATGCCTAAACCCACGCGGGACGCCTCCGGGCGGTTCAAAAAAGGCCCTTCTCAGGGCCAACCCAAAGGCCCTTCTCAGGGCCAACCCAAAGGCCCTTCTCAGGGCCAACCAAAAGGCCCTTCTCAGGGCCACTCCGACGCTTCGGCGTCAGAGGCTAGCCGCGCGCCGTCTGCGGTTAGCTTCTTCGGAAGGGCGGACGAGTCGTCAGACTCCGACACATTCGTCAGTGTGTCGGACGCGGCCGATGCGCAGTCGCGTAAGCGGGCCTTCCGAAAGGATGGGTCCGAGGGCTCATCGGGGTCGGGGTCGGCGCGGCAGTTGAAGGCAAAAAAGCCAACGACAGCTGCGGACACCCACGTCGTTGGGCTTGCGGACGCCCAGCGCCAGCTAGACCTGGCTAGACGGGCGCAGCTCCAGCAAGACCTGGAGGAGCAGGTCATTGCGAAGGAGCAGCGGGCGCGCGTTGCCCGGGCCAAGTCCGGGTACGGCGCGTCCCGCGTTGTGTACGCGGACCACTCCCTGGTCGAGCTGGAGCGAATGGCGGAGGAGGACGAAGAGGAGATACTGGAGGTCGCCTCTAAGTCCTCCAACCTAAAAGGGACCTTCCAGAAGGCCCTTAAATGCAGGGCCGCAAGCATGCGCGGCATCGTACAGGAGTTGGTCCAGCGCAAGGCCAACGACGAAACGCGGCAACTGCAGGCGAGAATAGATCGCCTGCAATCGGAGGTCAGCCAGCTTCATCAGAAGTTGGCTGACGCCACGGCGCGGCCAATCCAGGCCGAATCAAGCCCTGCGGTAGAAAGCCCCACCTCCAACCTTGAGGATATCATCCGCAAGGTCGTAATGGAGGAGAGGGCCTTCACAAGAGCCTGCTTTGCAGGCATTGAGGACCGGCTCTTGCCGGAGAAACGCCTCCGACCGCCGCTCGCAGCGGATAAGAGGCAGTGTGAGCCGGGGCCGTCCTCCCAGGAGGAAGACGCCCTTCTTCCAGCCACCACCCCGTCCAACCAGCCAGGGTGGACGGAAGTGGTCCGTAGGGGGAAGGGCAAGGCCAAAAAGGCGCCGACAGCCGTCCCTGCCGTCCCCGCAACCACCCTGGCCAGCCAGCCACAGACGACTGGCAAGGGAAAGGGGAAGGGGAAAGGAAAGGGAAAGGGGAGGCTCGTTCCTCCAAGCACCGCGGCCGTCGTGGTGACCCTCACCGCGGAGGCTGCGGAGCGGGGGGACACATACGCGTCCATATTGACGCGGGCGCGTGCCAATGCCGATCCCACCCAACTGGGGATCGGCAAAGTGTCTTGCCGGCGAACCCAAGCCGGGGCTCGACTATTCGAGTTCCCGGGGGCGCAAGGCAGCGCCAACGCGGACCTCTTTGCAGCCAAGCTGCAAGAGGTCATCGCGGACTCGGCGAAGGTGGCCCGGCCGGTCAAGTCGGCGGCCATCGAAGTGACGGAGTTGGATGACTCCGTCACTAAGGAGGAGGTAGTGGCGGCGGTCGCAGCGGTAGGGGGCTGTGGTGCGGCGGCGGTCCAAGGCCGGGACATAAGGCCCGGCCGCGGCGGAATGGGCACAATCCGCCTCGAGTGCCCAATCGCAGCTGCCAAAGCCGTCCTTGCAAAAGGACGGCTTCAAGTCGGGTTTAGCTCGGGTGCGGTTCGGGCACTCGAGGACCAGCCTTTGCGGTGTTTCCGGTGCTTCGGCATCGGCCACACCCGGCCCCTGTGTCCGTCCAAAGTGGATCGGTCGGACACTTGCTACCGCTGCGGCAAGGAGGGCCACAAAGCCTCCTCCTGCCAGGCCGCCACGCCGCACTGCGCGGTGTGTGCCGCCAGTGGCCGCCTGGCAGGCCACGTCACGATGGGGAGGAGGTGCAATCCCCCCCCTAAGCGTGGCAAAGCGCAGGCGCCGACCGGGCCTGCGCCAGCTGTTGCCGCTAACGCCGCCGTTCCTGCGGCGGCAGCGGAGGAGGGTGCGATGTCCGACTAATGCCCAGAGTCGAACATCGCATCCTTCAGGCGAACGCCAACCACTGCAGGACAGCCCAGGATCTGCTGATGCAGACCATGGCTGAGTGGTTGGTGGACTTGGCGGTGGTCGCCGAACCATACTCGGTCCCTGGCCGTTGGCTGGGCGACCGGGATGGCCTAGTGGCGTTGGTGGCGCGGTCTTCCACAGACTCCCCTCCCCTCTCGCTCTTAGAGAGGGGACCGGGATACGTGGCCGCCGCGTGGGGAGAGATAGCGATAGTGGGGGTGTATTTCTCCCCAAACCGTCCTCTCTCGGACTTTGAAGATTTCTTAGAGATCCTCACTGCTGTCGTAGGGAGGGCGGCACCACGCCAGGTCGTGGTGCTCGGCGACCTCAACGCCAAGTCGGCGGCCTGGGGCAACCCGGCCGCCGGTTGTAACGTCCGGGGACGCGCCGTCGAGTTTTGGACGGCCTCGTGCGGTGTGTCCCTCCTCAACAGGGGGGCGGTCCACACGTGTGTGCGGCAACAGGGCGGGTCGGTGGTGGACGTCTCGTTCGCCACCCCCGCGCTAGCCGCCCGCGTTGTGAACTGGCGGGTGGAGCTGGTGGAGACCTTGTCGGACCACCGTTACGTGCGGTTCGACATCTCCACACAGCGGGGAGGGGGGACGGCCCGCGCTGGGCAATCTCCCTTCCCGCGGTGGGCGCTCACCCGCCTGGACCGGGAGGCAGCCAGGGAGGCTGCCTTCCTCCAGGACTGGCTGTCGCCTCCCCCTGTCGGGGAGGCCCCGGACGTGGACGCCGCAGCGGTCCGGCTACGAGGGTCCTTGACCGAGGTGTGCAACTCCTGCATGCCTCGGTCTCGCCGTCCGCCTCCCCGTCGTGCCGTATACTGGTGGACGGAGGAGCTGGCGGGGCTCCGGGCCACCTGCGTGGCGGCCCGAAGGGCCTACACGCGGAGCCGGCGGCGCAGCGCCCAGAACCGAGTCCGGGCGGAGGAGGACCGCCTGTACGCCTCTTACCGAGAGGCTACGGTGGCCCTCAAGTCTGCAATGGGCGCTGCGCAGGACTCGGCGAGGGCCGAGATGCTGGAGGGTCTCGACAGGGACCCCTATGGGAGACCGTACAAGGCGGCGCGGAATCAGCTCCGCCCCTATGGTCCCCCACTGTCGGAGACCCTTGAGCCGGCATTGTTGGATGGGGTGGTTCGGTCCCTGTTTCCGGGCAGGACCGACTTCGCCCCACCAACAATGGATCCCCCGCAAGGGGCGGCTCCACCGGAGGCGGAGGTGCCCCCGGTCACGTCGGCGGAATTCTACGCGGGGGTTTTGAGCCTCCGCGCGAAGAAGACCGCCCCCGGGCCGGACGGCGTCCCCGCGCGGGTGGTGGCGATCGCCGCCACCGAAATGGAGGACAGGTTTCGGGACCTCTTCAGCCTGTGTTTTACGGCTGGGAGGTTCCCGAAACTGTGGAAGGAGGGGCAGCTATGCCTCCTCCGAAAGGAGGGTCGCCCGGTGGACTCACCCTCGGCATACCGGCCCATCGTTTTACTCGATGAGGTCGGTAAAATGTTCGAGGGGATTGTCGCCGGGAGACTGGAAAGCCACCTGAGGGGGGTAGGGCCGGATCTGTCGGACGCCCAATTCGGTTTCCGTCGTGGGCGTTCGACGATCGATGCGCTGGCCCTACTCAAGGGCCAGGTGAAGGAGGCGGTGGAGGCGGGGGACGGAGTGCTGGCGGTGTCGTTCGACATTGCCAACGCCTTCAACTCCGTCCCCCACTCGACGATATTGGAGGCACTCCGATATCACGGAGTGCCCCAATACTTGCGGGACCTGCTGGCCAGTTACTTGGAGGGCCGAGAGGTCCTCCTCGTAGACAGGCTGGCCACGGTGAGGCGGTACGGCGCAGAGTCTGGTGTTCCACAGGGGTCGGTGCTAGGCCCTCCCTTGTGGAACATCGGCTTCGACTGGCTCTTGCGGGGAGCCCTCCTCCCGGGCACGAGTGTCATCTGCTACGCGGATGACACTCTCCTTACTGCCCGGGGGAGGAACTTCGCCGACGCGGCCTGTTTGGCCTCGGCTGGCGGATCCTTGGTGGCAGAGAGGATCCGCCGCCTGGGATTGAGGGTGGCGCTGCACAAAACGGAGGCCGTGTTCTTTCGCGGTCCCCGGCAGCGCTGCCCTCCCGACGGCCACATCGTCGTGGAGGGCGCCCGAATAGAGGTCCAGCCCCGGATGAAATATCTGGGTCTGGTGCTGGACGACAGGTGGCGCTTCGGCCCGCATTTCAGCGGGCTGTCGACGCGCCTGTTGAAGGCCGCGGACGCCCTCTCATGGCTCCTCCCAAACCTGGGGGGGCCCAAGGCGAAGTGCCGGCGCCTCTATGCCGGCATTTTGCGGAGCATGGCCCTATATGGGGCACCCATCTGGGCGGACTCCCTACATAGGAGGGAGAACGCTACCGCCATCCGCAGGCCCCAGCGGGCTATTGCACAGCGGGTGGCGAGGGCTTACCGCTCAGTGGGCTTTTCGGCGGCGTGCGCTCTGGCGGGCACCCCTCCATGGGAATTGGAGGCTTGGGTGCTCGCCAGAGTGTACGAGTGGACGGCGCGCCGAAAGGCGCTCGGGGAGCGCCCCATGGGCGAAGAGCGGGAGGCGGCGCGGCGAGAGGCGAAGGACGCCATCGTCCTCCATTGGACGGAGGACCTCGCCAGCGCCGCCTTTGGCCGCCGGACGTTGGATGCGCTCGGTCCGGTCCTGCAGGGCTGGCTCGAGCGGTCCCACGGTTTCCTCTCTTTCCGTCTGGTGCAGGTGTTGTCTGGGCATGGATGCTTCGGATCGCACCTGCACCGGATCGGGAGGGAGGAAACCCCGGCGTGCCACGACTGTGGCGCGGCGGAGGACACGGCGCAGCACACCCTCGAGGAGTGCCCGGCGTGGTCCGAGCTGCGCCGCGGTCTCACCGCGGTGGTCGGACCGGACCTCTCGCTTCCCGGCGTGGTTAACGCCATGCTGGGGAGCGAGGAGGCCTGGTCGGCAGTAGCCTCCTTCTGCGAGGACGTACTCTTGCAGAAGGAGGAGGCGGAGCGGGCGAGGGAGGACGACCCTCTCGCTGCGCCGCTCCGCAGACGGAGAAGGGGGAGAAGGCGTCGTGCCCTCCCTCCTCATGGTGACGGGCGGGCGGCAGGCACGGGGGTGCCTCCGCCTGCATTGCAGCCGTCACCACCGTCGGTCATTCCCGACCCCCCACACCCGTGAGGGTGTGAGGGGTCTTGCCTTGCAATCGTCGGCGGGGGAAGGAAGTAAAGGCTGTGCCGGTTTCCCAGTCCCCCTCCACTCTGACGAAGCGGGAATGCGCTGGGTCGTTTTAGTGGGTATACCGGGTTCGCCCGGGGAGTCCCACATACCCCTCCCGTCCCCCGACGGGAGGGTATGCGTAATGCATTTTTTCCCAGCGTCAAAAAAAAAAAAAAAAAAAAAAAAAAAAAAAAAAAAAGGTTAGGTTAGGTTAGGTTTTTTTTTTTTTTTTTTTTTTTTTGTTTTGGCAGGAGTGGGAAATCCCCACGGACACCTCGACTGTCTCACGGGTTGTGAGACAGTCGAGGTAGTGTCGGACTCGAACCGACTAAAACCCACTCCTGCCTTACTAGTGTCCCCCTGACATAGTCAGAGACCTTATTTGACTTTGTTAATTTTGTTTGCGACTTTGTTAAATTAGTTATTCAATTTTTGAAAATATGCTATTAATTTTGGTTTGTGATTCTAAACGTTGAATTTACTCTTACTAATGTTGTTAATTGACTAATAATATTCTATAAAATTTCTGTGCTTATATCGAATATCTTTTCTGATAGAGAATGTCATATTTGAAAAAGCACGGTTTTTTAAATTTCTTTATTGCGATTTATAACTTTAGTCGCCACTTTTAAGCTATATTCTATTAAAATTTTCCTCAATTTTGTTTGTGACATTATTTTGTTTATGTTATCTCGATTAATTTTTGTCTCCAGCATACGCTCGGCATCATACCTTTCCATCTCAAACACTGGGCATTCTGTCAAGACGTGTTCGATCGACTCCACCCGATCCGGCTCGCAGATACACGCTGGGTTCTCCTTACACCTGAAGCGGTGCAGATATTCGGAGAACCCACCGTGACCCGTTAAGATCTGCGTGATTATTCCGGCTGGTTTCATTTTCAGCACGATTCTGTGGGCGTCGATCGCATCTGGGAAGAACATCTTAGTGACGGAGGCTGTTTCGCCGTTCTGGTACCTCCGGTTCCATTCGTCGAGCGACCCCAGACGGATTTGCCGCTTGACGAATGAAACCGGGCAGCGGTCATAGTCCGGCCTCTTCCTGGACCGGAGTGCAGCTTCCTTGGCGAGGTGGTCCGCGCGCTCATTGCCTTCCAGCCCCGCATGTGCCTTTACCCAAAACAAAGACACATCTTTGCTCTGGGATAAAGCTGCGGCCACGTTCGCTCTCGCCTCCACGGCCAGTGCGTGGAGGGAACCTTGGTTTGTGACTGTTTGTAGTGCGGCCTTTGAGTCACTATAGATACCGAAGGTTCCCTCTTTGCGCTTGAGGATTTCGCGCGTGGCTACGCATATGGCCAGAAGTTCCGCCTGGTAGACCGTGCAGTACGACGGCAAGCTAAGCTTGAAGGACTTGATCTCGGCATTGCTGTCCCAAAGCGACAGCGCTGCTCCGACCTTGCCCTCGATCTTGCTGCCGTCCGTGAACACCCTGACTGCTTGGACGTTGTGGGTATCCACAAGCGTCCGGTCTTCCAGGCATACGAACTCCATGGCCATATGTTTTGCCGGGTGCGGAGTCTCTGCAAATGCCACCACCCGCTCCACCTCCCTGCCCGCAAGTGCCGGCTGTGGCACCCCTCTCTTTGCCTCATACAGAGCGGCTGCTTCTTGTATACGAAGGTCGAGAGGGAGTATCCCAGCCAGCACCAGGGACGCGTTCAGCGAAACGGTGCGGTAGGATTTGCAGAGCTTCTGCGCGAATCCTCGCTGGACCGTGTTGAGGCTTTTCTGCACTCCGATCTTTTTGGCGGCCGGCGCCCATGCGCTCGCCGCGTACAATATTACCGGCTCCACTGCTGCCGTGTATATGGTGTGAATGATCTCCGGGTGAAGGCCCCAGCTCACTTTGGCCGCACGTGCCAGCTGTTTGTAGATGTTCACAGCTTTTCTGCAAACGTTTGCGACGTGGGTGTTGAAAGTGAGCTGGTGGTCGACGGTGAGCCCCAGTATTTTTATTTCCTTAGACATGCCAATGTCTACCCCGCCCATGCTCAGGAGTGGGACATCGTACTTCAGCTTCTTGGTTATCACCATTGCACAAGTTTTTTGCGGTGCAAACTTCAGCTTGTTTCCGATGCCCCACAACCGAACATACTCGAGGGCGGCATTGGCATGTCTCTGAACTTCCAATGCTGTGTCACCGTCGAAGATCATCACAACATCATCGGCGAACGCTTGGCAGTGGACGCCGCGCGCCTCCAGCCCCTTCAGCAGGGGGTCGAGGATTAGGTTCCATAGGATCGGACCGCCAATGGACCCTTGCACACACCCCTTCGTCGTGTCCCTTCGGCACTCGGCACCCGCGTACCGAACTCGGACACTCCTACCAGTCAAGTAGCTGTCTAGCAGCCTCCTTAGGTTCACCGGGCACTTTTCCTCAGCCAGTCTGGTCCTGATAGCCGGCCACCATGCGCTATCGAAGGCTCCCTCTATGTCCAGTGATACAACAGTGATCAGCTTCTTTTCACTTAGCTTCCCCTTGATATGTTGTATCATGGTGTAGAGGGAGTCCTCGGTGCTTTTCTGTGGCATGAAGCCAAACTGGCGAGTACTGAGCCGCGGGATTAGGTGCCATTTTAGCCTTGCTACTAGGAGTTTTTCCAAGGTTTTGCCTAGGACTGGTAGGAGGCCGATCGGCCTGTATGACTTAGGGGTGGTGTAGGAATCCTTGCCGGGCTTTCGGAGGACCACCACAGTGGCTACCTTCCAGGCCCCAGGGAAGTGTCCATGCTCAAGGCACTTGTTGGCCAGTGCAAGGAACGTCCCTGGGTCCCGGGATATAGCCTGGGCACAGATATCGGCTGTGAGACCGTCTGCCCCGGGTGCCTTCTTCGGGTTGAAACTTTCCACCGCGGTTTTCAGCTCCTGAAGTGTAAACGGTGGGTCATGTTGTTCATCATGCGCCCACTCGTTTACACGACTGGCCGCTTCACGTGTCCGACGGTGGTCTGCAGTTTCTCCCTCTTCTAGGTCCTCGGGGTAGAAGGTCTCGGCCAGCAGCAAAGCCGATTGCTGTGCACTCAGTGGCACTCCGTCCTTCACCAACGGCAAGTCCTCCTGTCTCCTGGCGGTCCGTCCTATGACCCTATATATCCCCTCCCACATTCCCTCCCTGTCCTGTTTCTCACAGAAGCCCTTCCATCCTTCTGTCTGCGCCTTTTTTGCTAGGGACTCGTACTTAGCTTTTGCTTGCAGGTATTCATCGACGACTTTTTGCCTCCGGACAGGTGCAGCGCATCGGATGCGGCGTCTCCGGGTATTGACCTCCGACATTAGCTCAGCGAGCTCTTTGGACCACCACGGTATAGTTAGTAGGGTGTTGTTACTAATTTTAACCAATGTTTCTTCACAGGACTCTTTAATATTAGCTATAAATTTGTTTACCTTAATTTCTAGATCTATTGTGTTAGTGATTTTATTTACTTCTATTGAGTTTAGGTTTGATTCAGTATTTAATTGGGCCAGTTTCGAATGAAACTGGCTCCAATTTGCTTTTTTGGTGTTGTAAATTCTAGTAGTCCTGTTTACATTGGTTCCTTTCGATTTTTGGAGATTAATTTTGAATACTATACCGTTGTGGTCCGAGCTCGTGAGACCTTCCTCGACCCGCCAGTCCTCCACCAAGTCCAGCAGCTCCGTTGAGCAGGCTGTTACATCAACGAAGCTGCTGTACAGGGTGTTACCTCTGACGGTGTCGAAGGTCGGAGTGTTGCCGACGTTGAGTACCTGCAGGCACATTTCTTCCAGGGTTCCCGACATGTCCTCACCCTTGCTGTCGGTTACCAGGCTACCCCACCAGGTGCTCTTGGCGTTGGCATCGCCGCCAATAATCATCCTCGTGGGGCCTATTTCCTCGCGAATCTGCAAAAGTTGCTCCAGGTATGGCTGTATGGGCTGGTCTGGTTCAAAGTAGAAGGAGACTACTGCGATTTCCCAGGCGCTGGTACGGATCCTCACCACCACGATGTTATTGGTGGTGAGTTTCGGACACTGTGTGACGTCTAGGTCGTGGTCGAAGACGACTATTGCCGCCTTCACAGTTCCATCTCCTTGTTCAGCGCACTGGTAGACTCTCGCTCCCCGGTAGTCTCGCATCCTTTTAACCCCACCCACATACGGCTCCTGGAGCAATGCGAACGCAACCCTCCGCTCACTAGCCACAATCATGAGCTCTTGGGTTGCTAGATTCTTCCTCTGCAGATTCGCTTGGATTACCTGGTAATCCTTATGCGCGCTCGGGCGTGTTCGGGAATCCCTGGGTAAGCCACTTCTTGTTTCCGCAGGCTGGCCCTTAGCAGTACGCCACCGACAGTCGTGCCAATGCGTCCCACTTTACGCGAGTTGGGCACTCACTGTCGAAGGCGTTATGCTCACTCTTCCCCTGCTTCGCAGTCACGCAGTTCCTGCACTTCGGCGGTTCGGCAGCTAACCGTGCGGGGCAGTCGACTCTGAGGTGGGGGTCTCCACAGTGTGTGCAGAGGTCAGCGGGTTCAGTGCACAGTTTACGGCCGTGGCCGAAGCGCAAGCAGCGAGTGCACTGGATAAGTGGCGACTGATCCAGCACGCGCACCCGCTGCAAGTCGATGTGCACTCGACCCGCGTTAGTCAGCCTCTGCCACACAGAAGGGGACACCTGCATGATGATGTGGGACATGTGGGTGTTCCTCGTCCTACGACGGTACTTTACCCCCATCCTCACATCATCCGCAGGCAGGTCCCCAATCAGGTGGGTGTTTTGGCGCTTCAGCGCCTCTGTGACCTCCACATCAGAGTGACAGGAGAGGACGTCTTTTAGGATAATAAGGGGGTCCTTATTTTGGACCTCCTCCACCATGAGGTTTCCGGCCTTCTGTATTTTGTCTTTTACCCGAGTCAGCTCCTCCCTGGTCCTGAAGCCGACCACCACCTTCTGGTCCCTCGCTTTCCGCAGCCTTTCCACCCTGGTGCCCTCATTCCTGGCATCTACCGCCGTCCTTAGCTTCTCAATCACCTCTTCACCCGTGTCCTTGTCATCAACTGATGACACGACCATCGAGTGAAGAGGCGCTTGGATGTGCTGCTTTGGGCCGGCGGCCATCTCAGCGAACGAGGGCCCCTGGCCCGCGACAAAGCGAGGTGCCTGTGTAAGTTGCTCCGACAGCGCCCGCGTGTGCAGCTGGCATTCCTCCAGCGCCTTTTTGTGCTGCTGGAGGTTCTCCATGAGCTGCATCACGAGCTCCGTCGGCGCGCTGGGGGTCGGTGTCAGGTCCCTGGGGGCCTTCTCGGGTACGACTACCTCTCCGGATGTTTCGGCCCTCTCCATCTCTCCCTCCCTGACAAGGTGATAGAGTCTCTCTACAGCTTTTGTGATCGCATCTTTGATCTCCTTTTTTAGGTTCCTGGAGCTTTCTAGGTTAATCTTGGCCTTGGAGAGACACGCCTTGGCTTCCGAGGTCCTGTTTAGGTACTTGATTGGTGGCTGTTCTCGAGGAGGGCTCTCCAAGACCTTCCCCGGCAGACCGTAAGTTCCGGTCCTTGCCCGTTGGGTTGTCGTGCTTTTGGGGTTGGGTTTTGGGGAGGTGGGTCCAGCTGTCTTGTTGGGGGGGGTGGGAACGGGTGCCTTTGTGGGCGGTGTTTTGCCTTTCTGGGGTTGCTCCGATTTATGTTTCTCCGCTTCCCACTCCCCAATGCTGCGCCTCACTGAGGGGCCAATTGGCGCTGGGCCCTCCTCCCCCGCACCCGAACACTCCTCAGCAGCCTTCGGCTTGTGGGGGGTCCTTAGCCCGAGCATGTTTTGGACGTGTTAGAGGGGACTTGTATAAGTATCTGGATCCCTGTAAAGGGGGGATCACAGATATAAAATGTAATTAATATAAATAGAGTTAAAATGTTGATAAATGATTAGTGTATAATTTTGATCCTAGAAAAAGGACTCGTCTTATCAATAAAATAAGTTGTATAAATAAAATAAGGGGTTTTACGGTCCCCACAAACGTTCAAAAATTAAAAACCTGAATAAAAATTTTGGCCGAAATCCCAGGTTCCACCCTTTCTATAAGCCAAAGGGCGGGTGGGTGGGAATATTTTATTTGAGCTAGACGCACGTGCGATACGTCCAGAGACGCGTCTCCGCGCGGGCTAGCGAACTGTGAAATAAAACGGGATGGGTGCCGAAGAAAATTCTGGAGTTATGGTCAAAAAACCAGTTTTTGAACCAAAAAATTTAGGTTATCAGCCTCCAACCGGGACACCGGCTCACGGAACGCGGACCGGGACACAGGGATGAAGGGTGAGTACTGTTGAAACTATAATTTGATGTTAGATTGCAAAGAAAATTTGGAAAAACAATTAATTTAGACGATTTACTTGAAAAATGTATTAAAAAACTAGGGGTAGGTCGTAAATATTTTATCCAGGGGTGCAGGTCAGTGCGGGGTGGTCAATACGTAGGCGGACGCCTAGTTATGTCAATTTGAGCTGAAAACAGCGTCAAAATCGCGCGTCTGGAAGCGAAGATATCAACCGGTTAGGTTAGGTTAGGTTAGGTTAGGTTAGGTTAGGTTAGGTTAGGTTAGGTTTTTTTTTTTTTTTTTTTTTTTTTTTTTTGTTTTGGCAGGAGTGGGAAATCCCCACGGACACCTCGACTGCCTCGCTGATTGTGAGACAGTCGAGGTAGTGCCGGACTCGAACCGGCTAAAACCACACTCCTGCCCCGCCAGTGTCCCTCTGACATGATCAGAGCCCTTGTCTGCGGATTTTAAGACTTTTTGCGACTGATTGTTTGGAGGCCGAAGAGACCACACTCTTTGATTTTATTTAAACTTTTTTACATATAATAGCATAAACTATCATTAACTAAATTTACTTTATTTTTTAATTACTATTTCTAAATTAATAATTAATAGACTATTTATTTAATTTGTTCTTAAAAATAATTGCTTTACATTTATATAATTGTTGATAACTACTTATGAATACTTTTTTTAAAAAATTATCTGTTATTTACCCCTATTTCTATTCCCTTTGGAAATGAATGTCTGCGTTTTGATGTCTATGATATTTGCAAAATATACTTATTATATATGTCAATATCATACATTGTCAAACGTCAGTATCATGAGTGCAGTAACAAGGATCGACACAACTTGACGATTCCACTAGAGTTGGCTTACGGTTCAACATAATTTCAGTCACTTTCTCAAAAAAGTGACTTGAATTACCATCCTCCATTAAGCCAACCCTAGTGGTTCGCTCAATGCGACTGCAATCTGGTTGTGTCGACCTATTCATCTCCATGTACGTGAAAGTGGGCGCACCGACACCCTTAGCAATACGCTATGGTAGCTCGCGCGAATGCGTCCCACTTCCTTCGCACCGGGCACAAATCGCTGAACGCATTGTGCGAGTGCTCCTCCAGCTTGGCTCTGGTGCAGTTAACGCACACCGCTGCTTTGCCTGTGTGCTTTTCTGGGCAGTCCACCCTAAGGTGTGGACCGCCACAGTGGCTGCACAGGTCGGCCGACTCCGTACATAGGCGCTTGCCGTGGCCGTACGCCAAGCAGCGGGTGCACTGCACCAGAGGCGTCTGATCCTCGACGCGCACTCTCTGGAGGTCAATGCGGAGCTTGCCTCCTTCGAGTGCCCTCTTCCAGATTGCTGGAGAAACACTCAACACAATGCTGTTCACATGAGGGTTTCGGGACTTTTTCCTAAATTTAATAGCAATTTTCTGCTCCTCGTCCCCGAGGCCGTGAAAGATCTCCCGGTTCTGGTTCCTAAGGGCCCTCAATACTTCTTCGTCACTGTGTACGAGAAGTACGTCCCTAAGAACCAGAAGTGGGTCCCGGTTCTTCACCGCCTCGACGACGAGGTTCTCTCCGGCCCTTTCCAGTCGCGCTTTCAATTTCTCCCTCTCCTCCTTCGTTGCGCACCCCATGATGACCTTTTGGTCCTTCGCCTTTCTGACCTTTTCTACGCGCACCCAGCCCTCCTTCGCGTCCACCGCTTTCCGTACTCTTTCGAGTATTTCGGCCCCGGTATCCATCTCCTGTGTTGAGGAGACAATCACCGAGTGTAGCGTCGTTCGCTCCAGGGCCTGTGCCCCAGTGTGGCTTTTACTGGCGGCTGCTACACCCGCGTAGGTTGTCTCCCCCACACTTTCTCTGCTAGCCAGACTGTCTCGGAGCCTGTCGAGTCTCTCGGAGTTATCCTTTAACTCCGAGATGTGCTCCTTTAGGGTGTTAAGGAGTTCAGTCTGGCCAGCAAGGACCTCGGCGGAGACGGCTTGGGGACTACGGTTAGCAGTGGGCACGGGTACCGGTACGGCTACGGGTGCGGTAGGGGCCACGTCTCGCTCCGACTCCTTGACCAGCTCATAAAGCCTGTTGATAGCTTCGAGCACCGCAGTCTTGATCTCGGCCTTGAGGTTGCGAGAGTTGCCCAAATTGAGCTTTGCTCTATTTAGGCAAGCTCTCGCCTCCGCAGTGCGACTGCGGTGCCCTGCCTCAGGCCTTTTGAGCGATCTCGGAGCCTCAGCAGGAGCTCGGCGCGTCCCCGGAGAAGCAGAGCCAACCTGGGATGCGAGGGGTGTATCGTCGTCGAATACAATTTTCCTCCTCGCATCAGCATGCGAAGGTCCCGCTTTCTCCGCGGATCGCGGCGAGCCACTGGAGACTGGCATCCTCACGGTGCTGGATGGGGTGCGGAACATGTTTTAAGCTAGGAGCAGGTATTCTGGGAACAGACCCCTGTAAAGAGGAGGTTGGTACCAGAATAACCGCTCGAGAGGAGAGAGGACGGACACTGGATGTTACTGTGTCCCTGTAAAGGGGGGAACACAGTAAATAATTGGTATTATAAATAGTAATAATCGATTAAAATCTGAATACAATAATAAAATAAATTCAATAATTAAATATTATAAAAAGATTCTACTATAATAATAAAATTAAAGTATGAGGCTTTGCAGACTCGGTCAAATGTAAAAATCGATCTTTCCCTACAAAAACCTTTCAACAAACCCCTAAAAAAGCAAAAGAAGATAAAATGTAATAAATATTATTTGCCGAAAATCCCACGTCTACCTTCCTATAGACCAGAGGGAGGGTGGGTGGGCAAAATTTTATTTAAGCTAGACGCACGTGCGATACGTCCAGAGACGCGTCTCCGCGCGGGCTAGCGATCTGCGAAATAAAACGTGGTAGGTGCCAAAGAAAATTCTGGAGTTATGGTCAAAAAACCAGTTTTTGAACCAAAAAATTTAGGTTATCAGCCTCCAACTGGGACGCCGGCTCACGGAACGCGGACCGGGACACAGGGATGAAGGGTGAGTACTATTGAAACTATAATTTGGTGTTAGATTGCAAAGAAAATTTGGAAAAACAATTAATTTAGACGATTTACTTTAAAAATGTATTAAAAAACTAGGGGTAGGTGGTAAATATTTTATCCAGGGGTGCAGGTCAGTGCGGGGTGGTCAATACGTAGGCGGACGCCTAGTTATGTCAATTTGAGCTGAAAACAGCGTCAAAATCGCGCGTCTGGAAGCGAAGATATCAACGTTTTTATATTTCTCTTATCCCCTTACGTGGATTTTGGTACTAGCAGAAACTACGTGAAAATGACAATTTTTAAAAAATATTTATGTTTTATTTCAGCTAGACGCACGTGCGATACGTCCAGAGACGCGTCTCCGCGCGGGCTAGCGATCTGCGAAATAAAACGTGGTAGGTGCCAAAGAAAATTCTGGAGTTATGGTCAAAAAAACAGTTTTTGAACAAAAAAATTTAGGTTATCAGCCTCCAACTGGGACGCCGGCTCACGGAACGCGGACCGGGACACAGGGATGAAGGGTGAGTACTATTGAAACTATAATTTGGTGTTAGATTGCAAAGAAAATTTGGAAAAACAATTAATTTAGACGATTTACTTTAAAAATGTATTAAAAAACTAGGGGTAGGTGGTAAATATTTTATCCAGGGGTGCAGGTCAGTGCGGGGTGGTCAATACGTAGGCGGACGCCTAGTTATGTCAATTTGAGCTGAAAACAGCGTCAAAATCGCGCGTCTGGAAGCGAAGATATCAACGTTTTTATATTTCTCTTATCCCCTTACGTGGATTTTGGTACTAGCAGAAACTACGTGAAAATGACAATTTTTAAAAAATATTTATGTTTTATTTCAGCTAGACGCACGTGCGATACGTCCAGAGACGCGTCTCCGCGCGGGCTAGCGATCTGCGAAATAAAACGTGGTAGGTGCCAAAGAAAATTCTGGAGTTATGGTCAAAAAAACAGTTTTTGAACCAAAAAATTTAGGTTATCAGCCTCCAACTGGGACGCCGGCTCACGGAACGCGGACCGGGACACAGGGATGAAGGGTGAGTACTATTGAAACTATAATTTGGTGTTAGATTGCAAAGAAAATTTGGAAAAACAATTAATTTAGACGATTTACTTTAAAAATGTATTAAAAAACTAGGGGTAGGTGGTAAATATTTTATCCAGGGGTGCAGGTCAGTGCGGGGTGGTCAATACGTAGGCGGACGCCTAGTTATGTCAATTTGAGCTGAAAACAGCGTCAAAATCGCGCGTCTGGAAGCGAAGATATCAACGTTTTTATATTTCTCTTATCCCCTTACGTGGATTTTGGTACTAGCAGAAACTACGTGAAAATGACAATTTTTAAAAAATATTTATGTTTTATTTCAGCTAGACGCACGTGCGATACGTCCAGAGACGCGTCTCCGCGCGGGCTAGCGATCTGCGAAATAAAACGTGGTAGGTGCCAAAGAAAATTCTGGAGTTATGGTCAAAAAACCAGTTTTTGAACCAAAAAATTTAGGTTATCAGCCTCCAACTGGGACGCCGGCTCACGGAACGCGGACCGGGACACAGGGATGAAGGGTGAGTACTATTGAAACTATAATTTGGTGTTAGATTGCAAAGAAAATTTGGAAAAACAATTAATTTAGACGATTTACTTTAAAAATGTATTAAAAAACTAGGGGTAGGTGGTAAATATTTTATCCAGGGGTGCAGGTCAGTGCGGGGTGGTCAATACGTAGGCGGACGCCTAGTTATGTCAATTTGAGCTGAAAACAGCGTCAAAATCGCGCGTCTGGAAGCGAAGATATCAACCGGTTAGGTTAGGTTAGGTTAGGTTAGGTTAGGTTAGGTTAGGTTAGGTTGGGGCGGATCTGTATTTATGCTTTCGCGGTTGCACAACGACAAGCTTTGCACATGCTTTGCTTGGTAGCATAGATGCAGGTCTACCTTACTGCCTCCCTCAGAGGCGGTAGGGTGGCGGGGTCTTGAGGGGGAGCGCTACGGTCGTGTAGATCCTCAAGGCAAGTCTGGTGTGTTACCTTCACGTGGTTGCCGCCCTGTTCTTGGTCTAATTCCATAAGAAATAGACGCAACAAAAAACCACCAGGCGCTTTCTGGGGAGGGGCGCGCCGCACGTCGTGTGATGACTCATGCGATGTGCGGTGTGCGTTCCCCTGCGTGCCCTCTGAGCAGCGGGCATAGCGGAGGGCACAGCAGGGGAGTGCCGCGGGGGACTGGGCCTCCCGCTTCCCGGCGTGGTCGAGGCCATGCTGGGGAGTGTGGAGAGGAGGCCTGGTCAGCGGAGCGCGCGCGGGAGGTCCCTCTCGTTGCGCCGCTCAGCTAGCGGAGAGGGGGGGAAGGGGCATTTGCCCTCCCCCCTCACGGTGACGGGCGGGCGACAGGCACGGAGGTGCCTCCGCCCGCATTGCACCCGTCACCTTGCGGGCGACTGGGCCTCACGCTTCCCGGCGTGCGTGCGTGAACACCGTGCTGGGGGGCGAGAGGCCTGGTCAGCGGTTGCCTCCTTCTGCAATTTCGCAGAAGGAGGAGGCGGAGCGCCAGCGGGAGTTTACTCTCGCTGCGCTGCTCTGCGGGCGGGGGGGGGGAAGGGGCGTTTGCCCTCCCTCCTCACGGTGACGGGCGGGCGACAGGCGCGGGGGTGCCTACGCCCGCATTGCACCCGTCACCTCCGTCGGTCATTCCCGAACCCCCCCTCCACGTCCGTGCCGTGAGGACAAGAGGGGGGTCCGCCTTGTGTGTTCGTCGGCGGGGGACTGGAAGTAAAGGCTGTGCCGGTTTCCCAGTCCCCCTCCACTATGACGAAGCGGGAATGCGCTGGGTCGTTTTAGTGGGTATACCGTGGTGTTTGGCCGCCCGGGGAGTCCCACATACCCCTCCCATCCCCCGACGGGAGGGTATGCGTAATGCATTTTTTCCCAGCGTCAAAAAAAAAAAAAAAAAAAAAAAAAAAAAAAAAAAAAAAAGGTTAGGTTAGGTTAGGTTAGGTTAGGTTAGGTTTTTTTTTTTTTTTTTTTTTTTTGTTTTGGCAGGAGTGGGAAATCCCCACGGACACCTCGACTGCCTCGCAGATTGTGAGACAGTCGAGGTAGTGCCGGACTCGAACCGGCTAAAACCACACTCCTGCCCCGCCAGTGTCCCTCTGACATGATCAGAGCCCTTGTCTGCGGATTTTAAAACTTTTTGCGACTGACTGTTTGGAGGCCGAAGAGACCACACTCTTTGATTTTATTTTATTTTTTTTACATATAATAACATAAACTATCACTAACAAAATTTACTTTATCCTTTAATTACTATTTCTAAATTAATAATTAATAGACTATTTATATTATTAAAATTTGTTATTACTAAATAAATTACTTTACATTTATATAATTGTTGAAAACTACTTTTGAATACTGTTTAAAAAAAAAATAATCTGTCATTTACCCCTATTTCTATTCCCTTTGGAAATGAATGTCTGCGTTTTGATGTCTATGATATTAGCAAAATATAGTTATTATATAGCTCAATATCATAGATTGTCAAACGTCAATATCATGAGTGCAGTTACAAGGATCGACACAACTTGACGATTCCACTTGAGTTGGCTTACGGTTCAACATAATTTCAGTCACTTTCTCAAAAAAGTGACTTGAATTACCATCCTCCATTAAGCCAACCCTAGTGGTTCGCTCAATGCGACTGCAATCTGGTTGTGTCGACCTATTCATCTCCATGTACGCGAAAGTGGGCGCACCGACAACCTTAGCAATACGCTATGGTAGCTCGCGCGAATGCGTCCCACTTCCTTCGCACCGGGCACAAATCGCTGAACGCATTGTGCGAGTGCTCCTCCAGCTTGGCTCTGGTGCAGTTAACGCACACCGCTGCTTTGCCTGTGTGCTTTTCTGGGCAGTCCACCCTAAGGTGTGGACCGCCACAGTGGCTGCACAGGTCGGCCGACTCCGTACATAGGCGCTTGCCGTGGCCGTACGCCAAGCAGCGGGTGCACTGCACCAGAGGCGTCTGATCCTCGACGCGCACTCTCTGGAGGTCAATGCGGAGCTTGCCTCCTTCGAGTGCCCTCTTCCAGATTGCTGGAGAAACACTCAACACAATGCTGTTCACATGAGGGTTTCGGGACTTTTTCCTAAATTTAATTGCAATTTTCTGCTCCTCGTCCCCGAGGCCGTGAAAGATCTCCCGGTTCTGGTTCTTAAGGGCCCTCAATACTTCTTCGTCACTGTGTACGAGAAGTACGTCCCTAAGAACCAGAAGTGGGTCCCGATTCTTCACCGCCTCGACGACGAGGTTCTCTCCGGCCCTTTCCAGTCGCACTTTCAGTTTCTCCCTCTCCTCCTTCGTTGCGCACCCCATAATGACTTTTTGGTCCTTCGCCTTTCTGACCCTTTCTACGCGCACCCAGCCCTCCTTCGCGTCCACCGCTTTCCGTACTCTTTCGAGTATTTCGGCCCCGGTATCCATCTCCTGTGTTGAGGAGACAATCACCGAGTGTAGCGTCGTTCGCTCCAGGGCCTGTGCCCCAGTGTGGCTTTTACTGGCCGCTGCTACACCCGCGTAGGTTGTCTCCCCCACACTTTCTCTGCTAGCCAGACTGTCTCGGAGCCTGTCGAGTCTCTCGGAGTTATCCTTTAACTCCGAGATGTGCTCCTTTAGGGTGTTAAGGAGTTCAGTCTGGCCAGCAAGGACCTCGGCGGAGACGGCTTGGGGACTACGGTCAGCAGTGGGCACGGGTACCGGTACGGCTACGGGTGCGGTAGGGGCCGCGTCTCGCTCCGACTCCTTGACCAGCTCATAAAGCCTGTTGATAGCTTCGAGCACCGCAGTCTTGATCTCGGCCTTGAGGTTGCGAGAGTTGCCCAAATTGAGCTTTGCCTTATTTAGGCAAGCTCTCGCCTCCGCAGTGCGACTGCGGTGCCCTGCCTCAGGCTTTCTGAGCGATCTCGGAGCCTCAGCAGGAGCTCGGCGCGTCCCCGGAGCAGCAGAGCCAACCTGGGATGCGAGGGGTGTATCGTCGTCGAATACAATTTTCCTCCTCGCATCAGCAGGCGAAGGTCCCGCTTTCTCCGCGGATCGCGGCGAGCCACTGGAGACTGGCATCCTCACGGTGCTGGATGGGGTGCGGAACATGTTTTAAGCTGGGAGCAGGTATTCTGGGAACAGACCCCTGTAAAGAGGAGGTTGGTACCAGAATAACCGCTCGAGAGGAGAGAGGACGGACACTGGATGTTACTGTGTCCCTGTAAAGGGGGTAACACAGTAAATAATTGGTATAATGAATCGATTAAAATCTGAATACAATAATAAAATAAATTCAATAATTAAATACTATAAAAAGATTCTACTGTAATAAAAATTAAAGTATGAGCCTTTGCAGACTCGGTCAAATGTAAAAATCGATCTTTCCCTACAAAAACCTTTCAACAAACCCCTAAAAAAAAAGCAAAAGAAGATAAAATGTAATAATATTATTTGCCGAAAATCCCACGTCTACCTTCCTATAGACCAGAGGGAGGGTGGGTGGGCAAAATTTTATTTGAGCTAGACGCACGTGCGATACGTCCAGAGACGCGTCTCCGCGCGGGCTAGCGATCTGCGAAATAAAACGTGGTAGGTGCCAAATAAAAATCTGGAGTTATG
>OX465385.1:20932500-20934510 GCA_950005105.1 Lycophotia porphyrea
CGTTACCGACGACTTTCACCCCCTTCGTTGCGTGGTGTATGCTCGCTTGCACTACGTCAATTTTGTGGCTGACCTCGGAAATCTTGTCGGTGACCCTGTCTATGATGTCTGAACCGCTTTCGGTGTAGTGCTCGGTCATGTCTTGGAGGCCTTTAGAAACTTTTATTTCGAGGTCGTTGAGTCGCGTCTTTATGTTTCCTTCCACCTTTTCCAGCCTTCCCAGTATTTCCTCCGATAATTCGGGTGATGAAGGCGTGGTGTTGGTCTTTTTGGGGGGAACCGTTTTAGGTGCTGTTTCCAGGCTCTTAACTCGCTTACTCAGTTCGAATAAGATCCGCAGGCTTCTGTCCGACTGGGTCTCCAGGAAGATCTTGATGTCTCTCCTCATCTGAGGGTACTCTTTGACTCTGTTTGGGATGTCCTCGAATGTCTTCATGACCTCCTGGAGAAGTTTGTCGTTTGACAGGGCAGCGTAGGTGTCGTTCTGCTTATTATAAGCCTCCATGTTGTCAATGGATCTTCTTTTCCGTTCTGGTCTCCGGATAAATGTCCTGGCGGCGTCCAACGCCTGTCCAGGCGGGACTACGGGACTGGGAGTGGTGGTGGGAGCGACAGCACCTGAGGTCCCCGCCGACGACGACAGTGGCGTTTCTGCTGATTCCGCTAGGGTTCCTCGAGCAGCGTCTTTTCTGCCGAACGTCAGAGACATCCCCTTCGGCGCTTCGTGCACTCTAGAGGGTCCCTCATTTCCCGGGTGGGTAGGTGACGTTGACGCTTGAGGTCCGCTGGCGCCAGCTCCTGGCCCGCCTGGTTTTATTGGGGTGCGAATTCCGAGAACCATTTTTTATACTTTGTTGTGTGGCTTGTGTGTATAGGGCACAGCAAAAGAACGGGAAAAATTGTCTAAGTAAAGTAAAATAAATATAATATAATCTCTAACCAAAGCGGTTTGTCAATGTTCAGTCCAGTGTCCCTGTATAGGGGGGTAAGTGTTGTCCTGTATATAACTTTAGTCTCTATATAGAGTCACAAAATAATGGGTCACAATGAACCAGTCGAGGAACAGTCTAAAATTTTCTTCCCGAGTCAAAAACCCCCAAATTTTGAGAGATTCTTGGAAGGACTCTATGTAGAGTCGCTCCGTCAATACCAGTGGATAGCTCTCACCGAGCCCACCCAGATGAACCCAAACTCGGTGCAGTTACACCAAGGGGTTCCGGAGAAATCCTAACTTGAAAAATAGGGTTTTTCACAAAAATAAAAACCAAATGTGGTTACAAGAGGATATCTCCGGATCCACCAGTCCAAAAACCCCGGTGTTTGGGCTTTCCGAAATTGGCTCGGCGAGACCAATCCACCGGACCGGTTTTCAGGAAGAAAATTTTCGAGCTCCTGAAATCGCCTGAAAACTGAAACTGAAATACAAGCTGTCAGCTTATACCCTGCTGATGTATTCAGAGGAAACCCCAGCCCTCTACGACTTTCCGTTGAGAAGTTATGATCGATTGAAAATTTTCAAAATGGCCGCGAACCTGTCAAAGTTAATTGTTGACCGCAGATAACTTCCCTCGGGAAAGTCGCAGACCCCTTGAGTTTGGGCTCTCCCTACTCGGCCTGAGCTCCTCTGTCCGCTGAAACTACTTTCAGGGTCCTGAAAATTTTCAGCTCCAAACCTCCTGAAAACTTGGGGTAAGTAGGGCAGCGGGCTCCTGTCTGTAACGTTCAAATCCGCAACTTCCTACGGCCACTGGTTAAGGAGTTACAGTGGTTTGAAGCTGAACAAGATGGCCGCCGAACTGTCAAAAGCTGTATTGAAACGTCCGTAACTAAGGAACCCTACGTCACAGAGGGACGGGGTTTTGGACCTACAGCTCGGCGTCACTTCAGGTATGACCTGAAAGCAGTTTCAGCAACAAATTTTTGAAAGTCCTGAAACAGGCTGAAAACTGAAAATTCTTAAAGATAAATATAATCCACTGGCCGGAGTGAAAAAACGAGCTAAAACGGGCC
>OX465386.1:0-2500 GCA_950005105.1 Lycophotia porphyrea
CTAACCTAACCTAACCTAACCTACTACCTAACCTAACCTAACCTAACCTAACCTAACCTAACCTAACCTAACCTAACCTAACCTAACCTAACCTAACCTAACCTAACTAACCTAACCTAACCTAACCTAACCTAACCTAACCTAACCTAACCTAACCTAACCTAACCTAACCTAACCTAACCTAACCTAACCTAACCTAACCTAACCTAACCTAACCTAACCTAACCTAACCTAACCTAACCTAACCTAACCTAACCTAACCTAACCTAACCTAACCTAACCTAACCTAACCTAACCTAACCTAACTAACCTAACCTAACCTAACCTAACCTAACCTAACCTAACCTAACCTAACCTAACCTAACCTAACCTAACCTAACCTAACCTAACCTAACCTAACCTAACCTAACCTAACCTAACCTAACTAACCTAACCTAACCTAACCTAACCTAACCTAACCTAACTAACCTAACCTAACCTAACCTAACCTAACTAACCTAACCTAACCTAACCTAACCTAACCTAACCTAACCTAACCTAACCTAACCTAACCTAACCTAACCTAACCTAACCTAACCTAACCTAACCTAACCTAACCTAACCTAACCTAACCTAACCTAACCTAACCTAACCTAACCTAACCTAACCTAACCTAACCTAACCTAACCTAACCTAACCTAACCTAACCTAACCTAACCTAACCTAACCTAACTAACCTAACCTAACCTAACCTAACCTAACCTAACCTAACCTAACCTAACCTAACCTAACCTAACCTAACCTAACCTAACCTAACCTAACCTAACCTAACCTAACCTAACCTAACCTAACCTAACCTAACCTAACCTAACCTAACCTAACCTAACCTAACCTAACCTAACCTAACCTAACCTAACCTAACCTAACCTAACCTAACCTAACCTAACCTAACCTAACCTAACCTAACCTAACCTAACCTAACCTAACCTAACCTAACCTAACCTAACCTAACCTAACCTAACCTAACCTAACCTAACCTAACCTAACCTAACCTAACCTAACCTAACCTAACCTAACCTAACCTAACCTAACCTAACCTAACCTAACCTAACCTAACCTAACCTAACCTAACCTAACCTAACCTAACCTAACCTAACCTAACCTAACCTAACCTAACCTAACCTAACCTAACCTAACCTAACCTAACCTAACCTAACCTAACCTAACCTAACCTAACCTAACCTAACCTAACCTAACCTAACCTAACCTAACCTAACCTAACCTAACCTAACCTAACCTAACCTAACCTAACCTAACCTAACCTAACCTAACCTAACCTAACCTAACCTAACCTAACCTAACCTAACCTAACCTAACCTAACCTAACCTAACCTAACCTAACCTAACCTAACCTAACCTAACCTAACCTAACCTAACCTAACCTAACCTAACCTAACCTAACCTAACCTAACCTAACCTAACCTAACCTAACCTAACCTAACCTAACCTAACCTAACCTAACCTAACCTAACCTAACCTAACCTAACCTAACCTAACCTAACCTAACCTAACCTAACCTAACCTAACCTAACCTAACCTAACCTAACCTAACCTAACCTAACCTAACCTAACCTAACCTAACCTAACCTAACCTAACCTAACCTAACCTAACCTAACCTAACCTAACCTAACCTAACCTAACCTAACCTAACCTAACCTAACCTAACCTAACCTAACCTAACCTAACCTAACCTAACCTAACCTAACCTAACCTAACCTAACCTAACCTAACCTAACCTAACCTAACCTAACCTAACCTAACCTAACCTAACCTAACCTAACCTAACCTAACCTAACCTAACCTAACCTAACCTAACCTAACCTAACCTAACCTAACCTAACCTAACCTAACCTAACCTAACCTAACCTAACCTAACCTAACCTAACCTAACCTAACCTAACCTAACCTAACCTAACCTAACCTAACCTAACCTAACCTAACCTAACCTAACCTAACCTAACCTAACCTAACCTAACCTAACCTAACCTAACCTAACCTAACCTAACCTAACCTAACCTAACCTAACCTAACCTAACCTAACCTAACCTAACCTAACCTAACCTAACCTAACCTAACCTAACCTAACCTAACCTAACCTAACCTAACCTAACCTAACCTAACCTAACCTAACCTAACCTAACCTAACCTAACCTAACCTAACCTAACCTAACCTAACCTAACCTAACCTAACCTAACCTAACCTAACCTAACCTAACCTAACCTAACCTAACCTAACCTAACCTAACCTAACCTAACCTAACCTAACCTAACCTAACCTAACCTAACCTAACCTAACCTAACCTAACCTAACCTAACCTAACCTAACCTAACCTAACCTAACCTAACCTAACCTAACCTAACCTAACCTAACCTAACCTAACCTAACCTAACCTAACCTAACCTAACCTAACCTAACCTAACCTAACCTAACCTAACCTAACCTAACCTAACCTAACCTAA